>OY720453.1:45489657-46089657 GCA_963082715.1 Harpalus rubripes
AATGATAATAATGATAATAATGATAATAATGATAATAATGATAATAATGATAATAATGATAATAATGATAATAATGATAATAATGATAATAATGATAATAATGATAATAATGATAATAATGATAATAATGATAATAATGATAATAATGATAATAATGATAATAATGATAATAATTATAATAATGATAATAATGATAATAATGATAATAATGATAATAATGATAATAATGATAATAATTATAATAATGATAATAATGATAATAATGATAATGATAATAATGATAATAATGATAATAATGATAATAATGATAATAATGATAATAATGATAATAATAATAATAATGATAATAATGATAATAATGGTAATAATGATAATAATGATAATAATGATAATAATGATAATAATAATAATAATAATAATAATAATAATAATCAGTCGATGTAATTACCGAACGATGCTGGGAGTGCGTAGAGTAAAAAGTGTGAATAGAACTCATTTACCGAACTCACTTTATGTAAACATTAAATAACCCCAATCGTAAAAATATGCCGTGTGTCCCAGCATTTGGTGGGAATAGGCGTTTAAAATGGGAAAACAGTTTTTTGTAAATTAAAAGTGTTCGGCTAACAGCTAAGTCACCATATTGCTGTGGACAATACTGCGCCCATTTCTACATCTTATTGAAAACAGGTTACCTAATTATAATAGCGTAATTGAGGGTCCAGTGCAAGAACCAGGTATTACCACTTTCAGCGAAACTGGCTTACATATATGGAAATAAACTATTTTTAATTTTTCATTATTGAAGGCAAGAACAGGATTTCTCCAACGTAAGCTATACAGTATACACCAATATATGAAGATACCTACAATATTCTACATTGCAATAGTCAGACATCTCCTGGAGATATCTTTTTCATGCACTGTAAAACTTGTTAAATTTGTACTGCGCAGAATCGTGGTCATATGTTTCAACGTTAGGTTAAGTTTATTTTGTAACCTAAAATCGAAAGAAAATGACCTTAAACTTTAAGAGACATTTTTTACCTAAATTTCGCACGACAGTATCTATAAAAAATCTGATGTGGCCAGCACATTACCTTCCGTCAGTTCTATGTATTTTGTACAAATTTCATACTGAAAGTTCCTTGCTAAATTAAATATTCTATTTCTTGTACATTACCTTCCGGCAGTTGCATGAATTTTATGCAAATTTCATACAGAAAATTATTATTTTGTGACGTTTTCTATATACAGTGTAATGTATCTGCAGAAATAAAAGATTTATTATTATAATTTTTTGTACATTACCTTAAAGCAGTTGTATGCATTTTATATAAATTCCATACAGAAAGCAAAAGATCCTATATTTCCAGTAAAATTATAAGAGAAACACACTGTCAATTTCACTTGACACTGACATCTTTCAATCAGAATTTTCTTAATATAGTAGTTGTTTCCATAGCTATGGCTACTTTATGAAATTTAATTTCTTTATAATTTTTTTAACTCTATATCCATTTAATATTAAGTATAGAATGCAGTCAAATCGTATAGAGAATAAAATATTCTTTAATATTTATAATAACATCAAATGTGAAAAAATTATATTTAACATAGTTTTTTCAAGAAAAACTGTTAAAATCTTCAAATGATGGTACTTCCGGTTGACCAATTGTAACCAAAATCTAATCAGCTCTTCATATGGATGTAACGAAGAAGTATACGAAAAAATTATAATTTTTGAAACTGTAGTATTAGAGTTATCGCAGACGAAAATTTTGTTACACACACACACACACATCCACACACACACACACATACAGACATCATCGTAAAAATAGTAAATTCGTATTCTAGGGACCCTAAAACGCGCTTATTGATTAAAAACTCATCATCGAATTTTTTGACCAAAGACAATACCTTCCTTACCTAAAGGTGACGGAAGGTAAAAAGGTACCATTTACCATACCAAAATATATAATATTGCCTAAAATACTATGCAGTGAAAATGTTGGGTTGGTAACGTATTTAAAATTCGAAATTATGAAAAAACGTGAAAATCCTTCTATGCCAGATGATGAAATTTTGTACACCAAGAAACCTATCCTAAAACCGCAAAAGTTTAAACATGTGATAGAACTTGCTAGAGAATATGTGCCGCAGTGTGATGCGTGGTTTTATACCAATATTGAAGAGTCACAAAAGCAAGCAGAGGCAGAAGGAACAGAAATCGCGATTTCTGAACATTAAGAATTTAGTAGTGACTGTGAATAAACCTGATAATTGCATTTGATTTTAAAATTTCGATTTAAATATACTGAGTGTTATTTCTTTCTACCTATATAATTAATTTTCAGTTATATTTATTTGTGTTTATATATTAGTTTAATAATAATAAAAAAATCTGATGTGGCCAGCACATTACCTTCCGTCAGTTCTATGTATTTTGTACAAATTTCATACAGAAAGTTCCATGCTAAAGATTATATTTCTTGTACTATACCTTCCAGCAGTTGCATGTATTTTATGCAAATTCCATACAGAAAATTTATAGCAAAAGATCCTATATTTCCAGTAAAATTATACGACACACTATGTCAATTTCACTTGACACTGACATCTTTCAATCAAAATTTTCTTGATATAGTAGCTGTTTTCATAGCTATGGCTACTTTATGAAATTTAATTTCTTTATAATTTTTTTTACTCTATATCCATTTAATATTAAGTATAAAATGTAGTCAAATCGTATAGAGAATAAAATATTCTTTAATATTTATAATAACATTAAACGTGAAAAAATGATATTTAACATAGTTTTTTCAAGAAAAACTGTTAAAATCTTTAAATGAAGGTACTTCCGGTTGTCCAATTCTAACCAAAATCTAATCAGCTCTTCACATGGACGTAACGAAAAGAAATACGAAAGAATTATAATTTTTAGAATTGTAGTATGGAAGTTATCGCAGACGAAAGTTTTGTTACACACACATACACACACACACACACACACACACACACACACACACACACACACACACACACACACACACACGGACACACATACATACACACACACGCACACACACACACATACAGACATCATCGTAAAAATAGTAAAATCGTATTGTAGGGACCCTAAAACGTGCTTATTCATCAAAAACTCATCACCGAATTTTTTGATCAAAGACAATACCTTCCTTACCTAAAGGTGACGGAAGGTAAAAATATTATCACATGTGCATATATTTTTTCAAAAAAACTTGGCAATATTCAGGTATCTCTAAATGTTTTTTTATTATAACATTTTTAATTTAAATGTAAAGAAACAATAATTTGTTCAAATTTACTTCATTTACTACTACGAATCTGTAAAAATTAAAATATCACATTTATAAAACGTAAATTTATTGCGACGTTTTTATCGCCTCCTGTAAAGTTTCAGATTACGGAGATGTGTGTGTGTGTGTGTGTGTGTGTGTGTGTGTGTGTGTGTGTGTGTGTGTGTGTGTGTGTGTGTGTGTGTGTGTGTGTGTGTATGTATGTGTGTGTATGTATGTATGTGTGTCCGTGTGTGTGTGTGTGTATGTAACAAAATTTTCGTCTACGATAACTTCCATACTGCAATTCCAAAAATTAAAATTCTTTCGTATTTCTCTTCGTTACATGCATGTGAAGAGCTGATTAGATTTTGGTTAGAATTGGACAACCGGAAGTACCTTCATTTGAAGATTTTAACAGTTTTTCTTGAAAAAACTATGTTAAATATCATTTTTTCACATTTAATGTTATTATAAATATTAAAGAATATTTTATTCTCTATGCGATTTGACTACATTTTATACTTAATATTAAATGGATATAGAGTTAAAAAATTATAAAGAAATTAAATTCCATAAAGTAGCCATAGCAATGGAAACAGCTACTATATTTTGATTGAAAGATGTCAGTGTCAAGTGAAATTGACATAGTGTGTCTTATAATTTTACTGGAAATATAGGATCTTTTGCTATAAATTTTCTGTATGGAATTTGCATAAAATACATGCAACTGACTGAAGGTAAAGTACAAGGAATATAATCTTTAGCAAGGAACTTTCTGTATGAAATTTGTACAAAATACATAGAACCGACGGAAGGTAATGTGCTGGCCACATCAGATCTTTTTATATTAATATAAAATTATTATTGTTTAGAAATCATTTATGAGACAATTAATTGTAAAAACACAAATTAATAAGAGATAAAAAACCAATAAATCAAATTTATTAATAATCTTTGAAACTCTGTTTCCATACGAATTAATTAGCTTTCATCGATATTTAAAGTTTATGACATTTCCAATATCATTACTCAAAAATAATTACCTCGAAACATTTACTTGTTCGTTTGCAAATAATTTTGATATTATGAAATAACAGCAGTGAATAAACTTAAAGCCAAGATAACCATTCAGATTTAAACTAATGGGAGTTAAATTTGTCAAACGCTAAAGATAAAAGTGTTTTCCATCCTATTAGAGGTGCACAATTTCATATGTCCGGCATCCTGCTCTTGTACTCCTCGCTGCGTACGTGCGTCAAGTGCGACCGCCGTCGGATATAATGGGCCACTTGAGGAACTGTACACGACTTTTTCTCATCTCTCATACTCCCTAACACTTTTCTAACTTATTAATTTACCCCGTATACGATGCCGGAGCGCGGTTAACTTGTTTATTATTATTATCATTATTAAATCTTGAAACTATAATTAACCGTTTACAGAAAAATAAAATAAGAGAACACTCAGTCTTACATAAATTGTTTATTTTCTGGCCTACGTTTCGACTACAACAGTCTTCTTCGGGGCTCTGAAAGTTTTTATATAGATTCAGTACAAAAATGAAGACTGCAAAAAACAAAAAAAATATGTATTTATATTTTACTATCAAAATTTCTGAAAACATGTGTAATATCAACGGTACAAGAAAATTTTAATAAAAGTCAAGCAAGTAAAAGTTAAGTAAAAATGGAATTAATTAACAATTGTCTAATACGAGAAGGGTTCTAAAAGAATATATAAGTCAACTATCTAAAATGTAACAGCAATATAGTCAAATTATAAACATACAAGTGTTGGAAAACTATAAATTGCGAAATGAATACCGTGAAAATCACTTAACGGACATATGGCATACAACAATGAGGAGCAGAATCCCAATAACCTGTATGTCCAATTTTTAAAAAAATTCAACTACAGATGGCATTATGTTCTATATGTATAAATCTATCGTTTCCAATGCATTCTCTCTACTTTTAGAAAAATAAACAAAAGCTCTTGGACAAACCAAATGTATCTTTTCCACTGCTAACTACGAACGTATAGCATTTTGTCCTCACTACTTGACAACTTTTTATTTACGTTTGGGTTATAGGTATTCATGTTTCTACTGAAATTTATAATTTCAAGTGTACTGAATAATGGAGATTATTGAAGATGAACCTGTAGAGGTTGAAACAGATCGTGGGAGCCACAAGACTACTACAAGTAAACAAAGAAAAAAGAAATCAGGTAAAATGAGTTTCTTAACCTAATTATTATTGTGCGATATCACAAAATAATATATTTTGATCATGATTGATGATTGTACCATGGAAAACTTTTGATTTGGCTTGTAAACATGCAACGGGAAAATTTAAGTGTTATGAACTACAAAAAAAGATTTGATTTCACAACGTCGAACATTTTTCGAAAGAAGTGGCAAAAATTTACAAGAAAACACAGACTTTCCCGTACGTACTCCTCGGCAAAGAAGAAGCTGTAAACAACCACCTGGAGAAGCACTCGAATTTTCAGTTAAATACTATGCAAGCACCAATTTTTTTGCATTTTTATAAATAAATTTACGTTATATATTTTTAGTTGCAAATTAAAGACGAAAAATACAGGTCTGCCAAAAATTGTTTTTAAAAGTATTTAACATCACTCAATAAAGGGTAAACACAATCTGCAAAAAAATCTACGCAAATTTGAGATTAACAGACAATCGCGGGGGAGATCATTGTTATTTTCGATTTCGGGACAAGAAGCAGAGTGTCAAAGAGTTTATTAGAAAACGTAAAGGCAAAAAAGTCACTAAGGTCGTCAAAAGTCCAGAAGAATTTATTTATCTTATGAATATTCTATTTCCAAATTATGGGAATTGAATAAGCGAGATATTTTAAAAAATCTGCAAGTATATTATAAATATTTCAGCAGAATATTCAATAACGATTTTATTATTGGTTTGGGTAATCAAGCAGTATCGTAGCAGGGCCCCTCCCTTGTCTATGCAGTCAACATTAAAGCGGTTGTTTGCAGTGTGTATCATACATAATGAATTCTGCATTTCAAAATTTCATTCTTTGTTTACGTACAACTAGTAGTAATATTGAGAAATGATTTCCAATGACCTATTTGTACATTGACGATGTGAACATACAGGAACAGAAATGTTCACTGCCCACGTGATCGAAGTTCAAAAGTTTGGATAACAGAAAATCCTCTTCCAAATATAATTGTGGTTAAAATAACCCACGCCAAACAGGCTAAAAGTGAAGTTTAACAATCAGCTATTGTTACAATAAATGAAAAATCGTACTGTAATACTCACGGAAAGAATTCCTAACCCCTCAAATGATCCGATGAAAAACGCACGTTCAGAGATAAAAACTCTTTTAAGGTTATACTAATCTTTTAGTGCCGACAGCTGAAGCCACTCCGCAACAATGCGAATCACTTTGGTGAACAAAATCAAGCTAACAATGCTTTAAACACAACCAAAAACCAAAGAGAAGTTGACTGTACAGCTATCACCCAACGAATAAATCGTAGGACGTTAAGAATTGTTTCGCATGAACCAGTCAAAACCTTTATTCATTATCGTCAGAAGCGAACAATTCACAATAGACTAAAAGACAATTACAAGTACAAGTACAGAAGGCTCACGTAGTTCATCGAGATAATAAAAAAATAAAGATGAAACCAAATTCGAATATAGCATGTAACAATTTATATCAATATACAATATGCTCTCAATGATTCCGCTTAATATTAATATTTAACCGTGCCTAAGTGTTTTGGAACTTTTTTCTCCAAGGCAATAAGTGGTTTAAAATATCCACTCAGTATAGGAGTATATACTATACAACAAAATAAAAAGTACAAATCATTATTCGCAAGATATTTGTAGATGGTTAAACTATCGCACAAATGCCCAAAAAGCTATTTTAGTTAGGTATTATGGTAAAAACTGATGAAGCACCTATATACTCGTAATTTCTAGCCTACAACAAAATTATTGAAACAATAAAATATTCTCATTTATTTGGAACCACTTTAGAGTGCTGCCCGTTTAAAATTAGACTTTATCTCTTAAGGTCCACCCTAATAAGTACCTACATAGTTTTTTTATTCACAATTAAATACATGTATAGCATTTTACATAATGTAATGATATTCTATTTCAAAATACCTGAAAAAGAAATTTCATTATTTATAATTACATTTTGGTAATGAACTACCAATATTATGTAAATGGTCCAAATTCATTATTATTCTATTTCCCTTGGCCCCTTTCTTGTTTTGATTTTGGCTATTCTACTGTAATACCGCCACAGATACATGTGGTTTTTGTTCACGGACAGAAACACAAATAAACATTGAAACAAATAATAATAAAAAAAAGAAACTGAAAACGGAGTTACATATTCATGAAAAGAGAGCCACGCAATTTCATAAACTAATGCAAGAGAAGTCTGTTAACACAGTGTAATTATGTAATTATCATAAACAGATATTAAACTATGGATATACTTCAAAATAATGCAGGCTAGCAAATGGTAGATTTCATTCTAGAAGGTATATTTTGGTATAATGACACCACTGTATTCACCAGTTTTATTAATATTTTAATTTTCTAATAATAATATATACTTCTTTTCTTCTACAACTTTTGTGTAATTCCTTTTTTATTTATTAAAGCTAAAGTTATGGTACGGGGTTACTAATTTGTATGTCGGTTGGACCTGATCCAGTTTTTTTTAAATTATTTTTTGACATTTCTTACAACCAATGAAATGACTCATTTTGTGTTACATGTGTGCCTTTTAAACCAAACCTGTCATTATTATGTTGAGAATAAAGCTCTAGAGATTATTCCCGGGAATAAGTAAAATAATCGAAAATGACTAATTTTGTGAAATTTATAATCATAAAATAAACCAAATATTATAGAATCCAATTCTAGAAATACCATAATTATTAATAATATATTTTGATTATTTATTTTGCATTGTCAAATTGTGTTTTAGTTGTAAACACAGACTTACCAACTGAGCCATGTACAAGAATGAAGCTAGTTAATTACG
Organism: Harpalus rubripes; assembly: GCA_963082715.1. Lineage (NCBI taxonomy): Eukaryota > Metazoa > Arthropoda > Insecta > Coleoptera > Carabidae > Harpalus > Harpalus rubripes. The sequence goes on from OY720453.1 coordinate 45,498,050, forward strand.
ACAGTAGATAGCCTTACAATAGGGTGACAGCCTGATTCCGTTGTTTGTAGATCAAGATATAATCGAATTAAATATAAATCGACGGGCTTTCTTAATTATTGCCTTTTTCAAAAAATCTGTGAAATTATTTTCAATTTATTCTCACTCTCTTATTATATTATTACTAATAATTTCGTCTGCGTCTAATTATCCTGTAGAATATATATATTTGATTTTATATATTTAATAATATTTTAAGTTACCTGCGTTGTTAATATTATCAAATATAAAAATATTATTCAGGTTGAATGTGAAAAGACTCCTTCCCCCTTAACCTTTTTTATAATAGAAAAAAGGTCTCATATAAAAGTTTTATTATTTTAAATATGCTATTTGATGGCAGATGAAGATTTTTTTTTTATAATGTCAGGTTTACAAAATTATCAATTTATATTTTCTAAATACTTTTGAAAAAATTTGAGAAAAATAAACATAATTGAGAAATAGTGAAATAATTTTTATACAAATAATCTTGGTGGCTATGAAAGTAAACAAGATACAAGAAACTATAAAATAAAATAGGCATTTCATTGTTACTTGTTTAACGTGTTTTACATTAATATTTTAACTTTTATGTTAAATTTTCCAATCGTTTTTTAAAAGCCACCCGATATCAGTCTCGTAATGTCAAAATCAAATAATTACATCTACGGTCATTGAGAACCACAAAAAGTGCTATACATTTAATTATTTCAAGTTATAATTTTTTTTGCTATTCGTCGTCCACAAAGCTTGTATTTCGTGTTTTCATGTTATTAAACAACCATTGTAAGAACTAACTTACGTACCTATTGTTACAAAAATTTATTCTGGTTTGAAACAAAGAAGAATGAAGTAGACGTAAGTGTAAAATGTGTGGAAATATAAGTGGTTCGTCACTGGTGCTCCAGAAATTTCTCGTAATGCCGCAGGCAATTTGTGAGCCCCTTCCTTGCATGTCATCTTAACTTTCCCCGCATTCAATTCTTTCTCTAGTTCGTTTTATTGTTGGGAGATTGTTTCACATAAGTGTTCCTTGTTTACTTTGAATATAAACACAATGCGCTGGTATTCAATATTGCGAACCAAAAAATAATATTTTTAAGAAATGTTTCAACGTTTTGATGTTATTTTTTACATAAAAGGTACGCTAGTATTTTTTGCAGTTTAAAGATTATAATTTTCTTATCATCATGTACCACATTTACCAATACATATTTTATTTTTGTGTGTTATACAATTGTCTGAAATGTAAGGATTGCCGTTTTAACATATATTGCTAGATTTTAAAACAGTCGTACATATTAATGTATCGTAAAAATAAACTCACATTAAAAAGAAAAATTTTAAACTGATAATTAAATTAAAATGTTTGTTGATAATATAATTACAGTCTTTTCATACAAACATTTTAAATCAACAATCAACAGAAAATTTTCTTTTCTAATATTAGTTTTATTTTATATTTCTTTAATTTATGATTGTTGATATTTTCAAAACTATGGTAAAAATTCAAATATCATGGAAATGATGTAACATTTATATGAGCGAATCAAATTGACTCTTTATTTTTACAATCCAGGAATTAAAACGATAGTTTATTAATTATCACAGAAATGAAAAATCGTTTTAGTTCATGAGTTGTGAAAATAAAGGGTCAATTTAATTCATTCATATAAATGTTACTTCATTTCCCTGATTCTTGAATTTTTACGATTGTTTTGTAAATATCAACAATCATATGTAAAAGTAAAAATATGAAAATAATATTAAAATGAAATTTTTTTATTGACTGTTGATTAAAATGTTTGTATGAAAGACTTCTAAATACATTTTGTAATTATAGTCTAGGCAAGTTATATAAAATGCCTTGTAAAAAGTCGGGTAGATATAATTTTGGATATGTTGTAAGGCCAGTGATAAGAACCCAATTTTGCAGAAACGAAAGCCCTGTGATACCAGAATTATTAAAAGCGCAAAAAGTTCGAACTTTCCGGTCTTTTTTCGGTTTTTCCTCAATTTCTCTGTTTCTATACATCGGAGAGTAAAAGTTTCTATTATCAGTATTGTAGAAGATAAAATTTTCTACAACTCTTATATTTGCGACTTTTTTAAGGGCTACACTTATTGAACTACAGAGCAGTGAAAGTATCAGAATTTTTGGGAAATGACAAAACACGCACATACCACAGAAATATTGATGTAGTCCAGATGTTAACCCGGCGTTAGCCAGGTGGGGTATAGTAAACCCCAACTGTTTTGTTTTACTTGCAAATTCTCTTGAAAGATATATCTCGGTTATGACCTATGTAGCTTACTAAATAACATCATAATACGATGTCACCGGTTAATTCAGTACTTATTGATCACCGTACAGAATTAGACGTGTTCAAGGTGACTTGGGGTGCCTCACACTTCAACTGACCATTAACGTTTGTGATTTCCACAGGAAAGGTACGTAGTTATTATAATTAGGTTTTAATGAAAATAAATGTGTACCATGTCATTTTTAGACGAAACAATGTCTTATGAAAGAGAACAAGAAAAATTACTAGCTCTTTGGGCAGGAGTTTAAAGTGACAACGAAATTATTGAACCAGAGAGTGAAGATGATATAGATCATGTCAGATGTAAGTGAAAATGAACACAATATAGCAGGAAATAACAAATTATGAGGAAAGGAACATACAAATGAGAGACTGATACTAGACGATGTGAATGCAATGCAGCAGGAAGGCAATGCATAAATTCTGAAAAGCAGAAGATATATTTTATTGGAGTACGGCTTTATTGAATACGACTATATTGAATACCGCTAGTATAAATTATTAGAGACAATATTAAAGATTTCAAGACACCTGAAAAAAAAATATCAAAAAGTTAGGCTTCGAAATAATCCGGATTCATATTAACAACAGGAAGAATAATATAAAATTGACTAGAGATTTAAGCCAAAAAATTAATGATATAGCCGGTGAACCTTTTGCAGAATTTCCAGCTAAGAAGCATAGTGTTGAAAGGTGGTGTACGGTATGCTCTAAGACTAGAGATCGAAAAACAAAATACTTTTGCAACAATTGTAATACAATTTTATGTTTAGAACATTCTGTTATTATGTGCAAAAATTGCCTAGATTTAAATAGCGAATAAACTTTTATAAATATATATATATATATATATATATATATATATATATATATATATATATATATTAACAATTTTGTTATGAGATTTTATAGTATATTATTATTATTATTATTATTATTATTATTATTATTATTATTATTATTATTATTATTATTATTATTATTATTATTATTATTAACTAACACTGGATAAGGGCGAAAATTTGCCTACATCCCGCATTTTGTTCTGCAAGAAAGCCGTTTGGTTCACATGTTACCAGGACCATGCTCTAGCGATTCAGAGATGTAGTCACCCGGAAATGCCCGCATACGCACGTGTTATTACGGGTTGTATACCTCATTGGCGCGGTTTTCTTAAAATCGCAGTAGTACGCAAACCATTGAATCTACAGAGCAGATTTAATTTTTATATTACTTATATAAGTAAGGATACGATCTTTCATCATACACTGCAAAAAAAGAAGTTGGCTTACATATAACGTATCCATTTTCTTCTTGAATATAGCACATTGTGTTTTTCTGGAGAAAATATTGGCTTCCTTAACCGATTTCGCGAGAACACTACGTTATACCGGAAAATAATCCTAATAAAAATTGTGGCGCATTGAAAAAACTATCGATACAGAGTTCACCGGCGTATCTGTGGCTATTAGAATCCCTTCAACATGGAAGTGTCTTAAGGGGCGCGTAAGAACACCGAGCCGCCCTGCGCGAGATATACCATTGTTACGTCAATTGGAACAAGTCGTTTAGTTTGTATGTTGAAGGGCCATAATCTACCCATTAAAGAGTTTGCACACCACTGCGACTTTAAGAAAAACATGCCAATGATGTAAACAACCCGAAATATACATAGCCTCCGCAAACTTTTCAAGTGGCTACACCCTCTAATGGGTAGATACATGTCCCACCAACATACAAATTAAACGGATTGCTCCAATTGATGTAACAATGATCTATCTTATTTTTGCAGAGCAGCTGGGCACACTTACATGGCCCTTTAGGTAAAAATATTATTACCTATATACTCTATATATTCTAATACCAAAAAAGTATATATATATATATATATATATATATATATATATATATATATATATATATATATATATATATATATAAAATTTCTCCATGTCTTCTAGTCTTTTGCTTTTTTTTGTCAGTTTCCAGCTTTCTCCTGCATTTTCCAATAGGTTCTTAACTGTACTATTCCAAGTGGGTCTTGGTATTCCAAGTATATTTGTGCTATAGGTTTGGACTCCCATACTCTCTTTTTTCTTATCTTGTTTCTGCCATTCTGGCCAGATGGCTGAACGAACTCAATTTCGTTTCTTCTAGTATTTGTTTAGTCGATTTGACTTCAGCTTGTTTTCTAATACCTTCATTTCTTCGCTTTTCGATTCATCTAATTCCTAGTAGTCGTCTCATGTATTTAATTTCTACTGCTTTTATTCTTTTTTGTTGCTTATCTGTCAGCACCCAGTTCTCGCCGTTGTATAGTAGTATAGGCAGGTATACTGGTATATATATATATATATATATGGAGAATTTGGTTTTGGTTGTTATATCTTTGTGGTAAAGAAAGTTTTGTTGTAAGCTTTGGTAAATTATATATGTACATTAATTTCATAGTCTATTGTTCCATTGTTATTTGTTATGCTTCCTAGGTATTTTGATGTGCTTACTTGTTCGACGATTTCATTATTTAGATTGATTTTGACTTCCAAATTTCTATTACTGATCACTAGGCAAAATGCGCGATGAGAGAAATTCTTACCCTGTATTGAAATTCTTTTCCAAATTATACACCTCATTGATGCGGTTTTCTTAAAATCGCAGTGGTGCGCAAACCATTGGGTCTACAGTGCTGATTTAATTTTTATATTAATTGTAATGAGGAGTGCAGTACGAACACTGTTTCCAGTTGAAGGTCAAAGTTGTCATTCTAGTAATAATTGTATAAAAAGCGTCTATATAATAGTCCAAAGTAATTACAATGTCTGTGTACTCGGTATTCGTAAACATAAGCATTTTGACAGAATTTTACCTTATAAACAAGTTTATTAGTAATGTCAAAATTTAGTTGCAACAACTGGCAGGACTATGAATTGCTAAACCCAATTTTTCGATAGCTAATGCTACTGCATTCAATTGTTAGAAAAATGCGTAGAATGACTCGTCAATTTAAAGGGTTGTAAAATTCTAAAAAAAATCTGATGTGGACACCACACGACTTCCTTGTACACAAGACCAATATGAAGTATAGACCCAAGTATAAAATTGCACGTATTTGACGTAATTTGACATTAGCATCTATTTTTTATTTTTTTGTTATTTTTTGTCCTAATCCATAGCAAGCTTCATTACAAAAACTAAAAATTATATAAGTTTTAAATATATATATATCGCTTATACAAAGGGCTAATTTAATAATACTTGATGTGCTAGACACAGAATTTAATTCTCTAATATTTTTATTTGAAGCATTTGTTTCTAAAATCAAAATGAAACAATTTTATTGAAGAAAAACTGTTAACAACTTCAGGTAACATGTCTCTTCCGGTTAGCCTGTTTTAACCAAAATCCACTATGTTATTCCAATTGACATAAAAGTCTTCTATACCAAATTTGAAAATTGTTAGATATTTTAAGATAGTTTTTCATTAAAATCTATTATAGGCTTCAAATAAAGTACCATTTCTAGAAATTATGTAATGACCAAAAAGGGAGGTGCACAACTAGATGTTATAGCAGTCCTAAATACAAAATTTCAACTTTCTACGGCTTACCGTTTCTGAGTTATGCGAGATACATACGCACGTACGCATGTACGAACGTACGTACAGACGTCACGACGAACTCAGTCAAAATGGATTAAAGGATGGTCAAAATGGATATTTCCGTTGAAATCTCAAAACCGAAATTTTTCGCGATTACAATACTTCCTTTACTTCCTACAAGGAAGTAATATGCGATTGCGGGAAAAAGTTATTAAGGAATATTGGCTTGTATTCTCACCTACCTTGAAGTAGCACTACTTGGAAAAACTGGAAATAAAGAAACGTGCAAAGCAGTGGTCTAATTCTCACCTCAAAAAAGTGCGGGAAGTAGGGCTTCTTCGTTGTCACGAAGTAGTGATTTCAAAATGTGGTTAGTACCATCTTTTCGCGCGCTTCTTCGATGTCTGACAATTAGACAAAATGGTGTGTGAAGTTTTTGATCTGCCAGAGTTGAACGAAATTAATGAAGACGTTAATGCGAGAAAAGAAATTATTAGAAATAGAAGAGTTGAGTAAACAATTTAAAAACATACAGGTTAGCAAAAAATTGAGTATATTATGTACTACAATTGATAATAACCAATTAAAGTCACCAAAATTTTGTAACAAGAATTCCATATCTTTGAAATTGCAATTATTAATAGCTTTACGATTTTATGCAAAGGGAAATTATCAAAATGAAATAGGTAAGTACTATATAATTAGATAATAACTAATAGCAATATATCGTTTATAGGTTATCTTCAACAACTTAAAATAAGTTTATAAAATAATTAATGTCAATAAAGTATTTGTATAATATATTTTTTAAATATTATTTATACCTAGTATACAATAATCCCTCCTTTATCCCAATCAAACTACACATTTCTTCTACATTTGGCGCCATAACTTTCATATATGAAATTTATTCTACAATTATTTTACATAGAATATACAACTAATTTACAGCCCATATTCATGGAGTCACCCAACTTACTGTGTCCAAAATAATAGGAAAGGTTTGACGAGTCCTAGCTGTCCTTCGACCTCGTTTCGTAAAATTTGAAACTAATTCCACATCAATAATGAAAATGTATTTTTACAGATTAGCACAGTTTCCTTGCATTGTGGGTGCAATGGATTGCAGCCCAAAGCTTTAAATTTCTGGGACAGTTCCTCCCACAACTACTTTCTAGCTTTCATAGCTCGGCCATCACTGGATTTATTTTCAATTAGTTTAATATTTTTCTCTAAGAATTCGAAAAATATCTCCTTTTTCGTCGATGAAAACGGAGTTCTATCCGTTTTAGCCATCTACAATATAAAGTCATTTTATAACTATATAATATTATTTATTTTCAAATATATAAATATATAATATAAATAATTATTAAATATATCAATATATTTGATGGTAACTTTAAGTTACAGAAATTTCACTGTTGAATTACACCAAAACAGTCTTCTCTCATAAATAATTATACTTACATTATTACTAAAATATTACAAAAACATATTTCTAAATTAAATTTCTATTTGACAACCACCTTGACAGCCACTACCAGAATACAAAAATTAATGAGTATGCGCAGTTGCCAAATGTAATTTGTCCGAAGTAACGCTACTTGTAACAGCGGGAAAAAGTAGCAGCTGAAATAGCGCTACTTTAATGTAGGTTAGAATAAGGGCCATTGTTGCCCTCGACGAGTTATATTATTGGTTAAATTTAAAGTACTTATTTCATGTACACCCTGTATATGTGCGTGGTTGTGTGTGTGTGTGTGTGTGTGTGTGTGGGTGGGTGTGTGTGTGTGTGTGTGTGTGTGTGTGTGTGTGTGTGTGTGTGTGTGTGTGTGTGTGTCGTGATGCTGTATCTTTACTACGCGTGTGGTGCGGTATTACTACAGGAATGTGGCGAAGAGAGATACGTTCCACTTCTGAATTATGAAGCAATTCATTCATCTTATTTTGATGCAATATATTTTGTAACGGGTTAGGATCGATTTAATTTTTACCGTGCGCTCTAGTGTCTCACAATTTGGAATCTCTATGTCTTCATTTAAACTTTCCTCTAACAGATCATCATCCGTAAATGGCTTTAGGCAGTTCCAATGAACCGTCATAATTTTGTCAGAATATTGTCGAATTTTGTATGTCACTGGTCCCATGAATTTTCTGATAAAGTACGGTCCTGTTCATGGCTTGCGAAACTTATGTGACGTTCCTACAATTATTGCTGGACTACGCAAGTATACTACATCACCGATTTTGTATTCTGCTGATTTTGTATTTTTGCTGAACTTCCTATGCGTTTTCTTAGTCGCTTTGTTGATATTTTGCTTTACTGAGTAGAAAGTAGTTTGCAATTTATATTTTAATTCGGACGTATAATTATCTACATAATCATATCGTAGATCTTGTAGTCTGGTGATGCCGTTATATGGAAACTCTAGGTCACGATCTTCCATTAAGAAAAATGGAGTTTCGTTTATACTACTGTAGACACTACTTCTATATGCTAATAGCACATACGGTAGCCATTCATCCCTATTGGATTGATCTTGATTCACGGAATGAGATAAAATGTCCTTCAAAACGCGATGACTTGGCTTTATTATCCCATTCCTTTGTGGTCGGTATGCAGCTTGTAATTTTTCGACCCCAAATATTTTGTAGATTTATTTCAAAATTTCCGATGTTTCATTTGCGCCTTGGTTAGTCAATAGTTGCCTTGGAGCTCCATGTCTTATGATAACTTGTGACAATATTTTCGAAATCGTTGATGTCTTTCGATCTGGTACAGCAAATGCTTCTGGATACTTCGTGAAATGGTCTTGTAACTTTAGGATGTATTTGTTCCCCTTCACTGTTGTCGGTAATGGACCAACAATATCCATTGAGACCCTTTCCATTGATCGACTAACTACATTAAATTTTTAAAGTGGCACAGGCTTGTGATGTGGAAATGTTTTCTTATCGTTAAATGAGTGACATTTCTTGCAATAGTCTTCAATGTCCTTTGCCATCGATTTCCAAAAATTTTTTTGCTTGATTCGACTGTGTGTCCTTCCCAAACCCCTAATATCCCGCATATGGCAAGTTATGGTAATCATGAATACTGGTACTACGAGTTGTTGATGACGCCCATTATATGATTTTTCTTTGAAGATTAAATGCCTTCGTGAAATCTGGAAAGGCTAAGACCGCCTCGCAACAGAGGGCATTCTTTAATGTGCTAAATATTGGGTCCAGTTGAATGACCCGTCTTTTTCGGTCAACTTCGTGAGAGGTTTCAATGTTTTTGCAAATTCTTGTATGAATCTTCTGTAAAAGCTTACTAGGCCGCAGAAAACTCTGATGTCCTTGACTGATTTTGACTTTGTATAACTTCGTATGACTGAAGTTTTGTTTACAGGAAACTGCAATTTAAAATTGGCCTGTCTCAATCTCTTGAAAACCTCTGTGAGTTATTTCAGATGTTTGTCCATTCCTTGTCCGTTAAAAACTATGACGTAGTCCAGATAAACTAGGCATTGTTCTCCTCTTCGTCTAGAAAGCCCACTGTTTATGAGCCGTTAAAAAAGCTTGGGGCATTAGCTAGGCCAAACGCCTTCTTTATGCACTGGTAACGTTTATCATTTGTTGTGAAAACTGTCTTCTCCTTATCTCGTTCATCTAGTTCTACTTGCTAGTATCCTGATGATCCAGTATAGTGAATAAATTAGCATATCTATGTTGATCCAGGGTATCTTACATGTTGGCAACAGGATAGTAGTCTATCTTTGTTACCTTATTCAGCCCTCTGTCAAGTCAATGCACACCCTTATTTTGGCCTCACCAGTTTCAGATTTCTTCGGCACTGGTGTTGACCAGTTGGGAATCGAAAGGTTCTATGACCACTGCTTCTACCATTTTATGTATTTTCTCCTCTAGAATGCAGCCTAGCTTGCTGTCTTTCCCACTGAAAGACGTCTTCATACTCCATCTGTAAATTCAATAATTTGCTGACTGCTTTCTTCAATGGATCTGTGCTTTTCTTCTTTTTTCAGAGTCTGCCTATTTCCAACGCTCTTAACTTTTGAATTTGTCGTTGCAATTCTTCCTTTTCAGCTGTCCCGTCTTTCTGGTTTTGTAGTCTAGGTGACTTGGAATACTGTACTATTTTAATATTTTCAGCTTGTTTGATAGGTGCGTGAAGTTAGAGGTACCACTTTCAAATATCGATATGATTTATATGCTATAATTTAGTGCTAATTTATTGCTAATTATTGTCGTATAACACAAATTTATTGCTATTGTTGTTATGAAGATAATAACTAATTTATAAGTGTACCTCCAATTTCACGCTGGAGGTACCATATTAATAAACCACGAAAACTAGTACGCAGTAATTTAGTGCTAATTTATTGCTAATTATTGCCGTATAACACAAATTTATTGCTATTGTTGTTATGAAGATAATAACTAATTTATAAGTGTACCTCCAAGTTCACGCTGGAGGTACCACATTAATAAACCACAAAAACTAGTACGCAGTAATTTAGTGCTAATTGATTGCTAATTATTGCCGTATAACACAAATTTATTGCTATTGTTGTTATGAAGATATTAATTAATTTATAAGTGTACCTCCAAGTTCACGCTGGAGGTACCACATTAATAAACCACAAAAACTGGTACGCAGTAATTTAGTGTTAATTTATTGCTAATTATTGCCGTATAACACAATTTTTTTGCTATTGTTGTTATGAAGATAATAACTAATTTATAAGTGTACCTCCAAGTTCACGCTGGACGTACCATATTAATAAACCACAAAAACTAGTACGCAGTAATTTAGTGCTAATTTATTGCTAATTATTGCCGTATAACACAAATTTATTGCTATTCCTGTTATGGAGAAAACAACTAAATTATAAGGGTACCTCCAAATTCACGCTCGATGTACCATATTAATAAACCACAAAAACTTGTACGCAGTAATTTAGTGCTAATTGATTGCTAATTATTGCCGTATAACACAAATTTATTGCTATTGTTGTTATGAAGATATTAACTAATTTATAAGTGTACCTCCAAGTTCCCGCTGGAGGCACCACATTAATAAACCGCAAAAACTGGTACGCAGTAATTTAGTGTTAATTTATTGCTAATTATTGCCGTATAACACAAATTTTTTGCTATTGTTGTTATGAAGATAATAACTAATTTATAAGTGTACCTCCAAGTTCACGCTGGACGTACCACATTAATAAACCACAAAAACTAGTACGCAGTAATTTAGTGCTAATTTATTGCTAATTATTGCCGTATAACACAAATTTATTGCTATTCCTGTTATGGAGAAAAAAAATTTATAAGGGTACCTCCAAATTCACGCTCGATGTACCATATTAATAAACCACAAAAACTTGTACGCAGTAATTTAGTGCTAATTTATTGCTAATTATTGCCGTATAACACAAATTTATTGCTATTGTTGTTATGAAGATATTAACTAATTTATAAGTGTACCTCCAAGTTCACGCTGGAGGTACCACAATAATAAACCACAAAAACTGGTACGCAGTAATTTAGTGTTAATTTATTGCTAATTATTGCCGTGTAACACAAATTTATTGCTATTGTTGTTATGAAGATAATAATTAATTTATAAGTGTACCTCCAAGTTCACGCTGGACGTACCACATTAATAAACCACAAAAACTAGTACGCAGTAATTTAGTGCTAATTTATTGCTAATTATTGTCGTATAACACAAATTTATTGCTATTCCTGTTATGGAGAAAAAAATTATAAGGGTACCTCCAAATTCACGCTCGATGTACCATATTAATAAACCACAAAAACTTGTACGCAGTAATTTGGTGCTAATTTATTGCTAATTATTGCCGTATAACACAAATTTATTGCTATTGTTGTTATAAAGATAATAACTAATTTATAAGTGTACCTCCAAGTTCACGCTGGAGGTACCACATTAATAAACCACAAAAACTAGTACGCAGTAATTTAGTGCTAATTGATTGCTAATTATTGCCGTATAACACAAATTTATTGCTATTGTTGTTATGAAGATATTAATTAATTTATAAGTGTACCTCCAAGTTCACGCTGGAGGTACCACATTAATAAACCACAAAAACTGGTACGCAGTAATTTAGTGTTAATTTATTGCTAATTATTGCCGTATAACACAAATTTTTTGCTATTGTTGTTATGAAGATAATAACTAATTTATAAGTGTACCTCCAAGTTCACGCTGGACGTACCATATTAATAAACCACAAAAACTAGTACGCAGTAATTTAGTGCTAATTTATTGCTAATTATTGCCGTATAACACAAATTTATTGCTAATCCTGTTATGGAGAAAACAACTAAATTATAAGGGTACCTCCAAATTCACGCTCGATGTACCATATTAATAAACCACAAAAACTTGTACGCAGTAATTTAGTGCTAATTTATTTCTAATTATCGCCGTATAATACAAATATATTGCTATTGTTATTATGGAGATAATTAATAATTTATAAGTGTACCTTCATGTTCACAGTGGAGGTATCACATTATTAAACCATAAAAACTAGTACTATTGCCGTACGGCATAAATTTATTGTTGTTTTTGTAAAGAAAAGAATAACTAGTAAAATTAAACTTGCTTCACAATTTCAATAAAATGACATCGTGCTACTTCCAATGGCTCATTTAGAAATACCTTGTAAATTAATCGGTAATAGTAATATATTTTTAAGCAAAAAATAAAATAATTATTATTGTGACCCGCAGAATCCGTTGACGGCCCTGCAAGCGCAACTGTCATGGCGGCCAGTAGGACCTGTCAAGTTTGTTTGCATTTTGAATAAGCGCTTTCTGACTCAAAATTATGTTAACAGGTCAAATCAACACAATTTTTAAGTTTGTTTAGTCATATCCTTTAACAAGATACATAGTTGACGGACATCAATTCATTAATTCGTGATTAATTACTAACTCGACTTATGAAAATTCTGATTTGGAAATGCAGTATGCAAGGACAAAAATTTGTAAAATCAATGAAACTATAAATTTTATTTATAAAAACTGTCAATAATTCTCTTAAAACCACATACCAGCAAAATTGTAATATAATTATTTATGAAATGCACGGAACAGTGATATTTACCAGATTGAAGCTTTCCGATATATTTAAAGCTCTTTTCCATACGTTCAATCAATCATGTTTTTCTTCTTTCCAAAGATTATGGAATTTGTCTTTAATTTTTGTGGTACTCGTACACCCTTTAATACAACACTTATCTATGTATATCATGTTTGTTTTCTTTAATTCGCTTATTTTTCGAACATTTTCAAAAGAATTTATAAAATTAAAGCGTGAGAACTTCTTTTTCTGTTTAACTAAACGATGTTTCTTGACGTTTATATATTTGACATGTCCTACTGGCCGCCATTAATTTAGTTCCCTAAAATACCGCTGATGTCGCATACTATCCTGCGGGTCCCAATAGTCTACATGCGCGTAGACAATATACAAACGTAAACAACATCATTGTCTACGCGTAGACAATGACGAATTTTACATAGCATAGATTACAGGCACAACCCTGAATAAAAGCCAGACGTACAATGAAAAGTAGAAACAATATTTAATGTAAATTATATTTTCAATAATTATAATAAATATTCTCTTTAATTATAGTGAATTTTATTTAGGCAGCCTATCAAACTGACATTTCTTTTTCACAAATTAGTTAACAGAAATTTGTTAAAGCTATAAAACAAACAGTAATTTCTATTTGTGAATGCACCTTCAGCGTTCGTCTTTCAAGTTTATCTCTTTAATGAATAGAATACATTGACAAGCTTTGAGCCGAATTAAACTGATGCATGACGCTAATACGCGCGCACTTCTAGTGTAAAATTTTACGAAACAATGAAAGAAAATAACTATTCAATCACTTAAAATATGTATTTTATATAATTTCTTTATTTCAAAATAATAAAACCTAGTCGTAGAATGAAAAGCGCAAACATTATTGAATTTAATTAAATTATATAATATAATATAACTCTACGAAACGTTATGTTGTGTTATATACAGTTTACCACCTGTTACCAAATGGTTTTTGTTTTGTAATATTGTGTTATGGTGCTTCTGCTTAGAAGTGTAGCCGAATAATTATTATTAAATTTCATTAAATTATTTACTATCAAACAAAATAATGTAAATCTTTTGCAAATAAGAACGCATTTATTGTATTTTCCATTATTGTCAACCTAACAACCGTGGAGGCGTAGGCCACTGTTGTCACAGGCACGGACTATACATTCGAGATTAAAATGTAATGGCGGTAAATTTGAATGTATATAGGTAACTATATAAAAAAATATGTAAATAGTTACGAGTATTTATGGTACCGTGTGTCATGATGCACATTAGTCATTCGAAAAACTAAAATAGCACAGGAGGCCTATCAAAGATTATTTTTAACAAAAATAAATTTATTAGAGGTTGACATTTAGGTAATGCTGGAAATGATTTTCTCAGACAACAAATATTGGTTAAAGATACCGGCATCATGTAGTAATACCATGCCTGCCAGCAACTATAATTATGTAAGAAATTCCAAAAAAAACAATTACTTCAGGGTCGATAAGTATACTCTTTTAGGTACTTCTACCATTAAATTTGTTATGTCGCACTAGTACCTACATTATAGTTTATTACTGTTATGAATAAGGGACAAGCTATCTGGTAATATGATGCCCTAGAAAGACAATTCAAAATTTTTATTGTTGCATCACTGGCATTATTTACAGCCGTAGGCGTAGGTACGGTGGGACAGAGTGGGGCGCTTGTTACCCCCCCCCCCTCCCTTGTCACAGTGAATAATCGGTCAGACTTTTGCATTACATGATCTCTATTTTAAGAAAATTATACCCTAGTAGACTTATTTTTAAATATTTGTATTGTATGATTTATAAAAGGTAATTTCTAATAAATAAATGTTTCACTATTTGACTCAGTTGCTACGTCCCTCCCTTCTCAAAATTCGGGCCTACGCCCTTGTTTACAGCCCTCTAGAGATTAACAAGTCCGCGGACCAGAGCCAGAGGCCCTCGGACTTGTAAACTTATTGCCCTCTAACGGTATAAACATCTTCATAATGCCCTTCATCCATATCATTATATGCCTGATAAAATTTTCTTATAAGTTATTACTTATACTTATTATAAGGCAATAATTAGCAATAAATAATTTGTTCATGATGGAGATAATTGAGTCTCAGCGTTTTCTCAGGATGCGCAAATAATTAGGCGGTGTAAAGTTAATAAAAAATAATTACATTACACTAATTATTTACAGATACACAACAATACATAATATATAACAAAAAGATTTACACACGAACCAGTGAAACACACAAGAATAATTATTGCAACAATACCAAAAGAGTAAAGTGCAGACTCTCGTATTGACTACCAAGCATACCCCTTAAATATCTTGTCCTGTTGATGTGTGACATCCCCAACAGAGGTAGGGAACCAATCTTATCAGAGTGAACCGAGCAGCCGATTCGAATGAAAAATATTTTGGACAATCCTACCACGGACGAAACATGCACAATGCAAAGATGAAGACAGTAATATAAGAACATAACATACTGAATATTATTTAACAAATATTAATATGTAAATATAAAAAAAATATAGAACAAAGTATACATTCAATGTTTACATAAATAAATAATAGAAAATAACAATTTAAAGTATTAAAAAACATAAAGATCAAATATAGTGAGACACAAAAGTAAAATGCTCTTTATCACTATAAAAAAGGCCGTGGGAAAACCATATTAACTAAAGTTATTATTGAAAAGTTCCTGAATACAAAAATGTAAAAATTATTAAAATATTCGGGGTATAACGGTTAATAATATAAGATTAAACTCAGACAGAAGCAACGAGAATTAATCTTGTTTCAAAGTTTTTAATTAAAAAAAAATACTAGAAGCTGTCACAAAACCATATTACTACCAGTCATTACTACACATCCCCTGAATACAAATATGTAATTTTTTTAAAAATATTCAGGGGATGAGGGTTAATAATATAAGTTTAAACTGTGGAGCAGCCAGAATTTGTCTAGTGTCAAAGTTTTTATTTAAAAAAAATTACTAGAAGCTATGACAGAACCATATTACTACCAGTTATTACTACATACCCCCTAAATAAAAAAATATAAAAATTATTGAATTATTCAGGATATGAGGGTTAATAATATTAGTTTAAAATCAGAAGCAGCAAAAACTAGTCTTGTTTCAAAGTTTTTATTATAAAAAAAATACTAGAAGCTGTGACAGAATCATATTACTACCAGTTATTACTACACACCCCCTGAATACAAAAATATAAAAATTATTTAACTATTCATGGGATGAGGGTTAATAATATAAGTTTAAAGTCAGAAGCAGCGAAAATTTGTCTTGTTTCAAAGTTTTTATTTTTTATAAAAATTACTAGAAGCTGTGATAGAACCATACCAGTTATTACTACACACCCCCTGAATACAAAAATGTAAATATTATTGAAATATTCAGTGGTTGAGGGGATGACTTTAAACTTATATTATTAACCCTCATCCCCTGAATAGTTTTTACATTTTTGTATTCAGGGGATGTGTAGTAATAACTAGTATTTTTTTTAATAAAAACTTTCAAACCAGACAAATTCTCGCTGCTCCAGAGCTTAACTTATATTAATAACCCTCATCCCCTAAATATTTGAAAAAAATTCTTCAAGCGTATTAAAATATTCATATTATGCTACTGTATACAGACTATAGAAGATATTCATTGTCTTACTAGTACAAAAATGTTGTTATTGTTGTACTAGTAAGAAATGTTAGTGTCTTAGTTCACCGCTGGTGGCAGCAGTCGTCACAGCAAGCAACACAGATTATATTGAAAATTGTTATTTGACAGTTGTATCGTTTTTGTTTTGTAGTGTACACAGCCAGCTTTGGCTGAAATTGCAAACAATACAATTAAAAAATTCCAAATAAAAATGTCAAAAAAAAATCTTTCAAACACTTGAAGAAAAACTCGTATATGTCATTCGGAGTAGAACGCCCTTTTTGTGTTTTACCCAGCTTGCCTAGCCTCGGCTAGCGCCTCGGCCGCAATAGCTGGGTTCAACACAAAAAGACCGCTTTCTACTCCTAATAACATAATATACTATTTTGTATTCAGGGACTGTGCAGTAATGACTGGTAGTAATATGGTTTTGTCACAGCTTCTAGTAATTTTTTTTTTAAATAAAACTTTGAAACAAAAATAATTCTCGTTGCTTCCGAGTTTAATCTTATATTATTAACCGTTATCCCCCGAATATTTTAATAATTTTTACATTTTTGTATTCAGGGGGTTTGCAATAATAACTTTGGTTAATATGGTTTCCCACGGCCTTTATTATAGTGATAAAGGGCATTTTAGTTTTGAGTATCACTATATTTGATCTTTATGTTGTTTAATAATTTAAATTTTTATTTTCTATTATTAATTTATGAAAACATTGAATATATACTTTGTTCTATATTTTTTTGTTAATATTTGTTAAATAATATTCAGTATGATAAAATGTATTGTAATGGATTACTCGGTGGTTGTAGGGCGGAGGTTTTATACAAAGGACAAAACTCTCATTGATGTTAATTTTATTTAAAATCCAATATTTCGTGGTTATTTTACCACTTCATCAGGGAAACTACAACGTACAAAATTTGTTTAATCGAAAGAAAAGGTTAAATTATATTACAATTTTGAAAAGTACTTACAAATAGTTTTAACTTGATTAAAATTTTCTAACTTCGAGAAACATCTCATATTTCCGCTAAATGCACGTTAATTTTATAAAAATACACATATTATTTTTTAAAAAACAAATATAAAGTTATTCATGTTCCATGTGCACATGGAGACAAATATTCTTGGTTAAGATTTAGTTACATTTGCTTCCGAGCAACAGGTGAAGAAGAGAAAATGACCAATAGTGGCGCCAAAATATGAAATGTTAAAACGAGCGAAGAAGGTAAGTGTAAATCGCACTTAAATTTTGGGTGTCGGTTTTATAATTGATAGCGTTGATATGATTTATGTTAATATGACACATTTCTAAGAAGATGCGTTTTTTGTAATTATTTTCGTGTTCAATAATAGATGTTTGATCATATTGTACAAAGTGATTAGTTTCTTGAACGTGATGTGCAAGCGCGCACTGATTCTTACTATTGGTCCTTTTCTCTCCCTGCCTGTGCTGGGATATTCTAGATTTAAGTTTCTGAGAGGTTTGACCTATATAAATTTTCCCACAAACACTGCATGGTATTTTATAGATAACATTTGACTGATTTAATAATGATGTCTTATCTTTAACATTTGAGTAAAGGTTGTTTATAGTCTTCAAGTTTTTTTGAGCAAAAATTAGATGTTTTTCGTCTTTAAATAAACCAATTAGATTCGGTGTAAGAGATGGTATATTAGGAAGGGCAATAAATGTTTTTCTTTCATTGTTATCATTAGCTTCGTGATCAACATGGCGGTCGGCGTTACTAGTATTATATAATAAGCGTTTTAGTAGTTGTTTAGGGAAAGAATTCTCAACCAGTATCTCCTCTAATCTAGATAATGCCGATCCAACTAACGTAGGATGACAGATCTTCAGAATTCTATTTTTTAGACCTAGAATTAGGTTTATTTTTGTTTTATAGGTGTGGTTAGAGTGATAGTTGATATATTTACCAGACGATGTTGGTTTTTGGTACCAGTCAAGTATAATCTTTTGATCTGGTTGCCTTATTACCTTAGTATCAAGGAAAGGCACGCTGTTATCAGTTTCTGTTTCAACAGTGAACTGTATATTCGTATTTATACTGTTAAAAATCTGTAATGTGGTATCAATTTTATCACTCGGAACCGCACAGATTAGGTCATCGACGTATTTGTAAATAAAAGGCATTTCAAAAGGTAGTAGAGGTAGACACTGATCCAAAATCCAATCCATAACCAACCTACTAATGATAGGGCTGATTTTACTTCCCATAGGACAGCCGAAAATTTGCTGATAATGCTGATCATTGTAAATAAAAAAAGTATTGTTGAAAATGAAGGCAATGATCTCAATGAATTCTATTTTAGGTATATCACAATGACATGTTATATCTTCCCATTTTAAGTTAATAATTTCGATAACTAAATCAATTGGAATATTTGTAAAGAGACTAACAACATCTAAACTTATAAGAACAAAATTGTTTGGTAATTGAAAATTTTGAATGAGTTCAGCGAAATGAAAACTATCTTTAATAAAGTAACGGGTTTCACCTTCAATAGAAAGAGTCAGTATTTTTGTTAAGAAACCGCATATCTGAGATGTAGGAGATAATACAGACGAGATGATTGGTCTAATTTTTAGTTCTTGTTTGTGGATTTTAGGAAGTCCATAAAATTTGGCGCTTTGTGCGTTATAAGTTGTTAAAAATTTAGCTTGCGGTTCTGAGATATAGTTATTTGATTTTAAATTGCTAATTAGTTTATTACACTTATTTTGTGTAGACAAAGTTGGATCTTTATTTATAGTCTTATAATATTTTTCATCATCCAGCGCATCCAGGCACAACTGATCATAATGTTCTTTATTTAAAGCACAAGTTACGTTACCTTTGTCCGAATTAATTATTACAAGTTCAGGGTGATCTTTTAGAAATTTCTTAGTGGTCTTATATAAGGTGTTTGGAATGTCTCCTGTAGGTAAGTCTTTTTGAAAAAAATTTGTTATCATATTGGTAGCTCTAGCTCTAAGAAAATTGTGGTCGTTTTTACAACTATTGATTACTAGTTCTATGTCAGCAAGTAAGTTTTTTGCTTTTATATCCTGTTTTTCTGGTGCAATACTAAATTTTTTACCCATAGCAAGAACTTTCTTAACATCTTCAGGAATATTAACTGTTGATAGATTTTTAAACCAATTTTCTTTAACTTTAAATGTATTATTAGTTTGAGTTTTTTTTATTTTTTTTAATTTATCTAATTTCGAAATGTTACTGGTTTTTATTTTTTTCGCTTCTGATTAGTACATGTTTTATCATATTTTGTATAGTGCTCTTTTTTCTCCCAATCTCTACATGAAAATTTTATCTTATAATCTCGTTGCCTATTTTCACAAATATCCTTTATTCTTGTTTGTAGATTGATTTGAATTTTTACTTTCACTCCCAACTTCCAGACAACCCTTTTTCTCTGAAACTAGTTCTAATTATTCTTCTTCTGCAAATTCTACAGCTTCTTCAAATGTTAAATCAGTTTTCAATATCATTAATGGCATGAGATTTTTTTAATATTAGGTCTATATAAAAGTCATCCAAAATTTACATCACGACACATGATTAATTCTATTAAAAGCTAAATCAGTATTTGCTGTATAATGTATAGCAAAAAATAATTCAGTAATAATATGAATCATCTATAAAACAAGATAAAATTTGGCCATTTACAAACTTTTCACCTGAAGTATCCTATAGAAATAAATAAATAAATAAATATATCATCACGGCTTATTGCTGGGTGTGCCAATCTGCTTTTACACAGATGTCGATAATGATGAAATATTTGCACCGTGCGGGCGCTTACCAGGCGTCACCTCACGGGCACTCATTGCTGGCGTGGAGAGTAAACCACAGGGGTCAATTTTGTGCCATTTAAAATTCGAAATATTTGTCGTCGGTCGGAATCGAACCCGGTTCACCAGATTCGCGACCTATGATTTTATTTGTGTTAATTTTAGACTTTTTAACCGTTCTGCAATTGTTTTTACAGTTTTTCCTATATTTTGTGTGTAATTTCTATAACCTCTGTGCTTGGTATAAATATCTACTTTACCAAATCATTTATATAAATTTTTCTCTAAATTCTGCAAATGTTATAGTTGAAAGACGTAACCTGTAGTTTCACAATAAAACTTTAAAGCATCCCCATTTAATTTTGTACGAATTAGGTCTACTATATCTCTGTCACTGAACTATCTAACACTTGTTCTTACGGGTACTTTTCTAAAATAATCTATATTTTCCCCATAAAATTCTAGTAATTCCGCTTTTACAATACTTTTCTGCTTCTAATTTAACTTGAAATGGCAAATCTGATTTATTAGAACTACCCCAATTTCTACCACCTGGCATGTTTTTTTTATTATTTAAAAGATATTTTGTAAAAAAATCGTACTCCGCGAATGGACCATATATATTGGCTACTCTGACCCGGCGAAGTACCCCAGAATCGCTGCCACCAATTTGTAACCCGCCTTTTAAAAGGCGAATTGCAAATAGTATTTAAAGTGGGTTTTTGCCAGACTGGAGGTACAATTTAACAACTGCCAAAATGATTAATAATAATAATTATAATAGTTTCTTCTAATTTTCTATAATTATTATTATTATTATTATTATTATTATTATTATTAATAATAATAATAATAATAATAATAATAATAATAATGGGAATTATTATAAATAAGTTTATTGACTGGTATAATAACTAGTGGATATTTACAGTTACATAGACTCGGCTGTATGGAGGAATGATCCCTCCCTTTCCACTGACCATACAGCCTTTTATATTACTGTAATGCAAGGTCATCAACAATTGAAAGATGTCACCTAATTACATAGTTATGAAACAATAATATTACTGTTGCATATTCTGCAACGATATATATATATATATATATATATATATATATATATATATATATATATATATATATATATATATATATATATATATATATATGACACCTGTCATTGCTTTTGTGATATTTTATCTATAAATATTTTAATTTATATTATATTTAAATTCATTTACTATTGTTATACAATATATTTAGACCCTATTCGCCTGTACAGTTATAAAAATTTAATATGATTACCAATTTTTAAATATACGCATACAAGTTGTGCGAAGAATAGACCACGTCCTCGTCGTGCACCAGGATAACGCTGAGTCTATTCATACAAGGCAATCGAATACTGGTAGCAGTCTCCCGATTACAGTATGAGCAAACAAAGAAAGTGCAATATGAACAGAAAGCAAATGATAAAGTGTATTAATTATGATGATCACCAGAAAGAGGTAACAATTATAGATGATACTTTAAGGATAGTCCAGTTAAATGTAAAGGAATTATCTAAAGCAAAATGTGATTATCTGCAAAAACTGCTGCAGGTTAAACAAATAGTTATACTTGCCTTACAAGAAACGCATATCTCCAGCACAGATAAGAACAAGTATTGTATTAACGGATATACACGCATAACATCACATTATCAAGTCAAATACGGTCTGGCCACATATGCAAGAAACAATCTGCAGAATGTCTCTGCTTTACAGCCCTTAACCTTGGGTTGCAACACTATAGCATTGCCAATCCAAGCAGATGATCTGATTATAGTTAATATCTACAAACCACCAAGCATAGAATGGACTACATCTGCCATGCCCACTTTTAATCAACCAACTATATACCTAGGTGACTTTAATAGTCACCATACATTATGGGGCCATGAATCTAATGACATAGCTGGAGAGCAACTCACTATGTGGGCCTCCTCATAAGATTTATACTTACTTCAAAATTCCAAAGACAAACCAACATTCTGGTCAGCAAGATGGAAAAAAGTTTACAATCCCGATCTAACTTTTATAACTGTGGATGATGATGGCTTACCAATACCAGCTAAGAGGCATGTCTGTTCTGACTTTCCAAATAGTCAGCACAGACCAATACTCACTGAGGTTGGGATTTCCATAACTTCAAACTGTTCATCTGGTCACGCTCGTTGGAAACTTAGAAAAGCAAACTGGGAAAGTTATAACCAGACCATAGAAAAGACAATTACCCGTATACCATCAGATATCAAAAATGTTACAAGGGTGACGAAACTAATTCTGAAAGCGGCAAAAGATAGCATCCCTATAGGAATTGTTAAGAAATTCATACCAGGCTGGTCAACAACATCCAAAAAGCTCCTAGACAAATACCAGGAAACAAAAGGTCCAAACATAGGGAAAAATCTTTTGAAATCCTTAAATGAAAATCGTAAAATCAGGTGGATTGAATCTGTTGAGAATATGGATTTTTCAAAATCCAGTAAGAAAGCATGGAACCTTTTAAGGAATCTTAGTGGAGGAAAAACGAATAAATCCTTGACGAACAAAAATGTTTCAGCCAACGACATTGCATCAAAGCTAACTGAAAATTCTAAATGTTGTGTTGTTAAAAATCACAAGAGAAACATTAAACAACAACTTCGCTGCTGTATGGAAACCAAAATAGGTTCAGATAACATAAGTAAGAATGTTAATAATGATAAAATAAATATTGCTATTAAAACTTTGAAGTCAGGTAAAGCGGCAGGTGTTGACGGAATTCTCCCAGAAATTATTTACAATCTTGGACCCCAAGCAAGGAATTGGTTAGCTATCACATTTAGTAAAATTATAGGCTCTGGAATTATACCATCAATATGGAAACATTCCAACGTAGTTTCAATTCTCAAGCCAGGGAAATCTGGTGACGAAGCTTCGCATTACCGACCGATCTCTTTATTGTGCGTACCCTACAAGCTGCTAGAGCGTATATTACTTAATCGATTAGTTCCCATCATTGATAATATTATTCCGATTGAACAGGCAGGTTTTCGCCCTGGTAGAAGCTGATGCGATCAGGTTCTGGCCGTAACGTCGTATATTGAAAGTGGTTTTGATAAAAGGCTTAAGACAGGAGCAGTATTTATTGATCTGTCAGCTGCATACGATACCGTGTGGAAACACGGTCTCGTATACAAATTATCACAAGCCGTACCATGCACCAAATTTGCCAGACTAATATGGAATCTTTTGAGCAATCGTACTCTGTCGGTTAAATATGTTAACGAAACCAGCAGTAAATGGAAACTAAACAACGGTTTATCTCAAGGGTCTGTTTTGGCACCGATCCTTTTCAATACATACACAAGTGCCTGCAAATTTGTCTACGCTGATAATATCGCCCTTCTAAACCAGTCAGTTACATTTAGTGAGCTAGAAACTAAACTCAATGCCGATCTACAAAGCATGGAATATTACTTTAAACTCTGGGGACTGAAACCTAACCCGCAGAAAACAGTGTCGAAGTGTTTTCATTTAGCCAACAAACTGGCCCATACCAATCCTACTCTACTACTTTTGCAACACCCCCCTGTTAACTGGGAAGCATATCCAACCTATCTTGGTGTCAAACTAGACCGCTCATTGACATATAAGCCGCATTTACAAAAAGTGGCAGCAAAAGTTGGTTCCAGATCTAATTTCATCAACAGCCTCGCTGGTACCACGTGGGGCGCCTCAGCAAACGTGCTTAGAATATCAACCCTAAACCTTGTTTATTCAACGGCTGAATATTTCGCCCCCGTATGGGCAGCTAGCCATCACACAAAACTAGTAGACCGGCAACTCAACTATGCCATGAGGATACTAACGGGAACGATAAAACCAACAAATACTGATTGACTACCAGTCCTTTCTAATATACAACCTCCCGATTTAAGAAGAGATGCAGCTACACTACGGATGTATAAAAAAATTAATATGAATCCGGACCTTCCATACATTCCACCTTTATGACTACAAATAGAATAAAATCAAGGAAACCATTTTGGGTAAGAGGTACCGAATTGGACAAACAATTTAATATAAAGGAAGAATGGCAAACACGCTAGTCTACTAGTGAAATTCCAAATAAAAATTTAGTTGACGACCCTACAATAAAGCTGGAGGGCTTCGAGCTTCCAAGAAAATCGTGGGCAGCATTAAATCGATTCAGAACCCAGCAAGATAGGTGTCAATATTTAAAACATCGCCGGAAATTTGCAAGTAACCCTGACTGTGAATGTGGTAATATACAAACTATGCACTATATTACGGACGAATGCCCCATGTACCAAATAAGTGGAGGCCTGCAAAATTTACATAGTTGTTCTGATGAAGCTCAAATATGGCTAAGAAACCTAAAGCTGGAAATTTAAGTGCGTTATAAAGTAATTTATATAGTCGTATTTCATTATTTATTTCATCTTTCTACTTCTTTTTATTGTTTTAATGTTTTATTAATATTTATTATTGATTGAATTGCTCATGTCATTTGAAATATATATATATATATATATATATATATATATATATATATATATATATATATATATATATATATGCTGCAATACTAGTGATTACTAATACTGAGCTCAGGATGGCCTCGATTGTGTGGTGACCTAGTCTTACATACTGTCAACACCGTATTGTATTATTGACCGCAATGCTTAGTAACCCAATAGCAATACTTCCATATTTTCTTATTTCATCTGCGGGAACTAAAGTGATTTTATATCAAAGAGCATAAATTGATGTAACAGTTTTATCTATGATTATATACTTACCGATTTAACAAAATATTCTTGATCTTATTTCTTATTTAGTTATTCTAGGTCATCAACAGCATTAACAGGTTTCCAAGCATTAGCGCTGATATCTTGATCTAAATGTACTGTATTATTCTGTAGTAACAAATAGACAGCCTATTGTAGATCTTGCAAAAGAGACTCCAGCTTCTCCGTAATTTCCGTAGTAAATACTAGAACAATCTTATGTTACACAACAAGAGTGGATATGATCCTGATATCGCACGAAGACGAACTTACACTACGAGTTTTCGTGTAAAAGGTTATACTTTACTTCTACATAGTGGCATTGGCATCCATGTGCATAACCTAAAAGATGTATTTTTTAACTATTGACTATTCATTCCCTGAAGAAGGCCGCAATACAGCCGAAACATTAGATTGCATTATTATATATTTACTAAATTGACTGAAACCAGTGATTTTGTTCATATAAACCAGACAGTCACGATCCTTTTCACGTACTAAAAAATAAAGTTTATTACTTCTGTAGTACATTCTTAACTCACCTTATAATAAACAAAGCATACTATATAACTCTAAGCACTATGAATATGTATACTCGAATAAACTTTTCAATATAAAACGAATACGAAACGTAGTTTAGGCGTAATGGCAGACAATGTGAACGAAAATAAACACGCACGAACACGAAACACTAAATGCGTTCAATGAAGCTAGCAAATCAAGCAAACCGGAAGTAAAATATACTGAACGGCTTGCTAACTAACGTTTGCTCGTTTCACTTGTAAGCAGAAAAAACGACTTTTTCTCGCTTGCTTTGCTGCATGTTAGAATATGGCACACAAATTCAAATATCATTTGTAATATTTGAATATATTTTCAACATGTTCAAAATAATGGCCTACGTATACATCTGGTTCCAAAATATTGGTATTCATGAGTACTTCTAACATTATGCATGTGTAGCCACCTTGAAAATAATTTAAGAAAAACTAGTTTTACACATGTAATTGAAATCAATGGCAGTTTGTTTTCTATGTATTTTTAACCTGACAGTAAATTTTAGTTCTATAGGTATATTGTCATCTGACAGTTCGATCATCGCAAAACAAGCATAGCGTTCAATGCACACACTAACAGATAGTCGGGTCTGTTCTGTAATTTTTAAATACCTGCGTTATTTTTAAGGATAGGGTTAATATTTTAACACGAGTGTTAAAACTAAATTTACAATTCTTTAACGACAAAAGCGTTAAAAAATGAAATCCAAATCCTGGTATTAATTTTTGACGTTAAACATAATAAATTAAACCCATGACAAGTACCTAGTGTTAACAATTAATCACCGACATTAATATAAAGCAAATAACGAATATAGTGAATATTTCTGTATTAAATGAAATAAAAAACATTGAAAGGTGAATAATATCTTATTTATTTGTGCAATTATTTTTCAGTACGTACTACTCAATACATACATATAATTTTTATTACATATGCTTTAGACATGAAAACAGGAAGTTTCTTCGTAGTTTGCGAGATGAAAGTGATCCCTTCAACTTTCCAGATAAAATGTTTATCAAACATTTTAGATTGTCGAAAGACTCTGCTAGATATTTATTTTATAAGTTGGTGGTAATTCATACATATTATGATATATTAATGTAATATATTTACGTTTTAAATTTATTTTCAAGATTATGATAGTATTGCATTTTTATGGACACGGTCGCTACCAACACGCTGTAGGTTTTAATAGGGGATTCCGATTAAGCGAATTTTAAGCGCCCCGTCGCGGTATTTTTATGAACTATGTGGACATACAAGTAACTGTCATCGTGCTGTCAACTTCATACCCTTGTGACATTCGTGTTTTATATTAAAAATATGCGTATTAGGTGCGCGTATGGCCTCTGTAAGAGTAATTACAGAAATAAATATAAAAAGTATAGGAGAGGAGTTAATTTTATGCCATTTTCCAAGCCGATCTCATTTCTCATGATTTATGCGTAACTACATCTAACTAAATGGTTTCGTGGAAGTAGTGGTATATGTGTCCGTAGTTAAATAGGTTTGATATGTTATAAGATGGAAAGTAGCCCCACTTTATATTTACATCAACTACCACACACGTATTACATGAAATTATTGCAGATACCCATTTACCACCATCAATGCAGGGTAATATATTATCCCTGCGTCCCGCATTCATACAATTTTTATTTCAGAAAACGTTCAAACATTTTGAGTTAGTATAAATCAGTAACTAACCGGAACTAAAACCTTAAAATAAGATCACTCTTTTTCCGCCTTTTTTCAGACCACAAGACTAACAATTTTTTTTAGGTCATTCACAGAATGATTTCCAATATTTTCTTTTTTAATTTCGTCCCTGGCACTAACTCCGCACTAAAAAAAAAATTCATTTTCATCACTAACCGAACACATGTCAACAGAAAATGTCTATTTGTCCACATAGTTCAAGATTTCACCGTAAATGGCGCACTTTGTGACGTCACGATCGGAATCCCCTATTATGGAATGAGCCAACCTTCAGTGAGCCGCAGTATAATTGAAGTAACAACGGCAATAAATGAAATATTGTTGCCAACCATAATTAAGTTTCATACTGATGATATTTCTATAAATGCAAAGAACATAAGGTACATCTTATTTGCATTTTCCAGATGTTTACAACAGGGGTTTTAAATTTTTCTCTGGTTTTATTACAGATTTTTTTAAAAATATGGGGTTAATGGCATTGTAGGTGCAATTAATTGCACCCACATTGCTATTATTGCACATCCTGCTAAGGATCCTGATTACCCTGGAAGAGTATATTGCTGTAGAAAAGGGTATCCAAGAATTAATACACAAATTGTAATTATTTTGGCAATAATCGTAATAAGTTGAAACATCATTTTATTTGTGTTTAAATATGTAGATCTGTTATTGCGATTTGAATATTATAAATATAATCGCAAGGTATCCGGGATCTATTCATGATGCAGCAATTTGGCAAATATCATCTATAAAGAGGCATTTTGAAACAGTATTTATTAATGGACGCCTTAAAGACACAGTCTTATTGGGTAATTATTTAAACAAAATCTTAAATTAATGAACGAGAAATATGTATTTTAAGAGATTCTTGGTATCCGTTAGAGCCTTGGCTCATGACCCCTGTAGATGAAGCTGCAAACGGGTCACCAGAAGTTCTTTATAATGAATTTCATACATCAGCTAGAAACTCAATTCAACGATACAAGCAGGAATGACTGTGACATTGCACTAAATTTTAATGTAGAAATGCCAGAATATGATGACAACTTACCAGCTGAAGACGATCAAATTCAAATACCAATTCATGGTAATGTTCTATATTTTATAATAGTACTAACGGAATAAATACCTTTAATTCTTGTAGATGGCAATGCTAATATTTATGGTGGTCAACGTTATGCTGTAGGAGTTCGCGTGAGGTATAAGGATTGTAAATGAAATAAGTAATTGAGTATGTAACACTATTTTTTCTGTATGTTTATTTCACAACTAATAATATGCCAATGTATAAAAAGAACTAAACAAACATTTCAGTATTTTTTCTGTTAAATTATGAAAAATATAGTTTATATATATATATATATATATATATATATATATATATATATATATATATATATATATATATATATATATATATATATATATATTAGTGCTAACTTCTCAATGGAATACCAAAATAGCATCACTTAATTTGTCTACCGATTTTTTTTTGTACCTAGAGGAGTAGAACAATTCGACTGCCAAAAACATCAAATATGAATAGAGCTGTAAATTATTATTCATTAAAGTCTAATTACCTCCATATTTATTTCCTGTATAATCTGTTCAGTATGCGCTATAGGCAAAATTAACGTGTTTTCCTAAAATAAAAATTTAATATAACAATATGTAACTCAAAACTAGTCATACTAATTAATACAAAATTATTTATTTCTTCGAAAGAAAAACATTTTTATATATCAGAAGCAACAAGAGAAGACCAGCTTCTGGTATAGAAGCTCCTTCCACTGTCACTTTGGATAATAATTTCATTAATCATTCTTCAACATCTGAAACTTCTTTTTGCGTTTGATATCCTCCTCCCGTAGCATTTTGTGCTACGAAAATTTGTCTAGCTTTGCGTCTGGTGTTTGTTTTCAATTCTTTTAGAACCTAAAATCAGACAAATAATATTACGTACAATTATTACATCCTATAATTTGAGAAGTAATTGTTTCCATTCTGTTAATGTTTTTTGAGGCCCCTGTGAACATGAATTTAATTGACGTACTAATTCATTCCATTGTAACTTTTTTGATTTACATCTTTGGGTTCTATTTTACCAGCTAATAGTAATCTATTGGTATCCAAGAAGTTCACCATTATTTCTTAAAGTTTCTTTGTTGTTCGTGGCCCTCTTTTCTTTACGGTTCCTAAAATAAATAACATTTATATAAGTAAGTGTAGGGTGCGCGCGCATAGGTAAATGTACGAGTGAAAGTAGAAAGCTATTTGAATAGTGCCGTCAACCAAGTGAACTGTAGTGCACTGCGGGTCCCGGACCATATTGGCGTAAATGAATTCTGATGCCTGTTCGGTCGGTTCAGATTCGGATATAGGGAAAAGGGAAAGAGATAACGAATACGAGGACATTTTCAAAGCTAGTAAGAAAATTAGAAGAACACCTGTCAAAAAAGGCAATATACAATCCCCAAAAATGGAAGAAATGGCACAATTAATAAGGGAGATGACAAAAGAACTTAAAGTAGAGATACAAACTAACAAAAATGAATTAAAAGAAGAAATAAACAAAAATAACACGATTATACAAAGAATTCTAGTAGATTTAAAAGAAAGAGAGGAAAAATGGCAACAAGAAAAGGAGGAAATGAATAAGAAAATTGAAGAGCTTGAAAGGAAGCTGGAATATCAGGAAAAATACAATAGAAGTAATAACATAATTATTAAAGGGCTCAAAATAGAAGAAGAACAAGTTTCAGAAGATGTAAAAAAGTTTTTGGAAAAAGATTTAAAAGTGAGTGTAGCGATTACAGATGCCTACAAAATCAAAACACAACATAATAAATCAATTATAAGAGCGGAAATTGCGAACAAGAAAGACAAGCAAATAATTATGAAATCCAAAAATAAATTACGTGGAAAAGAAATATTTATAGAAGATGATTTAACTATGAATGAAAGGAAAGTACAAGACATTATAAGGAAGAAGGCAACAGAAGAAAAAGAGAAAGGAAACGACGTAAAAATTAAATATCAAAAACTGATAATAAATAATGAATGCTACATATGGAATGAACAAAACAAAAATTTTGAAAATAGAATCGAGGATCTTGGAAAATCAACAACTAATAGAGGTACAAAAAACTAGTAACAGTAAACGGAACGGATAACAATACGACGAAAACTGCTACGATAAAGGATACGAAAAAGGGAAATATTTATAGGAAACAAAAAGTAAGAAAATGCTGGAAAATAGGAACCTGGAATGTGAGAGGGCTAAACGGTAAAGAAAACGAACTAGTTGAAAACTTTGAGAAATCTAATTTAGAAGTACTAACGGTAACTGAGACAAAAATGAAAGGCACAGGTACAAAATTATTAGGAAATGGTCACTTACTAATATACGGAGGAGTAGATATAAAAGAAAATGCAAGGGCAGGAGTGGCGTGTTTGATAAAACAACAGAATGTAATCAGTATTACAAACTGGGAACAAGTGAACGAGAGGATTATGACTGTAGAACTGAACAGAGGAAAAAATACAGTAACGATAATAGTAGTGTATGGACCAGATGAAAATGAAACGGTACAGGAAAAGGAGAAATTTTGGGACAAGCTACAGGAAATCCTAGAAATGAAAAAAGGGAGTTTAATTTTAACGGGAGATTTCAATAGCAGAGTAGGAAATGACGCCGAAAAATGGGAGGGAGTAATAGGGAAAAATGGCGAAGACACATTAAACACAAACGGCAGAAAACTGCTGGAGTTTTGTATAGACAACGAACTCATAATCACAAATTCTTTCTTTAAGCACAAGGACATTCATAAATTTACAAGAGAAGTCATCAGCAGAGGAGAAAAATCCATAATTGATTATGTAATAGTGGAAAAAGTAAATAAAAGTTTAGTGAAGGATACAAGAGTCAAAAGAGGATACGAAATAGGCAGTGACCACTTTTTATTAGAAACTACTCTAAAAGAGGGCACAAGTGAAAAAAGAAACACAACGAGAATAAAAAATATGCATCTTAAAAAGAAAATACAAATACATAAATTAAGATCACACAAAATAGCACAAGACTACAAATATGCTTTAGCACAGGAAATCAGCAATTTCGAACTAGAAGAAAGACCAAACTTAAATAAAAACTGGAAAAGATTAAAAGAAGCTATGTTAGTAGCAGCGGTAAATGTGTGTGGATATAGTAAAATTGGAAATAACCAAAAATGGACGCACTGGTGGAATGAGGACATTAAAAAGGCAATTAAAGAGAAGAAAGCAATTTGGAAAAATTACTTACAAAAAAAAATGTGGAAAATTATCAGAAATACAAAATACAAAGGTGCGAAGTTAAAAAGAAGGTACTGGAAGCTAAACAAAAAAGCTGGGAAGAATTTGGGAGAAAAATGGAAAACAACAGCGTAGAAAATAGGAAAATGTTTTTCAGCGTCCTAAGAAGTTTTAAAAGAAAGCCAGAATATGTATGGCAGCAAGTGAAGGCAAAAGATGGTACAATACTCATAGAAGAAGACCAGATTATAAATAGATGGAAAGAATACTTCGAGGAACTCCTTGGAGGCGAAGGGGAAAACATAATCACGGAAGAAGTGGGAACCACAGGACCCAGCGAAAGTGCCCAAGCACAGAGTGAGGCTTTTATAAGTATGGAGGATTTGGAATTTGCAATCAGCAAAATAAGAATTGCAAAAGCACCAGGAGTAGATGAAATTAGCCCTGAAATGATCAAATATATGGGAGAAGAGGGAAAGACAGAGTTACTAAAAATACTTAATCTATGTCAAAAGACAAATGATATACCAGAAGAGTGGAGAACGGGAATTGTTGTGCCCTTACATAAAAGTGGAGACAATAAAAACTGTTCTAATTATAGAGGAATCACACTTTTATGTACAGCATTAAAGATATATGAAAGTATCCTTGAAAGAAAACTTAGAATACAAGTCGAAGCACAAATATCCAACGTACACAGTGGGTTCAGACCACAGCACAGTATACAAGACCATTTATTTACAGTCCAACAAGTTTTTGAAAAAAAGTTAGCAAAAAATCAAGATATTTATGTCTGTTTCCTCGACATGAAAAAGGCCTTTGACTCAGTAAATAGAAACAGAATATGAGAAAGTTTACGAAGTAAACATATAGACGAAAAACTAATAAGAGCGATAAAAAGTACCTACAAAGAAACTTTAAACCAAGTTAGAACATGTAGTAGGCTTTCAGAAAAATTCTCGACAACATCTGGGGTCAGACAAGGCAGTATTTTAAGCCCGCTCTTATTTATAAGTGTTATGGATGATGTAATCAAGCAGTGCCAGAAGGAAATGCGGAAATTCTTGATAGGATATAGAAATCTTCAACCGGTATATCTAGAAGCATGTGCCTTTGCGGATGATATTCTTTTGTTTGCAAATTCCCAGAAACATTTAGAGGAAAACCTAAATGTATGGAGCAGATTACTAGCCGAACAAAACCTGTTTCTGAACACAGAGAAAACGAAAGTAATGCTTGTCAGTAACATGAAAAAGGAAGTAACAATAAACATAGGAGAACAACATATTGAACAAGTAGATTCATACAAATATCTGGGAAATATCGTAAATAGTAAAGGGCTATAGACGAAGAATTAAATAAAAGAATACAGGCAGCAAACAAAATATACTTTGCACTACAGAGAAAATTCCTTGACCACAAAGAAATAACAAAGAAAACAAAAATATCGGTATATAAAACAATGTACATACCAGTATTATTGTTCGGAGGACAAAACTGGATTTTAACTAAGAGACAGAAAGGAAGAATACAAGCAATGGAAATGAAATTTCTCAGGAGAATAATAGGAGCAAGAAGGATAGGGAGAAGAAGGAATGAAAATATAAGGAAAGAATTAGACGTGATATCAGTAGAAAAACAACTTGAACAAAAAAAGCTACAGTTAAATATATATGGGAAACTAGACCGATCGGCAAAAATAGAAGAGGAAAACCAAGAAGAACTTGGAACAGTGAAGTGGAAAAAATACTGCTAGAGACAGGAGAAAATTGGAACTCTGCAAAAAATTTGTCAAAAGACCGCAAGCAGTGGAAGAAGTTCATAAATGGGAAAACCAAACAGGAAAACCTCGACACCGCCTAAGGTACAAAAGGACCGGATTATGTATGTATGTATGTATATATATATATATATATATATATATATAACTTACCTGTGCTTATTTATTTCATTTTAAAACTTGTTTGTAGTTTTGCACAACCTTTTCTTATGTTGTTTTTATTAATAAATATCACAACACAATATCCCAGACACATAACCATACTACTCAACCAACATTTACTCAATGTTTTTAGAAATGTCGCATTACATGCAGCTACCTTCACTTTAAATTTTCAACACCTGCGTTAACTATTAGTATTTTAACGTAGGCGTAAAATACGTTTTATGCAATACAAATATTACTATGTAGTGTTAACACCAGGGTTAAAATTTACTTCTTAACTCCAAGTTTTTACACATAAATTCTTAACGCTTTTTTTACAGAATAGACCCGAGTAACTTCTTACTTAGCATTTGCTATATTTGCTAGCTCCGTTGAACAGTGCTGGTAAAATGCATCAAATGTGTGCATAGGTGTGTTGTTAAATTCAGCGAAAATTTATGCGAATGTTTCATCGTAAATCTAATATGACGTCACTGACAGATCACCGTAGGAGATGATGACTGCTGAATAAAGACACGGTTTGATGAAAATTAGTGATGAAAATAATGGAGTCATACATTCCTGCAAAAATAATTTCTATCAGTTCTTTAGAATCTTTTTCTGAATCGTCCTTTGATTTCGAAAATTCTGGTGAAGATATAGTAATTATGTTACATTTAAAAAATATTTCAAAAACAAAAGTTGAATTATGTGAGACATGGAATTCGTCGATATACGGATCTTGACTTTAAATCACACTGTTACAAAAAAAATCAATATTTGGTAAAACATTTATTGCAGAATTTAATTCTTGATTTAAAACTAAAAGAGTTAAATATGACTGGACGTCTGTACGTATCACCCGGGAAAAGTTTGTTATTTACAATTTGGGTCGTAAATAATCAAGAATGTTTTCGATCAGAAGCTGATCGGTTTGGATTGGACAGTGGCCATGCTCACATGTCTTTAATAAAAACATGCAAACATTTTACAAATAACATTGCAAAATATATAAAATGGCTAGAAGCAATCGACGCATTAAACAATGTTGAACAGTTCAACCAATTAAGGGGTCCAAATAATCTTCCAGGAATGTTGGGCTGCGTTGATGGAACTCACATTCCTATACCGGGTCTAAAAAATAATACTTCTTATTTATAACCGAAAAGGGTTTCATTTCATTTTATTACATAAGATTTGCAATGCAATGCAAAACAAGAATTTATTAATGTATATTATGGATGGCCGGGGATGCAAGAATGTGGAAAAATTTTACAATTTATAAAAATTAGAACATCAAGGGAGCATAGTACCTTCATATACATATTTGCTAGATGACACCGCATATTCTCTGCAAAATTGTATTATGGTGCAATGGCACCATAATAAAATTTGAAGATAATGGTTACTTGACAGCCAAACAAAATATGTTGAGCAGTACTAGGATAGTCATAGAGCAATCCTTCAATTAAAAGGTTTATTTAGAAGGTTAAAATATTTACGTAATTAATTTGAAGTATAGTACATACCGTGTGCCTGTCTTAAAAGTGTACTTAGGATATTAACATGGGAAATCAGTTTTTTGCAATTTTCTGCTCGCCTAATTATTTGAAGCAATAATGCGTCAAATAAAAGTTTTAGAGCATAAAATTGTGCATCTAAATCCATGAACAGGATTGTCTTTCCACGCATTGTAACGACAGAAATTAAATATGAAAATATCGAAAATTACATTGAAAATATCGACAGCCATGGATTTGAACAAAAAATAAATAAATTCTTGACGTTTTATTTGTCACAACGTAATTTAACTTATTTGATGTTTCTGACAATTTGATTTAGTCTCTATTTTTATTGCCTGAAATGATAAAAAATGAACATGCGTTACTCTAAGAATAAGTGTTAGGAATGATAAGTGTAGACCCCTTCTGTAGTACTAAGGTAGATGTTTTGGAAATGAGTTGAGAGTAGATTACAGTATCATACATAATTTTGTTACGCTATGTTGAATTTTTGATATATTCATATTATTTAAACAAAACTGTATTTTCTTAACTTTATTTATTAATTTTATATTTCTATTATTGCCATAAATAACGAAATTTGTTTAAATCAAATTTTTAGAAACGTGAAATAAGCTAACTTACGGTGTGACTGATAAAACGTCAAGCATTTATTTATTTTTTGTTCAATTCCATGGCTGTCGATATTTTTAGCGTAGTTATCGCCATTTTCGTATTTAATTTCTGTCGTTATAAAGCATGTAAAGGTAATACTGTTTATTGTTTTAGATGTATAATTTTATACCCTAAAATTTTTATTTGACGCACTTTTGCTTAAAATCATTAGGCGATCAGGAAATTGCAAAAAACTGATTTTCTATGTTAATCTCCTATTTACACCTTCAAAATAGCACACGGTATATAATATTAAGTACTTGAATATTAAATAACATATCAAATAACAATGAGTATACTACAGCAGAAGATAAAGAGCAAAATGATCATTCAGATGACAGTTATATAGGGAAAAAGAACAACACGTCTGCAAAAACATTAAGAAATGAAATATTGAACAAAATATGTTAAGAAAGCGTATATTTTATTATCATTATAAAAATGAACAACATATTCTATGTATTATGTTCTAACAAAAAATAAATCTGTAACCCAAACACAAAGTGTGTTAAATACTAATTCTACATTTCAAGTAATTGAGGTTTAGAAATTGCATTTGTATGACAACAAACATAATTATTTTATTAAGTATATGAAATATTTAAAATTATTTAATACAACAATCATTAATGGACTTAACATCATGTGATCCTATTATTTTATATGCCAATGTGGACTTATATAAGATAATTATACTTGAGAAGATAGAAATGAAATTAAAATAACCTTCATGTTATACATTTATTGGATACATGAAAAAATACAAAATTAAATCTATTATAATGTAACAAAAAATTTATTCATATGCTTGAATATTCACATACTCGTGTCGTACATAAATTTACACTATGCTAAATATTATATATTTTTTTTAAACTCATGGGATATGGTGTAAAATTCATGGATTCTATTAGGGATCCATTTGCGCAATTTTGTAGTTGATATCAAAAGCGCATCAAGTACCTTATGCCATGAGATTATCGGCTAGCCTACTCTAATATAAGATTTACAATACGACCACAAGTTTAACACCAAAGAACTTAATATATATAATCAAATTCGAGAAAACAATAATTCGATATTTGTCTCAGAAAATCATACCGAAGAGCCTGCTATCAGTTCCATCTCATGGCGACAAGCAAACCAAAGAAATAGAAGCAAGATAATGTTGAATGATAGTGCACGTTCTTCACCCCAAAGTTCTGCAGTACCAAACAAAACTTCCATGATATAACAAACGAGTATAAGTGTAAATACTGCCACAATTATTGTATTACTAGATGTCATATACTGACTTGCATTGTTAAGTAGAAAGTAGAATTAAATATGCTTGTACATATTATATAAAGGTTTTATTAAGCAATATTCATGTGATTATACAAAATATTGTTTTACTGTAGTTGTAGATGTTTTGTATTACTTTGTAATGTTAATTACAGAAATAAATTATTATTAAACTATCAAATGTGTTAATGACGGCGATTAATGATTGAGACATTTTAACGCGTGAGCGTAGAGAGCGTGATAATTGTTGGTATCATTAATTGCCAATAACACACGTGTTAGTTGCAATATTTTTCCATTGGACGCATCTTACTGAATTGAAAAATTTAATTTTATTTTATTTTATAACAATCAATTTAGGCTAACATCCACTAAAATCGTTTAGTAATAAAAAAAAACACGCGGTTATAGGGGTCATTAATAAATGATATACTAAAATCGTTCAGTAATAAAAAATCATGCAGTAAATGTAATAGAGACATTAACAAACTTCTTAATAACCGGCTAACAAAAAACACTTATTAAACTCCCCTTTTTCTAAACTATATTACACAATAGTAAAAAAATTTCTTTGGACAAACACTATTAAGTCCCATTAACATAGTTTGCCTGTAACACAAAAGTGTACATAACATTGTTCAAAAACGTTTATCTCAGAAATTACAGCGAGTGAGACTTATGGCCTGATTCTCGTGACACATGTATTGAAAACAATATTGTATCCTATACAATATTGAAAACAATGTAGTTTAAGATATTGTTTGACATTCGTATTCTCGTGACTCTCTTGTAAACAATCTGTATACCATTTATTGTTTTGTACAGTATACAAGTTATGAAGTTAGTAAATTTCCATATTTGACATTTACTTTTTTGACATATCAACTAAACAAAATTATTTTGCGGTAATTGTGGTGTAATGGTGTCAAGTACAACACTGAACGCTATATAATGTCTTCGGAAAGTTTAAAGAAGAAAAGAGTGTCAAGAACACAGCAACAAATATACGTCAATTTTTAAATACTTATCCAAAGTTAAGATCTGGTAAAAATAACATTAAATTTTACAACTGAAAATATGGGTCAGTTAGGCATGAAATGGTTCCAAAATTAAATTCTTGTGGTAACGGTCCAATTCGAGATGTGGATAAATAACAGTAATAAATAGATTATTATTAATATTATTATACGTTAAAATTAGACATTTGTGGAATGTAAATCTCAAGTGAAGAAACGAGCACGAGCGAAAAAAGATCTAACAGATATAGAAAAGCACGTATTAAGTACAACAGGGAAGGCTGTGATTGACACAATGCAACGTATTGTTTAAAACAACCCGAAGTAGGAAAACCCGAAAGTAAAAAAACAGAAAGTAATGTGACATGGGAAATAATAGATATTGAAGAGAATTCAAATTTAATTGATACTCCTAGCTATGAACAGCATACTATAAGTAAACAAAACAAAGAAAGTGAATAAGACAAACAGGACTGTAAAAAACAAGGAGCACCAGTACGAGAAAGAGAAGAAGTAAGTTCTTTTCATAGTAAATTATTTTACGTAATTATTTTTTTGGGAGATATTAAAAGGAAGAAAAATAAGTTGATAGAAATGTACGAAAAAACTCAAAATAAATATAATAATTGCCTAAATCTTATTGCCGAATCTTTAAATGGCATCGCAAATGCTGTTAATCGTATGTGCGACATATTAGAAAACAAACTAG
The DNA here is from genome assembly GCA_963082715.1 of Harpalus rubripes. NCBI lineage: Eukaryota > Metazoa > Arthropoda > Insecta > Coleoptera > Carabidae > Harpalus > Harpalus rubripes. The sequence continues at coordinate 45,537,175 of OY720453.1, forward strand.
GTTAAAAATTGTTCTGATATTTTCGGAAATGCTAATAATAATAATAATAAATTAGTGTAACAAATAAATATGCTCTGACGATGGTCACTAGATTTGAATTTAATTTTCGTGTTTAGCATTGCAGTCTTTTAGTTAGCCTGTTAGTTTTTTACTAAAGTTAATAAATGAAAATCAAGATTCAAATCCCACAAGTAAACATGTTGTTTTACATTTTTTTGTTTTGTATGGATTTATATTAAGCATACAACTTAATTTTTTGGTTATGTTGTATGTCGTTTGTTGTAAAATGCAATGTTGTACTCTGTTCAAAGTTTCTACTGTTTAAAGATTTGTTATATACCTGTCAAGTACCGCAAGGTTGAGTGGCTAGCATGCTGGACCAGCGCGCTGAGCATCGTAGGTTCGTTCACAAATGAGTTTGTATTTTTTTTATTTTAAATACTCGTAGTAAGTATTTGCAGGATGATTATAATCACGTTTAATCTTATTTTCATATTTTTAAATATGGGCTGAAACGATAGTTTTATTCAGAGAGAGTGTGTGCTCTGGTGACTTCCGTACGGTTACGGACACCGCCGTAGCCGGATGTTTCCGCACAGTGGGGTTTAACGCTGTTTGCTGTAATCACGATTGTCAATGAGTGTTGGGGTATACCAACACGCCCCCGTTTCTGTTCCGAAATCGCGATTGTTATTGAGTGTTATCGAGTGACAACACTGTTACCGTTCGATTTTCCTCAACTTTGGTGTGTGCCACAGTTGAACGTTCGTATCATGGTCCCGTAACTTTGGTGTGTTTCATTGTTACCCGTTTGTTTCGGCAACTTTGATGTGTGCCGGAGCCTTTTTGGCGTTCAAGCCACTTTTTTCATAGTCGCTATAAGAGCGTCCTTTACCAGATTTACCACCTCTCCTGTGCTGGATTATCGGCCGATCGATTGGCGCCCGAGAAACCCGTTTTAACAGCAATGAGAACTATAGAGAACGTACAGTAAAAGTTAAAAGCCCTTTTTGGCCGTTAAATCCCATATTTGTGTCAGATTTATTGAAGAATATATATTTTGAAATTTATAGCTATAATTGATTAAAATACAAATAAGGAATGCATTTTTATTTTTTTAATAAAAATTTAATCATAATTACTATTTTGCAATTCAGATATGCGATCCAAGCGTACAACAAAACAACAGTACGAAATGTTTTTAATTATAAAATGGGATGTTTTAATAAAGAAAAATTGTGCACGAATTGAATCACTTTAGTGGACTTATAAGAAATTTAAAAGAATGGAGACAAACTATTGCAGAATGGACCAGTTTTGTGAAATGAAAAGCAAGGGATATATTTGTGCATCTGAGAGAAACCGGAGGTGGTTTGCCTACTGATTTTTTTTTTAAATGAGTTAGAAGAAAGACTAATACATACAATATGTGTCCTTAGTTACAAGAGTCAAAGTTTTAGAATTAGGTTTGAAACTGCCTACGACGAATGTTTCTTCAAAAACTAATTATTTATATAAGTCAAAATCCGCAAATTCTTCAAAAAGAAGTAAGAAGTAGGTTAAGAATTCCTATATTAAAATTTATAATTTAAAATTTCTAAAATTCAATCTTTTTAGGAGTAAGATTATTGGAAAAATATGTTAACGACCTTTATATTCAAAATAGCAAATTGACTACAATAACATACAAAAAAATTATTTCCAGTTTTTTTTTTAAATTTTCTTGCAGCAATTAAAATTTTTGTTGAAAATATTAAGTAATTAATTGTTTTTATTATATCTACAATGTATTAATAATTGTGTTCGTATATATTAATTTTCAATTATACTTCTTGTATTTCGTCCTTCTATAAAAAAAATTATTGTTATTATTCATGTGATGATTTTCATTATGTTGTGGTTCGTCACTATCATCTAAAAATAATTTATTTTAGTAATGACTATTTTTTTTTTGTATTTCTGTATACAAACCATTTTCAATGATTTCGTCGTTAATGTTAATATTTCCGACTGCGTCTGGCTTATAATGCAGGATTCTCTGTCGTAATAAACAACGTAATTTAAATTTTCAAACGCCATTTAGTCTTTCAATCGCATATCGTAGGCTTCTATGAGCTGCATTATAATTTTTTTCTTGTGGCGAAGGATTTTGGACAAGAATAGGACACATTAACCAAGGCTCTAAAGGATAACCAGAATTTCCTGAAAATAACCTAATAAGTAACATTACAACACAACAAGAAATATATTAGAAGTCTACCAATCAACCATGCTGATCTTTGTCCATTGTTGTAATTTCTTATGCAGGCTTCTCTAACAGCACTAGTTTGCCATATTGCAGCATCATGTACCAATCCAGGGTAACCAGCATTTATGGCTAAAAAAATTAAATCAGCATTACAAATCTGAACTATGAATAAATTAGTAATTAATTAGAAAACTTTGTCACAATGCAGTACATACTATTTTGACATTAATACTGAAAAAACCTTTTCTGTTTAAGTATTGATAGATAGTTAGGGTCATTTACAGATGGGACAATAATTCCTTCATGAGTGCAGTCAATTACGTCAAATTATACCTGGATATCCTAGCGGCTTATTCATGAATCTAGAAAAATATAAACATTTACTCGATAATTCTATTTTTCCTTTGTCAATCTTCTGCACACTTTCAATTACCTTTGTTTTTCTATTTGTTGTTCTTCATCAGTTAGTGGAAATTTGATATAGTTGTTCATATGTCCATTAACTACATTAATTACTTGATGAAGGCATCTTACTAACTGATGACTGGCTCAAAGATATTAAATGATCTGCACCAATAACTTTTTGGTAACTTCCTTGAGCGAATAAATATCTAACTTAAAAATTAAGGAAATATACACAAATTTTCAATCTTTTAAAAGATCGGTATTTACTTTTAATTGTTTTGGTACAAAAATTTCTTTCCGATCTGAAATTGGTAATATTGGGGCTATTATTTGAATTAAATTAAAATCAGTTTGGCGTGATAATCTGTAAATATTCTTAAATGTCGTTCCTGGCAAGGACAAAGGGTCACTCACATCCCTTATTTTTTTTATTAAGCGAGCATTTTGCCTAATACATAAATGTATGCTACAAGCTAATTATTTTTGACAAAATATTATTACAAAAATTTACTTACATTACCTCGTCCTCGATAATTGCATTAATTAAAAAAATAACCATCATTTGCCATGATTCGAGCTTTAAATAATGTTTTTTTTTTAATTTTATTGTTTTCTTAACAAGTAATAAAACGTTTTGTTTGCAATGAAATAAATGAAAGCAATTATTGTTTTCTATACAATACAATTTTGATCATCTGACCAAGATTTGTGTAGTTTAAAATAAAAATTTTACATTTCAATTACTGTTTTGTATACGATATTGTTTCAGGACCAATGTTCACTTGAATTCCAAAATTAAAATTTATTGTATACTAAACAATAATTGTTTCGTATACAATATTTTCTTCAATACAAGTGTCACGAGAATCAGGCTATTAAAACGGCTTACCATTAAACAATATACTGCAAAATGTGTGACTTACAACATGAAGCTCTTTTCGTCAAAATTGGACTTACACACTTTGCCTCTGGGCTATATAAAATAGATAAACTATTATTTTTTTGAGATTGCTTTCGCTAACAGTAAAATTACGTCAATTTCTTTTTCTTTTAATATTTTTTTTCTCCAATTTCTTTTATTTATCCATTTGTTTTTCTTCTCTAGCTTTTTCAGTTTTATTTTCTTCTTCCTATTTCAATTTCTTTTTTAAATACTCGCTGATAATGCTATCTTGCTTCTTTTTTGTATTTTACTAGTAGACACTGATAGAACGGTAGAAGCGGACGATGAATTTTCCACATTTTCGTCTTTACTTGACAAAGGTGTAACTTGAGATTTTTCATGGGATTTATTATTCAGACTATCTCCTAATACTGATTTGGGTGGAGCACTTGACGCTTTTGTGCCAAGAATATCATCGAAAATTTGAAAATAATCCCACGTGATGGAGCTTTCTCCGGTACTAAATTCTTTCTTTTCATTAGAACGAAAAGTTCCTAATAAAATGCAATATTTTATATCGCACCTTTCTGAGTTAGTATTTAAATTCATTTCTTTTTTAAATTCTTGTGCAATCATTTGCCACAATTTTTTTACACATTTGTTTATTAAAATGTGATTCTTTTTAATCGTAAGTGTAGTAATAATTTAATCAAAGAATTATTCCATCTAAAGTCTTTCTCATTTAAAGTTTTTTGTTTTCCGTTTGTTGTCACTTTTATATTTTCAGATGTAATATTTTAAAAAATATTTATACTAAATTGTTATTATTCTGTTCATGAATTTCTGTATAATCCATATTAATATATACCTTTATATGAAATGTTGACTTATCCTATATCATGTATAATGATCTTTGGACAAATAAAATCATTGTTATTATTATTATTATTATTATTATTACTATTATTATTATTATTATTATTATTATTATTATTATTATTATTATTATTATTATTATTATTATTATTATTAACGTACATAGGATTGTTATGCATATCATAACTGCCGCAGATGTCGGTTTGAAATCCGAGCTCTTTGAGCGAGGATTTTAAGACATCTAAGGCTTGTTATGAATCATAACATCCTTGGTTTGTTCAATAGTTTATCGATTTCAGAAAATGAAGAAAATATTAATAAATATTATCTTTTGAAATTCTTTCCTTAATGCGTTCAGAATGCTATGGTTAATAGAGCATTTTTTTGACATATGTCAACATGACATATATTCAAATTATGTGCTTTATATCTCATGTTTATTATTTTAGAATAAAGTAAACCGTATTTAGAGCGATACACTAACATTTATCTGTATGTCTTAATCAAGAGCATTCATTATACATTCTTTTAGTTTTATTTTCAATTTGTAGACCGTTGTTGACAAGTCAGTATGGTAATAATATTACCGTACAGGTATCTGTATAGATTTCTTTTGGACTACCCCTTCTTGCTATGAAGTTCTTAAGACACATTATACATGAGTCTGCGAGTGTGCGATTTCGATATGAACTGCACAGATAATTAGACATGTGAACAGGAATCTCCATCGTTTTTATCGTCTTCTTCTCATGACTACAGTAATTAATAGAAAGTAGTCAATAGCAAGGTATCTGAAAGGTCTTGTAAAGTGGCTAATCTGGCTGGTGGTGAAGATGCCATTTCTGTTATTTTTGGTACAGCTTTGTTAATTTTATACTGCTGACATTCTTTTCTAATTTGTTTTACCAGAACTCGTAACTTCGGTATATGAAATTTATGACGCAATTCGTTTACTATTGTTTCTTAATTTTAGTAATGATATTGGCGATAATAGAAATCCACTACTAGTTTTGTAATTCTATTTGCATTTGGTATTCGTCGTTTCATAACATTACAAATACTTTTGGTTGCATCTATTCTATCTTTCATGCGCAACACTCCATTTTCATCAATATAAAGAAATATCATAAAAATTTAACTTGTCTTGTCCACATTGTATTCTACACTGCGTGGTGAAGTTCTATTCTTTTTCGTCTAGAAATGAGGCCCATTGTACATGGCGATAAAGAAAGGATTCGGCTTTCAGGTAATCTTCGGACTGTAATAGTGCGAATCTTTTCGGTTTTCTTTCTTTTAATGACGTAAGCTTAAAACAAAATCTCTGAACATATATTTGAGCATGAGGAATTCTTTCCCATTTAGAAAATCATGTGGGATATAAAATTTTAGGTAATTTTATAACTTGATGACCTAAACGTGCTCTCATTACTCCATACTGGGAATTGACGGTAATGTGCCAACGGTAAAAAAAGCTGTATACCAAACTGTTCTAACATATTTTTTTGTTGTTTATAGTTTCTTCACAATTTTTAAAAGAATTTGTTTTCTTTTCATCTGGTTTTCATAAATTATTTATAAACGTGAAACGGCAATTTGACTTATGAAAAAGATATAAATTAAATAAAGAATATTTATTCGACTGAGAAACCTATCTAAAAGAATATTATTATGGAAATAGCTACAAAAGATATGGAATTTAGATTACATATGTCAAATTGACGTTTGACGTTTATAAATAATCTATGAAGTGTGAGTATTGCTACTAATAAATAATAAATAATTAGATTACATATGTCAAATTGACGTTTGACGTTTATAAATAATCTATGAAGTGTGAGTATTGCTACTAATAAACCGAAATTTTTTAATTTCTTTTTAAAATTTTGAAGAAACTCTACAGTTTTTGCCGTAAAATGAAGATGAGGGCAGAAAATTTCAAAACACTAAAATCCCATGTTAAATCCCGCATCTTAGCGTCATAAGCCTGTATATTTTTAAATCTTTATTTCGATGTGATTGATTGGAAAAGCTTTCGGATGATTCAAAAGAATCGTATTTCCAAAGAAGTCCAATTTTTGCTCCTTTACCCACCTTATACATTGCAGTTTCTATTAATAGACGCGATCTTCGACCATCTTTTGCTCCTAACTTTTTATTGAACTCAGCTGCATGAAATTTGTCACAAATGTAGAAATTGTGATACTGAAGGGCATAGTGACGACGATTTGTTGAATTTATTCTTTCCACAGATGTCCAACCTAATTTTTAGCTGCTACAGATTCATTTTGTGCACCTTTATGACACTTGATTGGTAATGGCAATTTTAAATTGCCCAGTCCAATCATAATTCCAGGATTGACATGTTTGTATAAGTGAATAGGAAGACCTCTCAGATCTGGACACTGTGTTTTCAGCTCTTGTACAGCTACAATTTGTGTTGGTAAATCGAGGAATTTTACTTTACGAACATTTGAAATTGTGTAGTGCTTATTTGGATTTTCTATTTCCGATATTTTAAAACATACTCGCCTGGAATCAGCTTCTACCCTATTAGTATTTGCAGTTCATTTCAAACATAAGGGATCTGCATCACCTTTTAGATTTAACTGTTCTGAGAGACTGTTTTCTATTAGATCCCTCATCGAAGAATGCAAATGTTTTTAATATTTATTTCCTGTGTAGATGGTAACTGGTAATATTCTCAATAGAATGGATTGCAGTTTTTCTTATTTTCTATCTCACAAAACTTTTCGTTTTGTGTTGAGTCAGTTCTGTTTATGTAGCAATGGATGGTGCTTCGCTGTACATTCTTCAATACAACATTCAGTTATATATTGACATCGTTGACTACCGTAATTACGCAAACATTTTCTGCAGAGGTTGTATTGTTTAACTGCATTCCAATTTTTATTTCGATTTAAAGTCGGTATTCCACTGTAAAAAAATTTTTATATTTTTTTAAATAAAAATATAATAAAATAAATAAATATAAATATATCATCACGGCATATTACTCAATGCTGGGTGTGCCAATCTGCTTTGTTTGCAGATATCGGTAATGATGATATATTTGTACCGTGTTTACCAGGCGTACTGCATCCCACTGTAAATTTGACGCATTTTTATGAAGTGTTGCATAAGTCAAGAAAGAAAATTGGTGCCAAAGTTACTACTAAATTTCATTTTGTGGTCGTTGTTCTGCAGAGGTAGTTGCGTTATTGTAATTTCATTATGAGTAACATCGTTTGAAATGAAAAATTGTTAGCTGCAATAATTGTTGGATTAATGGGTTACACAGCTGTACAAAAAATAAAAAAATTAAAACATCGCTGGTGGACTAGAGCATGGCGGGAGAAAATAAATAAAAATCGCGGTGTTTTAGCTATCGCACGCAACGAACTATGAAGAATATAACATGAAATAAATTACAGAATTTTTTTTCGAATGACAGACCATATAAAACTTCTTCATTTCTATACAAATCAATTAAAACGCTGCCTGTATAGGCAACCACCCACTACACATTTTAATTATTTTGCTTTATATTATTTCCAATTTCAATATAAGCACACGCTCGCCGCTGTTCAAATAATGTTAGAGAATAACAGCAACGCTGTCCTGTCGTTAGAAAATAATTATACACATGGTTCAAGCAACCGCATTGCGCATACCCGCATGAAAATCCAATCATAACGCAGCTTTCAACAAAATGAATACAGACTGCTGTATTTATGTAACGTCACATCAAAAATTTTACGTGACGTCATGTAAATACAGTTTTTATAAAAATGCTGTCAAAACGGTTTTTATAAAAATATTTAGGTCCATTTTTATAATTTGTTGAGTAGAGTCGAGAAGGATCAGCTGGGAAATCGTTGAAAAAATGAGCAAGGCCTTGGTGATCCAGAATGTTTTTTTATATATAATTAAAAAACGGACGTTTCGAACCCTAGTGGTTCATCATCAGCATATTACAAAATATACTGTAAGAAGTAGTTATTATTCAATAACATTGTTAAAAAAAATCTTAGTTAGAAATATAAAAATATTTGAACTGCAATACAGCTTGATAAAAATCCATCTTTAACTTATGGGTGTATCTGCAGAACTATAAAAAAATTACAGTACGATACCGGTTTAAGCCTATAAACTTTTTGCAGTCCTTTAAAGAAGGGTAAGTGTCTTTGCATATTCAACATACACTTTTATTGTTTTTCTTTTTGGAACTTTGGGTTTGTTGAGGCCGTGTGTAAAATATTTATTTATCGTTATCAAAGGAACGCGTGTTTAGGACATATCTTTCTCTGATTTCTCGCATTTGGTTTTTTACTTCACATGACTCCCTTGCATAAATACTGGACATTTGCGGCTTGTGCTATTTCAAATAACCATATGCTGAATATTTTTATGGTAATTGGTCCAGACTGTTGTAAATTTTGTTTATACATTTCCTAATACAATTTTATCTGCATTGGTAATCTGTTTATTAGTTCTTATAAGAGCGATGGATTATTTAGATGTTAATGCACAGCTGACGCCTCTGTAGTAACACATAAATTTTGCACTGACAAGGCAAATGTCACGAGAGATTATTTAGATGTTATTGCATACCTGACGCCTCTGTGACACATAAATTTTGCACTGACAAGGCAAATGTCACAAGAGATTCAATTTTTTGGGATTTTTCTATAATAAATTCTAATCGCCCAAACAAAGTCTTCAACGTGAATATGATTTTTGGGACCTTTTCCAGCATTAAAAGTTGACATTTCACTGCTTCAAGTGCTTTACCGCGAAGGCATTTTTGTAGCCGTATCAAATTATCATCCTTGGTAAATATACATGTAGCAGGTGATCTTTCGTAGTTAGATATAAATAGGGGCCAGCTTTCAGGATTACCATTGAAAATTGGTAGTTTATTGATACAGCTTGACGTCCTACAATTTGTTAGTTGTTTAGCGTGCTATTTATCTATAAATATTGATGGTTGTAGTGACTGTTCTAATACATTTTCCTTCTTATTACACATTTGAATAGAGCCATTTTCGTTTTTCGAATGAATTTTTGTTTAAAGACTCATATATCATGAAAGATCACTCACTGTTCAATATTTTCTTCATGATTTATTTCCACGTCAGAAATTACAGTGTTTGTCATCGGCATTGGTACTTATTTTGCTTCTATTCATTACAAGTTCAATTTTTTTTAGTAATAATTCTTTAAAACAGACGTACAGTCCGACTCCATACATCCAAATCCTATTCCACTATGAGTGGGTGAGCGAATGGAATTCTAAATATAATTCAAAGCAGTTTATTTACAGTCGCGTAAGCCAATTTTATATAACTTTTGTTTGCAATCCTCCCAAAAGTTACTTATTTTTATCCTTTATGTTTCTTTTAATTTCTACAATACGGGTTTTCTCTGAGTTGTTTCCTTTATATGGTTTTATAGTGAACATTCAACTATTGAGAGGATTGAGTAGATATTTCTGCACGAGTTCAGTTTCCACTGTAAATTGTATACGGTTGTTATAACTGTTGAAAACGGTCAAAATCTCTTGAATCTTGTCTTCTGGAATTGCGCATATAATGTCATCGACGTATTTCTTCAGAAAAGGTAGAGTAAAGCTGAGTTTTGGAACGCACTCGTCCAACAGCCGGTCCAGAACGTACTGTGCCAGGATGGGGCTCAGTGTGCTTCCCTTTGGTGTACCGAAAATCTGTTTGTAGTATCGATTTTGAAAGGAACAGTAGCTGGAGTCGAAAATGAAATGTACGATGTAACATCGAAGACAAGATTCAAGAGATTTTGACCGTTTTCAACAGTTATAACAACCGTATACAATTTACAGTGGAAACTGAAACGAATAACAGTGTTCCGTTCCTAGACACACTGCTGATAAGGACCTAAACCAACGTAATCGTATTGGATTGGTTTCAAAAACCAACTGCGTCTGGAAGATACATTGATTTCCATTTCCACCACCCGATGAGAATGAAAATCAACACCATACTAGGATTAAAACACAGAATTGAAGTCATCCAGATTTCAAAGAAAGAAATTGAAACAAACTAAAAACCATCCTATTGAAGAATCGCTACCCCATTCCATTGCTCCATCGTTTACTTTTCAACTCTAGCGCCTCGGCGATTGTTGCGAATAGAGACACCAACAACAACAACCACAACAATAATCAAGGCAACAATGACAGGATTATCTACGGGTCTCTGCCACATGTTGACCATCTCACTCCCGGTTTATTATCTGTGTTACGCAATGATTATGTTAAAATAGCTAGCAAGCAATTACTTACTGTGCGTTCCTTTTCTCCAGGGTGAAGGACAAGGTCGTCCTAGAACATAAATCTAACATAGTCTATAAAATACCGTGCACGGAATGCAGTGAGGTGTATGTAGGACAAACATCTGGATCTTTAAAATCTAGAATCACGTCACATAAGAGTGACTGTAGCTTACGACCCGGTTCATCTGCACTTTCATTACATGTACACGATAAAAAACATCAAATGGATTTTGCTAACGCCACTGTCTTGGCATAGGAAAACAACCTCAGCAAAAGGCAGTTCTTAGAAATGGTACATATTAATAAATAATGGTCTCAGCACCTTATATAATTACATTTTACAGTTTAATGACCTGCAATTGAAAGACAGCTCACAACTGTTATAAAAATGTACCTTGCTTTGCGATGTATTTGTTTGTATAACTTTTGAATAAGTTTTTCAGTCTGATAATAATTTTATCCCCTTACGTGTGGTACGTTTGTTTCACTTAGGCTATAGTACGTTTAGTAACAAGTCATCCCCTAAACCCATCCCTCTGACTTTACCCAACGTCACGTTTTTTCAAACATTGCCGCGCTTTTCCCATCAAGGCCGCACATCCGTCAACTTACTTGTTACGCCATTTTCTGTCGCAAAATTTTTCTAGTCACATGTAAAAAAAGTATATATTTTTAATCAATTTTAACAATAATTTTTACCTTTTCGACTCAATAAATAAAAAAAACACTAAATTCTGTACATTTTGTTAAAACAATATCAAAACTCTGTTGCAAAATTATTTAAAATATTTATTTAAAATGAGTACATTTTGACTTTCCAACGAAGATCCGATTTTCATGGCTGTAATGCTTTTATCTTAACCTCAACAAGTAGTAAGTTAAATATAATAAACTTGTAACCATTGTTTGTACAATATTGTAAAATAACATCGTTGTCATAGTGTTTATAGTGCCCCGATGAAGGAATAAATTATTTTCCGAAAGCTTGGCAATAACTTAAAAGAGTGTATTGATTTCAAAAATTCCATCTCCTTGACTGCTACACCGTTATCCATTTAACTGTTATCTTAACTGATCAGTCGAGATCACAAATATATATATATATATATATATATATATATATATATATATATATATATATATATATATATATGTATATATATAATCACTGTTATAATTGCGATTACGTACAAACCACAAATTAAAATAGTTTCGCAACACCCTGGGCATTACATAACATCCGGTGGTATGAGACAACGAACCAAAGGATATGGGGCAGTTATAAATCACACGTTGTATATATATATATATATATATATATATATATATATATATATATATATATATGTCAGCCACTGGCTGATCAACATGTTTTTATAGAAGATGCTGTCAAATTAAAAATGTATTAACTACTCATTAATTAATAAATGTTTTTATAAAGCTGATGATGGTGGAGTTGCACCACCGAAACGTCCACAAACGTTTATATTTTTTTAATAAACAAGATCCACATCGCCAAAAGTATATATTTATTTAAAATATATATATAATCAGTAGCTGCACAGCCTTCTGTTGGCCTTAGCTTCCTCCAGAGCTTTCTTCCATTCATCCTTACTCTTGGCGACTTCCCACCATCTACCGATGTTGAGTGTGCTTATATCCTGCTTGTATAATACACTTTTTGTTTCACGCTCAAGGAGCCTGGATTTGAAATGTTTCAAAAGCCCGTAATATGCCCTCTCTGCTGTCGTGATTCTACGTTTTATTTCTATGGTGTTGATGTTTTTGCAATGTATAAGGCTACCGAGATAAATAAAATCCTCCACTATTTCGAAGTTATAGCTATCTATAGTCAGATTCTGTCCTACTCTCTGGCGCCCTTCTTTATTTGTGGCTATTAGCATCTTAGTCTTATCTTCATTAACAAACAGACCCATCTTCTTTGTCCTTGTTCTTGATCCTCTTCGTTTACAATTTCGCTTGGGTTTAATAATTCATTAAAATGTTTTCCAATTCCATTTTTGTTTTTACACATTGTTGTTCTGGGTTTAAAATCTTTTCTTTGGTTATTCACTTTATTATAGAACATTTTAGTATTACGTCTATAGTCAAGTTTTTCTAGTTCAAGCAGATTTCTGTTTTCATACTCTTTTTTCTTTAACTTGTGGATTCGTTTTTCTTCGAAAAACGAATATATATATATATATATATGTATATAAATATATATATATATATATATATATATATATATATATATATATATATATATATATATATATATATATATATGTTAGGATAATAACTGTACATTAATTACTGTAGCCCAGGTAAATGCCAACGTAACTACATCGTTACATCATTGATCACGGCTGGTCACCAATAAAGGAAGAATTAGTAGTCAGTTGAGTTGTAAACGTTCAGAGAAATGGTTCAATATAATAATTTAAAAGGGAACAGTTGTTTGATTTGTTATAATCCTCACCTTTACTAACATTATTCCTAACATCAGAAGTGGGATCACTCGCGTTGCTTATAAGTTTGGTGTTTATGTTTTATTGTGAAGTGTTGCGCGAGGTGTATTGTCAACTAGATCAAAGTGGAAGAGTCACCAAGTATATCGTAGACCACAATAGCCGGATTGATTAAAGTATTGGCAGGCTAGCAGTTTCATAATCGTAGACTGGCGATGCAACTAATTGGTTCGGTTATTTTAAATTCGTTGGTAATGAGTTTAAGGTAAACGTTCTTCAAATGCTAGTAAGAGATGGACAATTTTTATTGCGCGATGCAAGATACATTCATCTTCTTTTTAAGGCAGCTTTGTTCAATTTTTTTTTCTCATATTTTTCATGGTAGATACAAGTTTTTTTATGTGAGTGTATCCTGGAAGGAAAGAAACTCGTTTTTCTTGATATTATTGAGCCGAACGTACGTAATATAGCAATAGATCGAGATTCTCATTTGTTTAATATCTTAACAGCGAGAAAAGAACTAGTACAAATTTCTTAAAACAGAGTTACTCAAATAATTGTATTCATATTTCATGATGACCTTGCATGTTTTACAGGCGTATATGAGGAGGAGAACAGTTTGAACATTTTTGATTTTCATTATACGAAGTGCTTGTTTTTTATATATTTTTTTGTTATTGTACTAATTATATTTATTTTAGCCCCTGCGTCTGTGGTTATGATGCTACCTGAACAGTAAAATTCCTCATTGCATTCTAATGGTTCATTATGTAAAGATTGGCTGGATTTGTTGTAACAATATTTTTTTATAAATTTGTTTTCTTAGCACTGATTTGTAGATTCCAGTAATTTTAGATGAAAAGGAAACACAGGACACAAAGACGGAATTTACACTTGGAAATACAAACATAATAGTGGTAGTAATGATGATCAATTTGTTGCCGTTGATACTACAATGTGTATGGAATAAGTCAAGAATATTATATGGGTGCATACATAAGCGGGGAATGTGGATATCATTGTATGAGTTGAAAGCTCACATATTCGCCAATACTGTAAGGACTGAATTGTAAAAGAAAAGATTTTGGTTTTTTTTTTTGAAAAAGTTAATGTTTTTGTCAACTTTAATTTATTGGGGAGGTTTATTGTGTGTAATTAAGCCTATTTTTTCTGGGCTGTTTTTGGTTACATTTGGCTTGGTATTCAGGACATGGAACTAGTCTCTTGTGTTGTAGGCATGTTTGTCGGGAACTGGACTGGGGGAGCCTTTGTTTTTGTAAACATGAATGCAGGGTTCCAAAGTGGAATTGTCTATTACCGTTAAAATGTTCGGTTTTTTGAGGGTTGTGCGGCATTGAAACTTACTCCAGCCAAACAGCAGATAATTCTTTTTTGACAGATAAAAAGCTTGCGGGGAGCCACAGAAGCACACAATAACAATTAACGTCCGTATTACACTTATGAGTTATATAATAGTATCTTTACCCGACGCAATTAGACTATTCTCATCTGCATATGGAATCAGAAGACAGTCGTTCGTTGAAGAAGTAGTTTAATCATTAACATAAATTATGAATAAAATGGATGCTAGTATAGTACCTTACGGTAGATCCACGGTAATGTAGTACTTGTGACTTTATAGTTTGATTCTTAGAGAATTGATCACTGTGCTTAGAAGCAACGTATTGGTCTATTATTTAAAAAGCTGACAATCTATGAGAGAGAAACCCTACGAATACCGAGTTGTTCCAGCTTAGATAATAAAAGAGAGTGATCAATACAGTCGAATGCTTTACTGAGATAAAAAAAAAACCATTTTGTGACAAAAAAAAATATTGATAAAAATTGTAATTCGTAAAGCGAGAAAATTTTAATAATGGAGGACCTGTAAAAATGAATTGGTACAAGCCAGTATGTGAAAAGTTGACGATTGGGAGGTTTGACCCAATGGTACATAAAATTTAAAGAGACTATGGCAGATTGAGTCAATTGCTTGAACAAGCACATTTTGCACTCCTAAGCAGATAATAATGATTAATAATGACATTACCTTACACTTAGAAATACTGCCTCGTGTTTCATTACACAACCGTTACCGTTAAGCGTGGAAATTGGCGAGTATAACGGCCTAAGAAAGTTTACTTGAATCTAATCAAAACTGAAATTAAAGTCAGGATGAACGAGCGGTTTATATTTTTACAAATATAATATTTTTTTAGGATGTGACTGCGAAACATGTTTTATAATCATACGTAGTCTGAAGGCTAGCCTATTTGTTGGTGACAAGTAGCAGAATATTCGAGTGAGTCTCATCCCGTGGCCGCTGAGTGCCGTCGACTCCTTTTAGATTATAGTTTAATCCACTCACTTGCTTTACTGGATGCAAGCAAAAATTCGGTGAGGGAAACCGGTGGAAGTCCAACCACATAAGCCCCACAGGAAAAGATTTTACTAGAGTTTGGCAAAATGGTGTTGATCATTTTATGGTTCCTTGTTGTGGGAAATATTAGCGATATGAATCTAAAAATTTGTAGGAAGCTAAACCTTTGGTGATAGTTTTGGTTTGAATATTAGAAGTCAGTAACGCTTAACATCAAAACATGTTGAAAGCCAGTAACGTTTTGTATGAAGCTTTGTTGTAGGCCAATGGCGCTTTACGCGTAACTGCAGATTGGATGCCATATGTTTTAGAATTGAAGAATAAGGAGTCTGGTGAATTACATGAGCTCAGTAAAAAAAAAACAAATATTCCAAGTTTGGTTATTGTAATTCTGGATTCAGTTGGTTCCGAATATCAATTAAATTTTAGGTGCGAATATAGTACTGGATTGAAGTAGGCCCTGGGTCTGAACAAGTAATTTAATTGAAATATTTATTCAAGTCTTCGCATCTTTGATTAAATAGGAGTATTTGTTTTAAGCCTTTGCACCATTGAGTCAAATTGAAGGTTTTGTTTTACGCCAAGTTGATTTGAATTGTTTGTTTTGAGCTCTGTAGCGCCGAGTTGATTTGATTTGTTTGTTTTGAGCTCTGTAGCGCCGAGTTGATTTGATGTTTGTTTTGAGCTCTGTAGCGCCGAGTTGATTTGATTTGTTTGTTTTGAGCTCTGTAGCGCCGAGTTGATTTGATTTGTTTGTTTTGAGCTCTGTAGCGCCGAGTTGATTTGATTTGTTTGTTTTGAGCTCTGTAGCGCCGAGTTGATTTGATTTGCTTGTTTTGAGCTCTGTAGCGCCGAGTTGATTTGTTTGTTTTGAGCTCTGTAGCGCCGAGTTGATTTGATTTGTTTGTTTTGAGCTCTGTAGCGCCGAGTTGATTTGATTTGTTTGTTTTGAGCTCTGTAGCGCCGAGTTGATTTGATTTGTTTGTTTTGAGCTCTGTAGCGCCGAGTTGTTTTGATTTGTTTGTTTTGAGCTCTGTAGCGCCGAGTTGATTTAATTTGTTTGTTTTGAGCTCTGTAGCGCCGAGTTGATTTGATTTGTTTGTTTTGAGCTCTGTAGCGCCGAGTTGATTTGATTTGTTTGTTTTGAGCTCTGTAGCGCCGAGTTGATTTGATTTGTTTGTTTTGAGTTCTGTAGCGCCGAGTTGATTTGATTTGTTTGTTTTGAGTTCTGTAGCGCCGAGTTGATTTGATTTGTTTGTTTTGAGCTCTGTAGCGCCGAGTTGATTTGATTTGTTTTTTTGAGCTCTGTAGCGCCGAGTTGATTTGATATGTTTGTTTTGAGCTCTGTAGCGCCGAGTTGATTTGATTTGTTTGTTTTGAGCTCTGTAGCGCCGAGTTGATTTGATTTGTTTGTTTTGAGCTCTGTAGCGCCGAATTGATTTGATTTGTTTGTTTTGAGCTCTGTAGCGCCGAGTTGATTTGATTTGTTTGTTTTGAGCTCTGTAGCGCCGAGTTGATTTGATTTGTTTGTTTTGAGCTCTGTAGCGCCGAGTTGATTTGATTTGTTTGTTTTGAGCTCTGTAGCGCCGAGTTGATTTGATTTGTTTGTTTTGAACTCTGTAGCGCCGAGTTGATTTGATTTGTTTGTTTTGAGTTCTGTAGCGCCGAGTTGACTTGATTGGTTTGTTTTGAGCTCTGTAGCGCCGAGTTGATTTGATTTGTTTCTTTTGAGCTCTGTAGCGCCGAGTTGATTTGATTTGTTTGTTTTGGGCCTTGGTAGCGCCGAACTGATTTGATATGTTTGTTTTGAGCCCTGGTAGCGTCGAGTTGAATTGATTTATTTGTTTTGAGCCTTTAATGGCGAATGTATTGAACTTTAAAAAGCCATTGTTTGAACCTTAAATGGTCGTGGAGATTAAATAACCATTGTTTGGATAAATGATGGTTGAAGCATCATAACGCTTCATTTCTGCAGAGGGTGTGGTCAATTAGATGGATGTACTTTAAATTAATTTTTTTGCAATTTTGTTAACGATAGCTGTGCGAGGGCGCACAGTTTGCAGGATGGCCGTGTTAGGATATGACTGTTATAATTGCTAATAACTGTACATTAATTACTGTAGCCCAGGTAAATGCCAACGTAACTACATCGTTACATCATTGATCACGGCTGGTCACCAATAAAGGAAGAATTAGTGTCAGTTGAGTTGTAAACGTTCAGAGAAATGGTTCAATATAATAATTTAAAAGGGAACAGTTGTTTGATTTGTTATAATCCTCACATTTACTAACATTATTCGTAACATATATATATATATATATATATATATATATATATATATATATATATATATACCGGGTGTCATAGGCCGACCGACACATAGGCGATTAACATGTAAAATTAGTTAATTGTGAATAGTATCTCCCCAGTGCAAGATATTAAGATGAAATTTTGCATGCTTATCCGGGGATACTATTTCTATGGATTTCAACTCAAATCAGTCAATTTACAAGTGTAATATTAGAATAAATTAAGAAAAATTGTAGAAGTACCATGAATGTTATTCATATCTTGAAAATAATAGTATCTAAGCAACAGCTCTGATAGAGTAGGGGTAACGTTCGCGCTTCACAATTTAGAGAGTCGGGTTCGAAACCAACCGACAGCAATATTTATTTTTTAATTTTTTCTTTTCAAAATAATTTTTATTATTAGTATGTTTTTAATCTTTTATTAATATTTAATTTAATAAAAGACTAAAAACATACTAATAATAAAAATTATTTTGAAAAGAAAAAATTAAAAAATAAATATTGCTGTCGGTTGGTTTCGAACCCGACTCTCTAAATTCTGAAGCGCGAACGTTACCCCTTTTCTATCAGGGGTCGTATTCTCGACCCTTCGTAATCGTCAGAGTCGTGCGCGTTCGTACGCATAGCGAACGAAATCAGTAAAACGGTATTCTCGACTCTTCGCATCGTTACGAATTCGTGCAATCGCTTTCGTGTTCAAAGCGAGTGGGTAAAAGCATTCGTCTCACCGGTTGTCGAGTTTATTTACGCCTTGTCTTTTAAAAGTGACGTGTAATCAGTTGTTGTAATAATGCAAATTTTGTAATATTATTAATGAATGAGCTAAAAAAAATTGTTAATGAAAAATTAGATATATATTAGTTTTGAAAGAATATGTTGAAGAGATAAATAACAGGGATATGGAAAATCCTGTAGATGTTCTAACAGATACACCATTCAAAAAAATATTATAGAGTACTACCTAAGAGATTGTTTTTGTTTTATTTATTATTCAGCGTAGATTGGCACGAAAATTTATATTTATGCCTATAGTTATATTTGTGATGCTTTCTCCTTACAAGTTCAGCCTTTTTTTAAATAACACATTTATCAGACTTCATAAGAAAATGTAAAAGATATCTTTTAGTAAACCTATATCTTAAATCGTACTGCCTAGTTAAATAATGATATTTGTTTTTAGAACTTGAATTTGTTTTGTTAATAACTTGACAAATTTACAAAATATTTTTTTTATTATTTATTATTACACGCTTTTTGTACATTTTATGTATGTATATAAGCGGTGCTTTAATGACGATGAGACAATTTTCTTACATATTTTTCATATCTTTGCATTTTGTATTCGATGGGAATGAAGATAAAATTGGGAAAAACACACACCACAACCATACCTTACCCGGGATTCGAACCCGGAACCCTTGGGTCGTGAGTCAGCTATATTGCTCACTACACCACAAAATAAGAAAATATAATGAAATAATATGTTATTAAGAATAATAAACAATTTTTTAGAATACATAGCATATAATTTCTGTATATTTATTTTTTAGTAGATCAAAAACCAGTACGATTGAAGAAACTCTATAGCGGTACGATTTAAAAAAAAACTTAGCAAACTTTATAAAACATCAATATACCATTAAGCGTAGGTACAAAATATACATAAAATAAATATTGACAAATAGTGCAATAATGCTAGTTTTACAAAAATTAATTGGTATATATTTCGATTTAGTTCGGTTTCTTATATGTTGCCATGTCTGAAATACATATTGGTAGATTGTGATAATATATTGCATAATAAGTTATAAGTTGTTTTCCGCTATTAGAAATTAAAAGTATTTGAGATTTTTAATATTTAGAAAAAAATATTTCTACATTTTTTCCAATTTTTTCTAGCTCCTAGAATACAATTTAAAACGTTGGATATTTCCTTCCATTTAGCATGCGCATTTTGAGATGTAAAAAATGCTATATATTTACAACTTATAATTTAAAGTTTTTCTTAATTAATTCAATATGCATTGGTCTTTGTTTCTCAGATGTTTTGGCAATGTTTGTTTCCATATTGATAATAGTAAAAGTTAATCACCCAAAAAATAAGGACGATTCAAACAATACTTAACCATCCATTCATTTAAAACAGTTATGCAACTAGCAACACGTCCAATGTCCAATGCGACGTTGCTAAATATTAGCGTTCGTCTAAAATGCGAATGCGCGTGTGGCGAAGCGAAGGGTAGTTGAGAATAAGCTTCGTGCTTACGCATCGCGTTGTACTTCTCGTTTCGCCTTCGCATTCGCGCGAAAGCGAACGATGTCAAGAATCGAGCCCCAGAGCTGTTGCTTAGATACTATTATTTTCAAGATATGAATAACATTCATGGTACTTCTACAATTTTTCTTAATTTATTCTAATATTACACTTGTAAATTGACTGATTTGAATTGAAATCCATAGAAATAGTATCCCCGAATAAGCATGCAAAATTTCATCTTAATATCTTGCACTGGGGAGATACTATTCACAATTAACTAATTTTACATGTTAATCGCCCATGTGTCGGTCGGCCTAAGACACCCGGTATATATATATATATATATATATATATATATATATATATATATATATATATATATATATATATATATATATATGTCGGAGATTGTAATATCAAAGCATGTCGTAACGATCATTTAATGAATCAAGTATTACATGAATCACTTATAATCTTTTAATTGTTTTGTCGTAATCGAAACGTCAAGCATTCTTGGCTAGAATGCTTGGATGGAATCAGTGTGTAGCGATGCTCAGAAGTGAGTGCATGTCTGCCTCGCTGTGATCATCACGTTTATATTATCGCTGTCGTTCTGAAATAGTGTTGGTCGACATAGAGTTTGCCAGTGATACTATCCCGCGACATCAGAAGTGGGATTCGCCTGCGATCCACAATATTGGATGTGGATTTGTGTTCTGTTGGTGAATTATAAAGTGAAGTGTAGGGCCAAGCAGATTAAGATGGAAAGGCCGTCTAGCAATTTTTGCAGGTTTTTATTCTAGGGCATTAACCAGTAAAAGGATTCCGTCTGTCTCCCACCCGGAGAGTGGTGACACAATTACAAGAGCTGGTTAAGGCCATAATGTAGCTACCTAAATGTAACAAAAATGGTACTATAGAATATGCATTGCACTAATTGTAATAATAATATAAGAGCATTCGTATTTTTTTACAACAATATATAATATTATTGCTACACGGCAACGCATAGATATTGCTAAATTTTTTCATAGTATTGTCTAAAAAAATATCGGAAAACAATGAAAAGTACTACTTTTAAATGTTTAATTTTGTATGGTTTAAATAAAAAATATATTAAAATTCATGCGTTGCATTGTAGATATAGTTATAAACAATATATAAATGCTATTTTTTTTAACAGATTGCAAATTGTTATTGAAATATGATGAAAATGAAATGATGCAATTATAGTTCATATATACGACCTTAGATGTCGCTACTAGCGACAACAGAGCTGTATTATTTGTCGTACCGCCAACAAAGTGTTTGATGACGGGGAAAGGGGTATCTCAACTCGAAAGCCAGACCACAGACAAACAGCAAGCTTGCTGTTTTCTGTGGCCAGACATATTGGCCCATATTCTCGCCTCTTGAACTAGCGCTACTTCCGAAGTAAAGCTATTTCGATTTTTTTAATTTTATTTTATTTTATGAATAGATAAGAATGAGTTTCATGTTTGCAAATGAAACCTATATTTTAAATAAGTGGTATTTA
Source organism: Harpalus rubripes (assembly GCA_963082715.1). Taxonomy (NCBI): domain Eukaryota; kingdom Metazoa; phylum Arthropoda; class Insecta; order Coleoptera; family Carabidae; genus Harpalus; species Harpalus rubripes. The sequence continues at coordinate 45,558,851 of OY720453.1, forward strand.
TAATTCAATTTACTTTTATTTCTCTAATTTTTAATATTACATTTGACAGTTGAAGTACCGATTTTTCGGAAGTAGCGCTACTTCAAGAGGTGAGAATACGAGCCATAGTGTTTTTACCTTCCGTCACCTTTAGGTAAGGAAGGTATTGTCTTTGGTCAAAAAATTCGGTGGTGAGTTTTTGATGAATAAGTACGTTTTAGGGTCCCTAGAATACGATTTTTCTTATTTTTACGATGATGTCTGTATGTGTGTGTGTGTGTGTGTGTGTGTGTGTGTGTGTGTGTGTGTGTGTGTGTGTGTGTGTGTGTCTGTGTGTGACAAAATTTTCTGATGCGATAACTCTAATACTACAATTCCAAAAATTATAATTCTTTCGTATTCCTCTTCGTTATATCCATGTGAAGAGCTGATTAGATTTTGGTTATAATTGGTCAACCGGAAGTACCCTCATTTGAAGATTTTAACAGTTTTTCTTGAAAAAACGATGTTAAATATCATTTTTTCACATTTAATGTTATTATAAATATTAAAGAATTATTTATTCTCTATACGATTTGAATGCATTTTATACTACATATTAAATGGACATAGAGTTAAAAAATTATAAAGAAATTAAATATCATATATATTAGTCAGCTTTGCTATAACTCTGGAAAAAGCTGCTATATTAAGAAAATTCTGATTGAAAGGTGTCAGTGTCAAGTGCAGTTGACAGTATGTTTATGTTATAATTTTACTGGAAATATAGGATCTTTTGTTAGAAACTTTCTGTATGGCATTTGTATAAAATACATACAACTGCCTTAAGGTAATGTACAAGAAATATAATCTTTTGCAAGAAGCTTTCTGTATGACATTTATACAAAATACATAGAACTGACGGAAGGTAATGTGCTGGCCACATCAGATTTTTTTTTTTTTTGAGTTCTGTGATATCGACCGCTCTTTTCAATTCCAGAACCACTCTGTATTATTTATATTACATATTTATTTATAAAGTTAGATATTTTTATTGTCTATCCAGTGACATCATACGAAAATAATTTTTCTATTGGTAAATTTTCGAGGTATAACACAAACTTACATTTTTTAAGTGGAACCGATATTAGATTTTTGCTACAAAAAATGCTTATTTTTTCTCTTTCGATTGGTGTAAGGGTTTTTGTGTTTTAAATAATTTTTTAGATCATACCTGGTATACCCACTTCTGTGAATTTGAAAATATAGAGTTAAAATTAAATTATGAAACAGGGTAGTTATGAAATAAGTTTTTAAGTAGAATAAAATGCTATTTTAAAAAACTAATGAAATTGCTGACAAAAAAATAAGAAATTTCATTAAAAATAATGAAAAATCGAAGATTTTAAGGGTTAAATAAATTTAAAAGACAAAATACCAGTCGAAAGAGAAAAAAATAAATATATGCAAAAATTATTCATGTATATTATAAAGATGTTTTAGTATAACCTTACACTGGATCATTATATATTAATTTTTAAACACAACTATCTAACGTATTTCTAAAATTACTGATTTAACATTCAAAAGAATAATACCTACTCGTAACTAAATTTCAAAACCAATATTTAGTAGATATGTAAAAATAGCATGTGGTTGTATTTAAAACATCAAAATATTTTATTTTCGCTTGTCACCCCTGCGATCATATACCTAGCGAACTCTGTTCTAATTCGTAGAAACTCAAACGGTGGGGGAAACGTTACGGCTCCGCCTACTTCTTACCTCACCTCTTACACTTGCAAAACCGTAGATGGTTAGGGATTGATACATTCCGGCCTTAAGTAGAACCGTGAGTAATGAGTACTGAATTTATGTTAAGCGGTCTTCTAATACTGGTAAGAGATTTTATTACAAAGCTCAAGATATCGTTGTGAGCTATGTTGGTGGCAATTGGGTTGCTGTTGTAATAAAAGCAATTCGGTCAGTTGCTTGTTGAGAAACGAGAGACGAAGTCAAGTTTGTTGTTTATGATATTGTGATGGCCGATGATCCGGATTACCGATCTCCATATATGTTATTTAAGATATTATTTATTACAGTAGATGTTCATGGCAGTTGTTATATTTTGATTGATGTTTTGTCATTGAACTTGTATGACGTATTAAGTATTTCATTTTTGGTAGCTTGATTCTACTCCTTTACATCGTCTGCGACGTGACAATATTATTAAACTGAATGTAGGTCAAGTAGTCACGGATCGGGAGTATCAACCAGTTTGCGATTTAGTTAATTATTTGTGAAATAACAAACGAACTAATACAAATTCCTTAAAGCATTTTGGTATGTCAAGATAGATTGTAAAATGTTTTCATTGTACAAGTTTCGCAAACTAACAGCCACGTTGCGTAGGTACACTGCAACCTTGAGGCACCTGATTTATCGTTACTTACTTTTTATCCAGATATGACCGATGCGGGTGCAGAACCATGGTGTACCGAAATAGAAATTATAACATGAAAATTTCACTGGAGATCTTCAGGGAAGATTGTTCAAGGTGGAAATATGTTACAAAACTATGCTAAAGATTAATATTTTAATAACTGCAGATAAAGTTTACTAAGCTACAAATTGTAGATAGGTGATATTGCTATTATCATTATTAGGTTGAGGGCTTTAAGCGCTGGTGACTTTTGTCACCGCGACCAGTAAGATCTGCTGCAGCGTGTTTAGACTGAATGTCTGGAAGCCACTCCAAAGTTTTGATCTAAAATGTGGTATTTTATAGAACAATGACTAGTAAAGATACTTGTCATAATTCAAAGTCCCTTTTGTTAAGAGCTGATAACTCTTTAACGTTTATCGTCGAGGGTGAAATGAATATATTCGTTTGACTGGGGCCCAGAGTGTTTCCCCAGGCTATGACGTTATGGCTTTTCAAGTGTCCACAAGAAGTGTCTGAGACTCACTTATACTACGGTACTCACTATAGTGTAACGTGGTTCAGTTTGACCATCTGTTAAAGGGTATTTTAACAATTCCATTACAGCACTTGGACAGGTATTCATGGCGCCTGTGGTCTGTGATACTAAGACGGGCTATCGTTGTGCTTCCGCAATAACACTTGTGCCGTGTTTTGTTAGTTTCTGGCCACCATACTAACGATGCATGAGTGATCATTGGTTTAATTACGGTGATGTATGGCCAGTGGGTCGTTTCTGCCTGCAGTTCCCAGTTTCTCTAAGAGGACGGCGGCATATATTCGAGTTTGCTGCAGGATTTATTTTGATGATTTTGTTATTAAGTTCTAAGTGGGCTTTTGAGTATTCAGGTTTCAGGTATCTGCGTTGACATTAAGGGTAATGTGATTGAAGTGAGAGATCGATGCATTCGGTCAGTTACCGTACGATGATGCTATTTGGGAAAAATATTGTTGACAGTGGCGGGAGAGCTGTAATTATGTTTGATGTCCGTACCAGTCTGTCTCGAAATAATAAGCCAGAATGGGCGAGCGTCCTGCGCAAGATCTACGAATGAGGCAATGTGTAGCACTTATAGTGAGAGAATGTATTGGATGTACCGTGTTAGCGTGAATAATATAGCGTTGTGCAGACAGTTCAAATCTGAGTGAACTTTTATCAATTGTTCATGGTATAATTTGTATGAAGTTATTCAAGTTCCTACACGTCCATGTTCCAAAACCCTGAGTCGTTACGGATGGAACTTTCATGAATATTGAAATTTAGGTACATATATGGAAGTGGTTTGAAATAGTCCCTGAGTCTATTCCCAGAACATACTATATGACTTTATTGAATTTCCGGTGAGCATGGTCGTAGCTATAAAACTTGGCGTTTTGATTTTGATGGGACTGTGGCCGATCAGGCTCCTCGTCATCGTTTTTGGGGTGACCATGCCAGTTTTGTCAAATTGTGAATTTGTTGAATGTTTAAATTGTGGCAAGCTAGGTCATCCGCAGAGGAGTTGCACAGGACAGCTGGTGCCCGGACTGGAGCCTGCCACGGTTGCGAAGCCGACTGTTTTACCTGAAAAACAATTGAGCAACAGAAATCTGTCAACCATTGGAAGCAGAGAAGTCTGACAAGATGGGACTTGCTTTTCAAATGTTTGTCTTAATGTTTGGAACGCCGAAGTGCAGTGTGATGGACGCTGGAACAAATTGCTTTAAGTTTAAGCATGCCGGATTATTTCGATTTGGTATTACGTATTATTTACATAACACTTGAATCCATGTTCTAATTTTTAAATAGAGCGGTTCATGCGTACAATAATGAACCTTCTGGAGGTTGAGACCACAATTTAGTTAGGCTAATCGAGTGGATCGTTGAAAATCCACAGGGGTGACTAAAACTTTGAAGAGCCGACAAACTTTTATAATAAAAGTGGCTAAGGAGCAATTGAGGCGTTGGTCTGGAGATTGGACATTTTCGTTCAATTCTTTAAAATTATTAACCGTGATGGAAGATGACATGCTACTGGATGCCTCTGTCATGGTGTTTCGGTATGCTACTGTGATACCTCTGCCGAAGGTAACATGCTAACTAGGTGCCTCTGTCGTGTGGTTTTCCTGAGCTGGATAAGCGATGACGGAATAGTGTTCCATTGCTGGGTAAGCAATGACGGTGTGGTTTTCCGAGCTGGTTAAGCGATGACGGAATAGTGTTCCATTGCTGGGTAAGCAATGACGGTGTGGTTTTCCGAGCTGGTTAAGCGATGACGGAAGGGTGTTTCATTGCTGGGTAAGCAATGACGGTATGGTTTTCTTGCGCTGGTTAAGCGAAGATGGAATAGCGATCGATTGCTGGTTAAGCAATGATGGTCTGTCGCTGTTAAACAAGCTATAACAATGCTTGAATACTGATATTGGTAGTCAAGTATTTACTGGTGAAATGTATTGTCACAGAATTATGTTTTGTTTGACGTCTTGTAAAAAATAATTTAGTGTACTATAGCTAAATTTTGGAGCTGAATATAAATGTGAACAAAGTTGTAACTATTTGAGCACTTATTGGTCAGAGATAGCCGAGCGAAAATACTGTGGATAAATTCTTTTCAGATAGTTCACACGAGGACGTGTGAAACGTCAGAATGGCCGTGTCGGAGATTGTAATATCAAAGCATGTCGTAACGATCATTTAATGAATCAAGTATTACATGAATCACTTATAATCTTTTAATTGTTTTGTCGTAATCGAAACGTCAAGCATTCTTGGCGAGAATGCTTGGATGGAATCAGTGTGTAGCGGTGCTCAGAAGTGAGTGCATGTCTGCCTCGCTGAGATCATCACGTTTATATTATCGCTGTAGTTCTGAAATAGTGTTGGTCGACATAGAGTTTGCCAGTGATACTGCCCCGCGACATATATATATATATATATATATATATATATATATATATATATATATGTATATATATGTTAGCACATAGCTTTCCCATAATTCCGCTGATACCGCACAGAAATATTCCACATGCGTAGAATAAATCATCATACAAGGGACGTCGACCCAGCCATCTCAGGTGTCTTCCTGCGAAACCAAGACACACAGAATGGACAGTCTAGTCCAGAATCTTCAACGCACAACATTAACTCTGATATATCATTTTCTTGTAAATCTGACAATACATACAGTTGTAACTTATAAATTTGTAATAATATAATTTTTTTGGCATATAAATAATTTTATATTATAACTGGCGCAGTCGATAGGATTCTCAGCGAAATACAAAATCAATTTCATACGTTTCAACGATTTACTGAGAATTCGAACTTTGAAGATTGTCTGGTATCGCGTCGCGCATCAGCTACGAAGACTTTGGTGCCCGAGAGAACATCGAGCTCCATCTTCGCAGGGACAACATAGCCTAGCAGCCGCGCATACCAAGTGACGGAGCGAATATCGATCACAGGCCAGTGGACATCATCTTCTTACTGCTGCAAGTACCTATGTCAATTAGAGATTTTCAAAGCAATACAGAGTTAAATAATACAGATACACAATCGGACTCTGGTGACTCACTAACATCATACACAAACCTCATTAATCCAACAGATCTCGAACAAAATTTAATAAACCCTATCAATAATTTAACAATGACTGTTGCACCACCCGCAATTAAGAAGGAATATTTGGACATGATCCCAGAATTCCTCGCGGGGATAATAGACATCTACTACGAGTCCTTGAAATTTGTGAGAAACTGGTGAAGAAAATTATAACACTGTCGATATCACAGACTTCCAAAATGAGTATCTAATGTCAACAATACTCGGTAAAATTAAAGGCGAAGCCGCTAACAATCTCGCAAAGTTCACTATAACTTCCTGGGATGATGTTGAACAGGCTCTGTTGAACTCTTTTGGCGACAAAAGAGACTGTTATACATTAATAATTGAATTTAAAGAGATGAAGCAAGACGGCGACACCCAATTCGAGTATTATAATAAAATACAAGACATGTCACATCTGCAAATTTCATATGTAAACAACAATAAAGTCGATAAAGCCACAGTACTCTGCGAATATTTCCGCGAGTACGCATTAAGAGTTTTACTGAAAAGAACCCCTTGGTACACCAATGCGCACCAAGATCCCCAAAGACTTAAATGCTGCACTGGGTATGCTAACTAACGATTTTAACATCGAAACAACAATACGTGGATACCACATACAACAAAAACAAATACAACACTCGAAACCTAAACCATTACCACCACCTCAAAAATATTTACCCCAAAGAAATGCACCACACTTAACATATAGACCAATCCCCAACAATTCAGCACAACAATCAAATTACAGACCATTTCCTAATAATCCACCACAACACAAAAATTCCTTTAACCAAACTAATGTATTTAGACCTAATAATAATCTAAGATTCCCAAATCCGATGCCTGTGAGTATTAGCACAAGGCAGTCCGCAATGTCTAGATCTGGCCCATTCAACAATACACAACAATACCGTCCGCTGCAACAAGTGCGTATACCTAATTTTACGTTCGAAGAATTACACAACACTGAAGTACACGACATAAACATAGACGAACAAACATACAATGTAGAAGAACCAAATGATATGAAAAACGAACAAAATTATGATAACAATGTAGAGTACGAACAAACGTACAATCCAAATTCTTTTCTAGCGATAGAAGCCTCGGACAAGCAATAGAATTATAAAATTTGAATAGCATCACTATACAGAGCGAACTATCATTCATTAAATTCCCTGAATATAATTTAAAAGCGTTAGTAGATACAGGTAGCACTCGTTTATTTATAAAACCCAACAGAGCGCACAAATATTTTGGCGATAAAATTGTAAATGATCATTTCAAAATTACTACTGCACACAGTACATCTACAAAAACCTTTTTTAAAACAAACTAAATTACTATTAAAATACCATCTGTTTGACTTCCATAATAATTTTGACATCTTACTCGGACTTGACAATTTAAAATTAGTAGACGCAATAATATATCTCAGAAGAGACAAAATAATAACGCCTACACACGATATTAACATTCATTACCACAAGATTATGCCAACTACTCGTTATATTAACATCCCTCCTGAAACGGAAAAATTTACCAAACTCCATGTCCATATCATCGAAAACGGAGAAGTTATTATTCCCGAATTAAAATTAAATAATATTATAATACCAGAAGGCATAGCGAAAGTTGAGAATCATGAAACATTATACCCCGTTATCAACACGAGCATTAGCGAACAAATCTTTACATCAGGACTCCAAATTACCGCGCAACCTTTAGAAAATATTGAACTAAATAATTTAAATTTCAATATACCAAATTCAGAAAATAATGTAGACATCTCAAAAATTAGAACCGATCTAATGAAATTCGAAGAAAAACGAGAAATTATAAAATTGTTAGAACAGTATTCTGTTTTATTTCATACCGCTGATAAACCCCTTAATTTCACCAACAAATTTAAACATGGCATAAGAACATCAGACGAAATCCTTGTCTATACAAAAATCTATCGTTACCCAGAAATTCACCGTAAAGAAGTTGAAAATCAAACACAAGAGATGCTAAATCAAAACATTATTAGGCACTCGCACTCCCCATGGTCATCCACGGTATGGGTTGTGCCCAAAAAATTAGACGCCTCCGGAAAACGGAAGTGGCGCATTGTCATTGACTATAGGAAAGTAAATGACAAGACAATTAGTGACAAATACCCGATTCCTAATATTGCCTTTAGACAAATTAGGCAGATACCAATATTTTACGACTCTTGATCTTGCATCCGAATTCCACCAGATCCAGATGCATCCCGATGATATAGAGAAAACAGCATTCTCTACTAAAAACAGATATTTTGAATTTCTTAGAATGCCGTTTGGGTTAAGGAACGCGCCCGCTACGTTCCAACGCGTAATGGACAATGTCCTTCGTGGCCTAGTAAATAAAATATGTATCGTCTACCTAGACGATGTCATAATATTCAGTACTAGCTTACAAGAGCATGTTGATATCTTAAGAGCCGTATTCGAAAGACTTAAAAAAGCCCACTTGAAAATACAGTTACACAAGTCGGAATTTTGTAGAAAAGAAGTTGCATACTTAGGACACGTCGTAACACCAGACGGAGTCAAACCGAACCTTGACAAAATTGTTGCTATTAAAAATTACCCATTACCCAAAAACACAACTGAAATCACAAGTTTCCTCAGAATCCACGGATATTGTCGTAAATTCATAAAAGATTTTGCAAATATTACAAAACCACTCACTAAAAGATTACAGAAATTGTTTCAACGCGTTCAAAGACCTACTGGCCAATGAACCCATCCTACAGTACCCTGACTTTACAAAGCCATTCAACTTGACAACTGATGCCAGCAACTTTGCGCTAGGCGCTGTACTCTCCCAAAGCCCTATTGGCTCAGATCTCCCTATAGCATATGCTAGCCGTACTCTCAACAATTCCGAGCAAAATTACTCGACAACTGAAAAAGAGTTATTGGCGATCGTATGGGCTACCCAATATTTTAGAACTTATATTCTTGGCAGAAAATTTAACATTATCACCGATCATAAACCTTTGGTATGGCTTGTTTCACTTAAAGAACCAAATTATAAACTAATTCGCTGGAGATTAAAATTGGAAGAGTATGATTACACTATTATTTATAAAAAGGGATCCTTAAACAAAAATGCTGACGCCCTCTCATGAATAGAATTAAATGTAAACACTGTCGATTCTAGTTGTCAGCCATTTTTCGACTATATGAAAAATTTCAATGAGCGGCTAGAAAAGAATCAAAACACAGGTTCAATGATAGCAGAACCAGATGACTCCCCCGACTCAGACTCTTATGATACAGAACACTCCAATTCCGAGAACCCGATAGTAGGCATTCCTATATCCGATTCTCCTGTCAATGTTGGAAAAAACCAAATCATTATATCAGAAATTCCACACTCTCCATCCCAACCAAAAATTATTAAATTATACTCTAACAAAATGAGAATTCATTTACAAATTTCGAAAAATAATTCTGAAGAAGACATCACGAAATTTATTAAAGATTATATCGCACCTAAAGTCAAATACTACCTATATTTCGAACATCTTATGTACAAAAACTTTAGTAATGTTTTACAAACAAATTTTAAACATTCAGTGATAAATTTTGTAAAATGAATACGAAACTGATAGACGACGAGAGAGAAGACGATATCTTAGAAAAGATAAAGGATTATCACGAAGGAAAGACAAACCACCGTGGAATTCACGAAGTTCATAATCAAATTATGAAAATTTACTATTGGCCAAACCAAATTAAAACTATTACCGATTATATTAATCAATGTGAAATATGTCTAGCTAGCAAATACGAGCGTAACCCCTTGAAACCAAAATTTAATATAACACCCACACCTTCGAAACCATTCGACACTCTTCATGTTGATACACTTAGTTTAGAAAATTCAAAGTTTCTAACCATATATTTCTAATAACGCTGTCGAAATTAATTCACTATTTTTCACATCATGGCACACCTAGACAAATCGTCTCCGACAATGGTCTAGAATTCAAAAATAATGTAGTAAAGGAACTACTAGCTTTACACAAGGTAGAAATTCATTTCACAAGCTCTCAGCACCCCGATTCAAATGGCCTAATAGAGAGGTTTCACTCCACCCTAATCAAGCATATTCGACTTTATATCCTTCAAGACAATGCGAAGACAACGCGAACCCGTTGATGTAAAAGTATGCTATGCAATCATCGCATATAATAACACCACTCATTCCTCACTTAAACTCAAAGCTTTAGAAATAATTGATGGACATTTCGACACAAATTCCTCTTTAGACATAGAAATAGAAAATCAAATTACCCAAGATTACGTACAAAAACACAAAGATAAAACTAAACAAATTTACGCAATCATTAATGAACGATGACAATCAGGCAAAGAAAAAACAATTTCAAAATTGAGCGAATCTCACGATGATTTACCCGTAATACCACAAACAGTTTACGTACATAATAAACAAAAAGTTAACAAAACAAGACAAACTAAATATAAGAAAGAAAAAATTAAAACTTTTAACGAAAATTTGAAAACAGCCGAAATTGAAACCGATGGTAAAGACAAAAAGCTGGCTAAAATTCATTTGCCCAATATTAAAGCACCCAAATATTCAAATATTCCAGGTCTGTCCTGTTCACGTTCACCCACGGACTAAATCTGTTGGACATAACGCATAACCCTGGACTGCTGACATTTAAACCTAGGACAAGCAAACAGCAGAAATCCACACACATTTATTCACTACTGCGACCTTACATCATTATTCGAACACTATAACAATTTAAATATTCAATACTTTAATTTAAAATAGTATCACAAAAGAAATTTCATAAGAATTTATAAATAACAACAAAATAATTAATTACATACAAAATTCAATCGATAACAAAATTAATCATTTAACACTAAATTCAGACAATTTAGTAAAAAGACAAAAATGAGGTGCAATAAATGGTCTTGGAACCATTATAAAAGCAATTAGCGGAAATCTCGATGCGGAAGACGAGAAACGTTATAACATTATTTTAAAACATTTAGAAAATAACCAACAAAATTTAAATAAACAACTAAAACAACAGTATTCAGTCAATCTTAAACAGTTTAACAACACCTTAGTAACTAATAAACAAAATGAAAATATAAAATTGAACAGTTGCTACACATTGTAGTCAGTGGAACCTTTAATCAAAATAAAAAATTTATTCACGATATTTACAACCAGTTTAGCACACTTTTCACAATGATATTAAATACCCTATAGGACATTGAAAATTCCTTAACGTTTTGCAACCTACTCGTACACGTTTTACACCCAAGTATTATTCAAAAACATGATCTTTTGGCAGAATGAAACAAAATTCACAAACATTATAATAACGAATTACCCTTTGAACGTATTCCTGAAATTTTAGCAATATTTGAAAAAATTATAACAGTAAATTGCAAATTAGAACCCATAAGAATAATTTATTTTATTGAAATTTCCCTTAATTACGAAACAGAATTTGAATTACTCCATCTCATACATATCCCTACAAAGCACCAAGACGATTTTGTAACTGTTATACCAAACAAAAATTACTTTTTAAAATCAATTGATGGCAAAATAATTTCTCTCACTGGCTTATGTACAAAAGGAGATAAGTACCAATGTCCCAATAAGATCAACCAAGTTGAAGATAATTCTTGTGAGAAGAACATCATCTTGAAGAACAACGTAGAAAACTGCCAATACATCAAAACTAAAATCAAGAAGAACCACGTCGAAATTTTGGAAGAAATAAACCAATTCTTGGCCGTATTTCCAAACCAGAGACCATCCAAATATCTTGCAACGAAAGCGACAAAATTAAAAACCTAGAAGCAATATTTTTAATAAAGGAAGATAATTGTAAACTAAAATTCAAAAATAAATTTTTACTTTTAATCAAAAACCTTTCGGCAAACCAAATATACTAGACAACTATAAAATCAATTTAAATGAAAATCAAGCACCGAAATTAACCAACGACTTGAACACAATTCAAGAACTACAAATACCAATCAATAAATTCGAAGACCACGATCCCGGAATCAACGACACCTTCACATCAATAAACTACCCTGTAATAATTTTGTATGCCCTACTTTTAATAATTGTATTCAGTTCAGTTACAGTTTACATTCTTAAAAAACTAGAACATTCTAAGCCAAAGAACCAAGCTCCAAACCAGGGCATCGAACTAAGGCCTTCACCTTGCCAGTCCATTCAACTACCCGATGAAGCCCAATTTTAGGGGGGAGGTATTAGCACATAGCTTTCTCATAATTCCGCTGACACCGCATAGGAATATTCCACATCCGTGGAATAAACCATCATACAAGGGACGTCGACCAGCCATCTCAGGTGTCTTCCTGCTAAACCAAGGCACACAGAATGAGCAGTCTAGTCCAGAATCTTCAACGCATAACATTAACTCTGATGTATCATTTTCTTTAATAATTAATAATAAATGGAGTCTAAGGTTAAATTTAACTAAAACTATTATAATTACCCCTTAACCTTAAAATTAATTTTAATAAAAACTAGATACGTATTTCGAGAACTAAGTTCTCATCATCAGTAATACAACAAGTGAAAAGTTAAACAGAGTAGTCAAGATTACTCAACATGTCAACCATGCCAGAGGTCCTAACAACTCTGAATAACAAGGGAGAGAACTGGGATTATATAGGGATGGGAGTCATACCAAACTCAAAACTTTTCAATTTATTACAAAGTTAAATTTTATTGGACGATTTAATATTTAATGACTCATTATTGAACGAAAATTATCTTAGTTTATAGGTAATCATTCACCTGTGACTCCCATCCCTATATAATCCCAGTTCTCTCCCTTGTTTTTCAGAGTTGTTAGGACCTCTGGCATGGTTGACATGTTGAGTAATCTTGACTACTCTGTTTAACTTTTCACTTGTTGTATTATTGATGATGAGAACTTAGTTCTCGAAATACGTATCTAGTTTTTATTAAAATTAATTTTAAGGTTAAGGGGTAATTATAATAGTTTTAGTATCATTTTCTTGTAAATCTGACAATATATAAAGATGTAACATAAATTTATAATAATATAATTTTTTTTTTTTTTTTGGAATATAAATAATTTTATATTATAACTGGCGCAGTTGATAGGATTCTCAGCGAAATACAAAATCAGCTTCATTCGTTTCAACGATTTACTGAGAATTCGAACTTTGAAGATTGTCTGGTATCGCGTCGCGCATCGAGCTCCATCTTCGCAGGGACAACATAGCCCAGCAGCCGCGCATACCAAGTGACCGAGCGAATATTGATCACAGGCTAATGGAAATCATAATACATATATATATATATATATATATATATATATATATATATATATATATATATATATATATATATATATATATATTTGAGAATATTAATTGTAATTTTTTGAGGATCAAATGGGGTTTTATTTATATTCAAAGTGGATCTTACAGTTCAGAAGTTGGATCTAAACCATCGTTTTTTTTAAAAAAAAATGTATGTATACCTACGTGTGTATGAAGTGTGACGTAATAATCAAACAAGTTATAACAGTAAACAAGTGTATAATTAAAACGCAAACAAATTATTAAGTGAATATATGAACGATATGAATGAATATAATGAAGAAAATGTTAATATTACCTGTCTTGCACACATGTTAGCTATACCTCCATTTAATGAGACATCGATAGACGAATTAAATATTCTAGACAAAATTCTTTATAAAGTGTAGCTGGATATTTAGCTACATCAATAACTAAAATATGTAAATCTTGTGAAGAGTGTCTAGCATTAGTTGGATTAAAAGAATCCATTTTATTACCTTGTTCTAAATTTGTTAGAATGAAACAATATGGCAGATGTGCTTTATTTTTTGTGAATGTCAATACATTTAATACCCATGTGTTTATTACGAAGCGTCCACGTCTCGTGGTAAACTTCACGATGAAGATAGGCTAATACGGCTAGAACGTCTAGTCAACGACTTGGTAAGCAACATCAATAATCAAATAAACGAAAGTAGTTTTAACATAATTCCACCTGACGATACTAGATTTCAAGTGGAACCAAAGACTAGGCATGTAACGAAAAGTGATTGCAGTCCTGAATTTGTGCCAGGTAATCCGAATCTAAATATCCATAAGTGGTCACATAAAACTGAACAGCTAACCGTAATCTATGGGTGGGACGAACCTCATGATTTATTATATGCAGTCGAGGTAAGGTGGACTCGCCAAAAATTGGTACGACAATGTAGGATCATGTGACTTCACTTGGATTGACAGGTAGACACTGCTCACTCGAGCGTTCCCCGATCGCAATGACTTTGCAGCATCACTAAAGAAACTTGTCGAGCGAGTTAAACTACCTACTGAGAGTACTTTTATGACAAAATGGAACTTTTGTCTATTTGTAAGATTTCAGGCAGAGACGCCGTGTTGTGCATCATGGATGGTCAACAAAACCAAGAAGAGAAAACAGGAGCACGAGCTGGTCGTTATCAGACTCCCGAAGATCTATGTAGAGAATACTTGTCGACACTTCACGATCACCTAACAAAAAACAAATTAAAATGAACGGTAATCAATGGGTGATACCACGGAGTGCACAATACCAGGTAATACTGATGGTAATAATTCAGACGAACAAGATGAATTGCGGCGAATCCTGTCAAAGCCAAGAAAATGCAATGCAAACGACAGCATCAGAAGTTGTCGCTGAACCTAGTGAAGGTTCAGGAGTACCTAAAAACGGACGCAAAGAATATTTCCTTGCTTATGTAGGAATACCTCAATTGTTATATATATATATATATATATATATATATATATATATATATACGCAAATGCACTGGCTCTTATCCACTGGTTCCATTATATATAAATTAAAGCAGAAATCTAAGGCATGGAAAAAATTTAAGAATTCGAACACATTTGCAGACAAACAAAAGTTTATTAAACTAAGAAGCGAAATTAAATCTTAAGTGAGTGAAACGTATAAAATTTACTGCATAAAAACACTAAATGAAATAATTACTGAGCCTAAGAAATTCTGGTCTCATGTAACTAATAAACGAAAACCCTCCAGCATTCCTTTTGTTATGAATTACAACAATACATCGATTGAAAATACCCAATCAATAGTTCACAGTTTTGCAAATTATTTCTCCAGCTCGTTTTCTGATGATTCTAATAACAACAACATAAATTCTTTTATTCCTGACAACTTTTCTACTCTAACCTTAAATTCTGTATCCGAAGATGAAGTTATTGTAGCTATGAATAAATTGAAATCCAACATGACAACTGGACCTGATTTGATTCCATCATTTATTATTAAAGACTGTTGCTCTGTCTTCGTGAAACCCCTTACCATTATATTTAACATCATATTAAAAACTAGTACGTATCCGGAGCGGTGGATATTGTCTCGAGTGAAACCTATTTTTAAAAAGGGAGATAAGGATGACATTTCCAATTATAGACCCATTGCAATTTTATCTAATTTCAGTAAGATCTTTGAATCTATATTAGACGATAAAATTTATAACCACATATGTAGCTCAATATCAATCAATCTGCATGGTTTCATGAGAGGCAGGTCCAGGACCACGAATCTTATGTGCAAAACACAGTTTATATGCGAAGCATTGGACAACAAAGGACAAGTGGACGGCGTGTACACTGATTTTTCTAAAGCCTTTGATAAGCTAGACCATGCTCTTCTTCTATAAAAACTCAAACTCTTTGCCTTGTCTGACTCACTTTTACAACTAGTCACTTCATATCTCCGAAATCGGTACCAGTTCGTTAACATATATGGATTTCAGTCTGAGTATTTTCTTCAAAAATCTGGCGTTTCCCAAGGATCAATTTTAGGGCTCTTATTTTTTAACATATTTATAAACGATATTACAACTACTCGTATTATCGATATTGAGCACTTATTATATGCGGACGATCTGAAACTATTATGTAACATATCCTCAATCAACGATTGCTTAAATCTCCAAAAAAAACTTGGATTCCATCTTTAATTGGTGTAGAGATAACAAACTACTCTTAAATATTACTAAATGCCACTATATGACTTTCTCAAGAAAGTTGAATCCAATATGTTTTGATTATTCGTTGAACAATTGTAATTTAATTAGGCCGGATACCTCACTTGATTTAGGAATTATTTTTGATCCGAAATTGTCTTTTTCATCTCATGTTGAGGTCAAAATCTCGACTGCACTCAAGTGCCTCGGCTTCATAATTCGTAATTCTGAGATGTTTAACGCCTTACGTTCTTTATTTGTGTTCTTAGTTCGACCCCACTTAGAATATGGCTGCTTGATATGGAATCCGCCTTATCGCAATCAGACTGAAGCATTAGAGCGTATACAAAGAAAAAATTTAAAATTTGTGACCTATATTCTTGAAGTCTACTATCCACCCAGAGGTGTCTCCCAGTCCGCATTACTGGAGACATTTAACTTAACTTCACTCGAACAAAGACGTCATATTTCCGCTGTAATAACCTGACGTAAAATAATTGATAATGCTTTGGATTTTACATTCATTATGAATAGAATCTCTTTTCAAGTTAATAGACAGGCATCCAGATATAAAAACATTTTTTATTTAAAAACTGCCAGATCGAATATATTCTCTAAATCCCCTATTCATCATATGATTGATACTTACAACATAATCAAAATTTCATGATGCTATTAGTAATATAAAGAAAGTCATTACTAACTTCTAAATACGTTTTTCTCTTACCCTAGAATTGGGCGTTAGCCTGTTGGGCAATGTATTAATAATAATAATAATAATAATAATAATAATTATAATAATAATAATTATAATATATATATATATATATATATATATATATATATATATATATATATATATATATATATATATATATATATTTAAGAATATAAATTGTTATATTTTGGGGACTAACGGTGTTTTTATTTTGTAAGTAAAGCTTATGTTTATATATATATATATATATATATATATATATATATATATATATATATATATATAATATGTTGCAAAATATATTGCAGGAAAAGACATGTTTGGACATCATAAAAATATAGCAATGCAGGCAAACCCAGCTAGAACCTAATAAAGGGAAGATTCCAAAACATCAAGAAAACTGCGCGAAAATATATTGCCTTGAATGAAGAAAATTAAAGAAAAATCTAAAGTAAATGTTAGTTACATTGTTATAGATTATTAAAACATTTTAATGATATCTGCATAATCAACCTAATTGAATAAAAAAATCAACACATTAATGATAATAAAATTGCGTTATATTTTATTTGGGTCGTAATAAAAAATAACTGAAAATATAATGAGTGTGTATGTATTGTGTTTTTACTTTATTATAGAAAGGAAATAGATAATATTTTCACTCAAATTAATATTTAACGCGGAATCATAATTGGAATCTATTCGTTTTAAAATATATCATTAATAGCATTTATTAATTAATATATCAAAATTAATAACATTTTAATGAATTGTTGTATATAAAATATTCAGAAATAAGAAGTAAAAGCAAACTAACCAATTAAAGAAGAGCTAAATTCTCAATATAAGGTACATATACAATAATTATATGAGTTCACGTTATCGTAAAGTAACACTGTGTACAGTGCTATTTATAATATGAAATTGAAATCGAACATAGCTTTAATTTTAATTTAAAGTTGTTAGATTACAACGAATAATTTGTTATAACACTTTCATTAAGACATCATCTGAATTGAAAATATATAGCAGCAGTCTTACCATTATATCGTTTTTCAATTTCAACACTAACATTGTTTCTTTCATTCATTATTCTTAATCGAAATGTTGAAAATCGACTGATTATTTTATGTTTAAGTAGATGATAATCTAAAATATGATAACAAACAACTAAATTTTTAAACTGGTTAATTTATATTTTATAAAATAGAAAAAAAAATTGAGGAAGATATTCAACTCCTGACGCTGTTGTTTGCATTGCATTTTTTTGGCTTTGACAGGATTTGCCGCATTTCATCTTGTTCGTCTGAATCATTACTATCAGTATTACCTGATATTGTGCACTCCGTGGTATCACCCATTGATTACCGTTTGTTTTAATTTGTTTTTTGTTGGGTGATCGTCAAGTGTCGATAAGTATTCTCTACATAGATCCTCGGGAGTCTGATAACGACCAGCTCGTGCTCCTGTTTTCTCTTCTTGGTTTTGTAGACCATCCATGATGCACGACACGGCGTCTCTGCCTGAAATCTTACAAATAGACAAAAGTTCCATTTTGTCATAAAAGTACTCTCAGTAGGTAGTTTAACTCGCTCGACAAGTTTCTTCAGTGATGCTGCAAAAACATTGCGATCGGGGAACGCTCGAGTGAGCAGTGTCTATCATTCAATCCAAGTGAAGTCACATGATCCTACATTGTCGTACCAATTTTTGGCGAGTCCACCTTGCCTCGACTGCATATAATAAATCATGAGGTTCGTCCCACCCATAGATTACGGTTAGCTGCTCAATTTTATGTAACTACTTATGGATATTTAGATTCGGATTACCTGGCACAAATTCAAGACTGCAATCACTTTTCGTTACATACCTAGTTTTAGTTCCACTTGAAATCTAGTATCGTCAGGTGGAATTATGTTAAAACTACTTTCGTTTATTTGATTATTGATGTTGCTTACCAAGTCGTTGACTAGACGTTCTAGCCGTATTAGCCTATCTTCATCGTGACGTTTACCACGAGACGTAGACGCTTCGTAATAAACACATGGATATTAAATGTATTGACATTCACAAAAAATTAAGAATATCTGTACTATTGTTTCATTCTAACAAATTTAGAACACGGTAATAAAATGGATTCTTTTAATCCAACTAATGTTAAACACTCTTTACAAGATTTACATATTTTAGTTATTGATGTAGCTAAATATCCAGCTACACTATATAAATAATTTTGTTCTAGAATGTATAATTCGTCTATCTATGTCTCATTAAATGGAGGTACAGCTGGCATGTTTGCAAGACAGTTAATATTAACATTTTCTTTGTTACATTCTTTTAATTCTGTATCTTTTTTCTCAATCTGTACATGTACTCTAAAAAACTTACTAAAAGTTCAATATCGTCGGTATCATAGTTTCCACTTGAAATCGGCTTCATGTACATTGCTAATGCAATTAATTTTAAATCGGCAAATTTCAAACAATTGGGTATACTTGGATTCACGAAAATTTACTACTCAAGGTCATTTGTTTGAAAAAAAAAATCGTCTGCACTTTATATAGCAGTAACTCAGCAACATTTCATGTTCGGAAGAAAAAGATTATTTATTATTAATAATTTATGTTGTGTGACAGATATTCGTAAATGGTGACATTACTTTCTAACACACTAAAAATAATAATGACGTATATCGTAGAGTTATAGATATCTATTTACTACGCTGTTCTCCGTCCTAAGGTTTACCCAGTACTATTGACATATGAATCAAATTATTATTCCATGGTTTACGTCAAATCTACGTATTTGTGTTTTGAAAAAACATAGATGAAGAACATAAATCTTTGAGAAAGGTATTATTTATAAAAATAGATTATTTTCAAATAAATTACACTTATTTTTTCAGTTAATATGTATCTATAAATACTTCATATTACACGCCTATGTATACGAAATGCAGTGATGTTGTCAAGTAATAGTAATCAAACTGCTTATAATTGACATTGAATAGACATCTTTCGTGAACCAAAGTTTATAACGGTTTTGATACGAATAACTGAAAATGAATTTTTGACACAAAAAATTTCGATACGCACTTTTTTTGTTAAACAGTAGTTGACACTTTAACTAGAAGTTGTGCAACTGGCCATTCAAGTTTGTTTTATAAGAAAAACTGTTTCACTATATCGACCAGCCTTAATTTGCAACAATTTCCATAAAACAACATTTCCGAAACCCAAATCAGAAGTAATAAAATTTACACGATACTCTATTGACTCGACTTTCTGAATAATATGAAATAGATTTTCATATAAAGAATTATAATTAAAGCTGTTTCCTGTAAAATCGTGCCTTATGATATGCTTTCACCGACTGGCAATCCCCATTAGCATACAAACCAAAGCATGTGTAGCTGTACCTTCTTTTTCATTAGGAAAGGTAAGATCTACTAATGACTTAGTTGATGGGTTGAATAAATGTGATATAGGAGTTATTGCCATTTCATTCATCGCATTCTAAATAAGTTTCGGATAAATATTTTTTTCCTTGTACAATAATAAATCGTACATGCAATTTGATTCACCAGGTTGAAAATCTATATACGTTATATAGTTCGTAGATCCGGGAAGGGTATACTTTGCATACGAATTTCTTCACATCGACGTTGCGTTTGATAGCCCAGTTAACAATTGCAGGCGCCATTTTACTTACTATATGCAGAGATAGAAAGAGATGTTAAATTGAAAAGATCTATTAGATGATTTATATCTCGGAAACAGTTGAGAATTGGACTTTGCAGATTAAGACTTTGACTTACTTTTAGCTGTATTATTATTCCTTGAAAAACAGAGGATACAAAGCCTTATACAGCAAATTCCTTAAACATAAAAATATTTCAATGAAAACAAAAATCTCTGTATATAAAGTAATTTATTTACCAATAATGCATCACAGCGGTGAGAACTGGGTTTTAACAGATAAACAACAGAAAAAACTACAAGCTACAGAAATGAAATATATTACGGGAGCACTTGGGGCAAGGAGAATGGATAAAAGAAGAAATGAAGACCTTAGAAGGCAAGTAGGAGTGCCATCAGTAAAGGCAATTCTGGTACAAAAGAAACTACGGTAGTTTGGTCACTTGCCATTAATGGAGCAAAAGGAATAAGTAAAAAAACATTTGGGACGCAAAACCAATGGGAGGGAATAGAAGAGGAAGGCCAAGGTACATGGAACCATTCTTTTAAAATGATACTTAAAGAACTGAATACTAGCTGGAGCTCGGCAAAAATAATGGCCAGGAACTGGAAAGAATGGCGTGATTTAATCTATACGAGTAAAAATTAAATTAGTCTTATACACATGTAAACGTTGACACCTTAGGATATAAGAGGTCTTAGATTATGTATGTATGTATGTATGTATGTATGTATGTATGTATGTATGTATTATTCCTTAAAGTCTGATCCATGAGTAAAGAAACAGCCTGTATACTGTTCTGTAAATAGTTTGTATTTCAACAAGATCATAGGGTTGCCCAAAAGGAATATTCATTTATTACTTTTAACAAACTATTTAAACGCAATTTCCGAGTTATCGAGTTAAAGATGAAAAAAAAAAAACTTAAATACCAATTGTTATTATTAAACCTTACTATGACCATGTGCATTAATTGTTACAAATTTGCAGTAAACCCCTATTTGATCGCAGCTTGTGCCTATGCCTGTCTATAACCACGCGTTGCGCCGCATTAGCGGAACTCAGTTTGCTATTAAAATGAATGAAGTTTGGACATAGTCACAGTCACTCAATTTCCTTTAACCGCCAAGTAAGAAGCAAGGAACAAAACAAATCAAAATTTCCGAAATGCGCAAAAAGAGTTGCCCATCGTTACTCTTGCAATTATTCAAAATACGAAGGCAAAGCAAAACTTCAAAGTGTGGGTCAAGCTAGTGCTGTTGCGGGAAAGTGTAAAACGTGAGAAGGGAGTTAGTAGACCGTAGATGAGTTGTTAGAGTTCGGGGATTCCCATAGTTTATTTATTGCCAGGGTTGCAATTGACGAAACTAAAATTGTACTAACATAAATCAAATTTTACTCTCACGTACACCCCACAGCATTATTGCATAATTATTTTTATATAATTATCTACGCCCTTGGCTAGAGCATCCATACATATTTTCAAAAACCGGCGCCTATGTTCAACGCGCTAATTACATAATACTTTCTAATCTAAATACACATTTTTTCACAATTGAGTTTTTCAAAATCTAAATGTTTTTTTCTCACTCACGATCTAAAATTCATGTTTTTCGATTGTCATTTGAATTTGAAAAACGTGAAACATTTTTCACACTTGTATCGTAAATACCTATATGTTACAATAATTTTCAAATATTATTCTTCTTTCCTCCCGCAACCCTTGGTAAGGGAGGTATAATAATAACAGCAGCCGTGAAATCCCTTAGTGGTCATTGGCCTCTTTTAACAACATATTCTTTAGTACTACTTATAATTAAATAATTAATTAATTAATGAATATATAAATTGATAATAATCGTTTGTTAATGAAATGATTTAGACATATATTCCTAACCTTTTAGTTTAAAATTTAACAACATTTTCTGCAGTACCACTTAAAAGTAAATGATTATTTAGCATTCAAAATAATAATATTTGTTTTGTTGAATATAGTGAATAATACATGACTTAGGCAATTATCCCTAGACCTTTGATTTAAATTTGAAACACATTCTACACTACAGTTATAAGTAAATAATTAGTTAACATATGAAATGATAATAATCGTTTGTTAAGTGAATTATACCTGTATCCCTAATCCCTAAACCTTTAATTTGAAGATGGGTCCCAAGGGAAAAATGATTGGACAAGCAGTCTACTGGTGAAAGTTATTTATTTATAACCAACGTTTCGACTAAAACGTTAGTCTTTTTCAGGGCACTATAATGAAGATTTCAAGCGCAGTCATTTTTTTACAATTGACTGCTTATCTTTTTATATGTTATTTATTAATGTTTATATACCTTATGACGATCAACTCTGTGATAATTTTATCGAAAACTATTCCTCATGAGTGGTTGCCACAAATGATATGTAATTGACCATTTCTGTAAGTATCTGTACATTATTTATAAGCAAAAAAAATTATGTTTTAATATCTGTACCTCATTTGTAAAAATGTTTGTAATCTTCATTATAGTGCCCCGAAGAAGACTAACGTTTTAGTCGAAACGTCGGTTAGAAATAAATAACTTTCACCAGTAGACTGCTTGTCCAATCATTTTTCCCTAGGGACCCATCATCCATTCTTCAGTCGATCATCGATCAAGTTCGTTAATTTGAAATTTTAACAACATATTCTATAGTACTACTTATAAGTAATAATTAATATGTAAAGTGATAATAATAGATTTATACCTTACTTAAACAAATAAACAAATAATCCTAAACCTTTGGTTTTATTTTAATTAAATTTAAACTGATTGGTTTATCATTTTTAATCACTACTATCTCCTTTCTCTCAACTTTTTCACTTTTAATTTATTTATTTATTCACCACTTCACTTCACTTTTCAGTTCGTTCATTTAGTTTTATAAATTCCTCCTCCAACTGCTTCCACTCTTCTCTGTTTGGGCTTTTCGACTCCAGTGCAGGCCTGCCGTTCCAAATATTTCATCTCTCCACCTAGTTTGTAGTCTGCCCCTTCTTCTTTTTCGGTCCAGTGCGAGACAGGACGTAATTTTTGTAGTCCATCTGCTTTCGCTTAGGCGGGCGACATGTCCGGCCCATCTCCATTTGAGCTTCTTGCAGGATGTTACGGCATCAGTAATTTTTGTTTTTCTTCTGATGATATTGCTGTTAACTTTGTCTATTAATTTTAGTTTTAATAAATAGCGCTCCATTTTCCTTTGGCAGGAACGTATTTGAAGGTACTGGGCTTTTGATAGAGCCCAGGTTTGAGCACCATAAGTTATTACTGGCAGTATACATTTGTTCAAGAGTGTGAATTTTAAATGGAGAGGGAAGGCGGAATATAGCAGGATAAGTCGTAAGGACCAGAAACGATTCCAAGCGCTAGTTATACGTGTTTGAATTTCCTTTTTTTACTTGTCTTTAAAGGAGATTACTTGCCTTAAATATTTGAATTCGTGAACCTGGTGTAGAGTTTCTTGTTCTAATTTTATTGTAACGTTTGATTGAAATAGACTATTTCCTTTCAAATGATCGACGGAAAATTCACGACATTCATGTAATGAAAAATTTAAAATACAATTCTGATCATCGAATGCTAAGATGCAAGTTTCATATCGGAAAACAGCCAAGTAAGTACAATAAAGATGTTAGAAGAAAACGCAGAAGAATATAGAAACATTCTGAATAACGAAGTAGAAAAAATTACGGCACAATTCACTCCGACAAACATACAAAATTTACAAAACTATTATGACTCAATCAAAATCGCAATAAGAAACAATACAAAATTTACATGTCAAAATAAAAACAGTAGCCCTATAAGCAATAGATCCAAACTCTCTGAAGAAACAGAAAAACTAATTCAAAGAAGAAATGAAATGAGACGAAAGATAGGATCAACAATCCAAGAAAAAATAGAGTACACGGAAATTCAAAAACTAACAAAAAAATCAATTCGAAAGGACATATACGAACATAAACGTAAGATAATTAAGGAAGAATTGACCAAGAAAGGCGCGGTCAGAAAAATAAATAGAAGATTAACAAACTATACCAAATGGATACCGAACTTGAAAAAAGACAACGAGACAATACAGAATAGGCCGACTCTTATCCAGGCAGTAGAAGATTTCTACAGAGATTTATACAAAAGCAAGCTATCAACCGAAGAAACTCAAAAAGAAAAATCAAATTTGAAAATAGACTTGGAAAAAACTGAACCGTTTATACTTAAAACAGAAATATTAAATGAACTGAAACTACTGAAAAAAGGAAAAAGTCCGGGCGCAGATAATATCCCTGCACAAGCTCTAAAACTTGGAGAAAAAATTCTAATGGAACATCTACACGCAATTTTTAACATAATTATGACAAACGAAGAAATTTCTGAGCAATGGAAAAAATCGCACATAATTCTACTTCACAAAAAAGGAAATAAAGACAATATAAATAATTATAGACCAATCTGCCTACTGAACTCGCTTTACAAGCTATTCGCTAAAATACTATTAAGAAGAATAACGAATACACTCGATCAGGAACAACCGCCGGAGCAAGCGGGGTTCAAGATAGGTTATTCGACAACCGATCATCTGCATGCCTTTAATCAATTGATAGAAAAATTTAAAGAATAACAAATACCCTTATACTTGGTCTTTGTCGATTTTTTTAAAGCTTTCGATTGTATTGAACACCATTATATAAGGAAGGCCCTGGAATCCCAAAGAGTACCATCAAAATATATAACAGAACATATATAAAGACGGTATAGCACAAATCAAGCTCGAAAATCTAAGCGCACCTTTTCCAATAGAACGCGGGGTAAAACAAGGAGACCCGCTCTCTTCCAAATTATTCAACGCAACGCTAGAATATACAGGGTGTAAATGAAATAAGTGCATTAAATTTAACCAGTAATATAACTCGTCGAGAGTAACAATATTTCTTAATTTTTTACCACCCCGTAAATTGACGAGTCGTTCCAAATATTTTTGTGATAATTGAATGCAGTAGCAATAGCTATGAAAATTTTTGTTTTAGCAATTGACAGTCCTGTCAATTGTTCCAATTAAATTTTGATCGTCCTTGATTAGTACTAAACTTGTTTATAAGGTAAAATTCTATCAAAATGCGAGTACACAGACATTGTACTTACTTACCTATGGTTTATTTATTTTTTTACTCGTATCTGTACTACATTTTACTTGACATCACGGTTGACATAAAGACAGTGTCATGGAGTTGCCAACGCATTTACACGGAGCGTTTCCAAATCATCACCAACTCATTCTGTTCTTAATATTCGCACATATGTTAATCTTGTACATCTTTATCACATCACAATACGGAGTGTCACATATGACAGTTTTTAAAAAAGCAACAGTTATATCCATAACATGTGCAACAAGTTCTATGTTTTCAGCACATAACAGATTCCAGTTTTGGGAATGGCTCATAATGTTCATTAATGAGACTGAATTTACTTGGTAAGGTGTATTTATTATGCACTATACACATCTCGACAGACGAAAATGCTGTAAAAATTTTCATTAAAAAATGTTTGGCCAGGAACAATAAATGGACGACTATTATTGGTACTCATGTATCTCTTTTAAATGGACAAAAGTTTGTACTTACATTTTTTGAATACCGTATTTAAACTATTATGATTTGTCAACGATAAATAATCATCTCATAACCTAACAACTATGCTTTTGCTCTTCTCGTCCCTCTTTGTCTTCTTCTATTCGCACTATTATCAGGTGATTAAAAACCCTGGTTTAATACACAACTTTATAATTTTGTTATCCAAAATTTAAATTTCTTTATTTTAAAAACTGTGCTATTACGTATTAATTAATAATAATGTTATTTCCCTTGATTCGTTTATTAATTACTGTGACTGTAAGTGTAACCGATAACCGACAATTTTTGAGCTGTTTGTATCCGACTTGAATACGGCAGCATTTGTTCTCCATGAGCGGGTAACGAAATATGCAGCAAATCTTTAAAGAATTTTAACTCAAAATCTAAAAGACTTAGAAAAAAAAGTTATTAAGAAATATTGTTCCTCTCATCGAGTTACATTACTGGTTAAATTTAATGCACTTATTTCATTTACACCCTGTATATTCCGCAACATCAATACTGAAATATATGGAATAAAATATAAATTGAGAAAACTAAGTAACTTACGCTTCGCAGACGATATCGCATTAATCTCAAATAGCAGCGCTGAAATTCAGCAATTAGTAAACAGAGTAGCAGAAGGGCAGAAAGTAGGCTTAATAATAAATATTACAAAAACGAAAGTCCTGGCAAGGGAGGTACGTATAAGGATCGTGCTGAAAATCGCATATTGAGATTTTGAGAAATGACGACGTTTTAAGGCCCCTAGAATCCAATTTTAACATTGATGTCTGTGTGTATGTGTGTGTGTGTGGATCCTCCACTCTAACTCAAATAGTATAATTCAGAAAATTTTTAAACCTTGTATTTCGCACTTTTTCTGTAATGGAAAGAGCCCATGGGATTTTGGTGTATATCGGATAACCGGAAATGGGACTTGATAAGAAGCTCAAAATAGTTTTTCTTCAAAAAATACCTTTAAATGTTATTTTTTCGACATTAATATTATAAAAATTAAAGATTATTAAATTTTCTACAGATTTGCATTAATACTTTTTCTACATATTATATGGATAAATTTATAAAATTATCTATAATTTAAATCCCGGAGACTGCGCTTTAAACAAACAATACTTCTTGGCAGTTATTCAAATGTATGTAACTGACAGAGAAATGTCACTGTTAAAGAACTAATCATTTCAAATTAATAATAGTAACGTTTTAAAAAGAAAAATGTAAATATAACAATAGGAGAGGAGATCAATACAGTTTTCAGCGTATGTAAATATGTAGGTATGTTTTTAGAGTAATAAAAATTAACGATTCGCCAAAAAGTTTAGCTAATTTTCATTTTTGGATTAGTAAATTCTATTTTATCCAGGTATTTCAAATTTAATTTTCATTTTATTATCAAAAATGTAGTTACTTGGATTAGATTAGACTATATTTTAAGAAATAAACTGCCAAAATTAGAGTAAAATTCGTTAATCCAAAAATAAGTAAATAAATATATCATCACGGTTTATTACCCATTGCTAGGCGTGTCAATCTGCTTTGTATACAGATATCGGTAATGATAAAATATTTGCACCGTGCAGAAGCTTACCAGGCGTCACTTCATGGGCACTCATTGCTAGGCTAGAGACTGCACCACAGAGGTCAATTTTGTGGCATTTAAAATTGAAAATATTTGGCGTTAGTCGGGATTGAATCCGGTTCCCCAGATTCGCGACCTAACACTCAGGTACGCGGCTACGAGACCTCATGGGGTCTCAAAAATAAAAATTAGCTTGATCTTTTTTGTGATTCGGGCGGTACACGGCGGGTGGTATTGTGTTGGCGACATCAGATTTTTTAATTTTGTGCGTCGATTGTGCCAAATATGTTATAAGCATCACAAACGTTAAGGAATTACCGATCTCATACAAAATAGGGCCCTTCGCTTCGCTCAGTCCCCAAACATTGTCATCGATCGGTAAACTGTCCTTACCGTTCTTAATACTTAATATACTCTATAGATCTAATTTATAACACTCTAAATATAAAACACATCCAAGAATCAAAAATACTCTACTTAGTAAAATACGCCTTATTTTTCTTTGCGACTAGACAAGAAAACTCTTTTTATATTTATTAACTACATTACATTAAAAGTCGTTTTCAAAATATAGGTTAATATTTCGAACTAAGAATAAGTTGTGTTCGTTTTTATATTATGCTTTTAGCATTTTATATTTATTTACTTTACGATAAAGTGAACACTTACATAACTTTAGGTGTTTTTTAAAACATTCGTAGCTCATTGCTGAACCAATCTGTACATTTGCTTAAAATATGCAACGGGAATATTAAACGGGTTCACCAAATATCTTATACTCGTATATACCCAAGTAGTTTCTGAAATAAAGCTAGGTATTTTTTAACTAGGTATATTCACAATTTTTTATATTACCTACCTGTTATATTTTAATTAATTTTGTTGACCAAAAGTTCACTAATTATAAATATAACACACTATCGTAATGCTACTGCCAGTCCCACTTTGGTCGTAAAGATTTCGAGATAACGTAAGATATTTACGGGTGATCGGAAGCAATCAGTTTACATAGAATTAATCTTGACTCGTAAATCGCTACAAGTCTTTATGAATTTGGGTAGAATTGCACCATTATACGTTAATCTCCTATGTGTCGGTCGGCGTAAGACACCCGGTCCGGTACATATCAGTAATCTTATTACTACATTCAAAATATAACGCAATTTTATTATCAATATTTTAATTTTTGTAATCATTTATTGTCACTGTTGTAATCAAGTGATACAAATGAATTAATTTCTATCAGATTAATTATCAAAATATTTATATATTCTACTAATCTGCGAAAGTTGTATGCTAATTATTTTTCAAATATTATAGATTCAAGGCAGTTTATTTTCGCGACATTTTTTTGGTGTTATGGTCTCTTCTTTTTATTTGTTAGAAAAGGCGAATTCTGGTGACGGAAGCAAATGTGTGTTCCTGAGAAATATGGAATAATCATATTCTGGCGGCGAACTCATGAAGCCATGACTTAGTTATCCGTCAAATTATATGGTTGCAGCTCGCGAGCAGCGTCTATAGCTCTGTCTTTTTCTTATTATAGATCCCCCTCTCTCTCTCTCTCTCTATGTAGTTTCGATTCCGCTACATTAAATCAGTCACTAATAGCAATTATTGTATCGCCTTTTCCACCACAGTGTTATTAGCAGACATTTTTCTATTGAAATTGGGAGGAAACCTCCATGATATGATTTATTCTGTGCTTTGCATTTTAATACAATTATGTATAATAATTGATGGAAAGAAAGTTGCATCATTCGAAAATGCCGATAGATATCTTTCTCAGAATACGTGAAGTGCATGTGTGGCAATAGGATCAGTTAGAGAGAATTTATTTTTTATAATTTATTTATAAGGACGTTTCGATGCTGGTCCAGCATCATCTTCAGCTTCTACAATATATTGTTGTTAATAATAAAGGTATTACAAATATTAAGGATGTCTTAACATATTATTTATAAACTTAAAATGTTAAAATAAACAATATTGTTACAATAAAAAACGTTTTTTCATCTCAGAAAAATGTGTCAAAAAACAAGTTGTGACTTAGTAAAAAGCAAAACCAATATAATTACAAGATTGTGAATAAATTTAAAATCAAATTGTTATACTCGTTTGTAGGACTGGTGTTAGTGGCATCTATTAGAAAGTAGTTCTAGGATAGTGGTCGAAGTTTACACGAAATTGTGGAAATGTGTTTTGTAATTAATATGTTTATGTTTATTTATGTTAGTATAAAATGTTTCATATGTAAGTCTTCTATATTTATTTGGTTCAGAGTGTAAGATTTTTGGGTTTTTAAAATCAAATTTATGGCCTGTGTTTTGATAGTGAATACAAAAACCAATATAATTACAAGATTGTGAATAAATTTAAAATCAAATTGTTATACTCGTTTGTAGGACTGGTGTTAGTGGCATCTATTAGAAAGTAGTTCTAGGATAGTGGTCGAAGTTTACACGAAATTGTGGAAATGTGTTTTGTAATTAATATGTTTATGTTTATTTATGTTAGTATAAAATGTTTCATATGTTAGTCTTCTATATTTATTTGGTTCAGAGTGTAAGATTTTTGGGTTTTTAAAATCAAATTTATGGCCTGTGTTTTGATAGTGAATACAAAGTACGCTGTGTGAAGAATTCATTAATTGACAATTATAAGAGTGTTGATAAAGTCGTTTTTTTTAATGTCTGTGTCGTTTCCCCAATATATGACATATCTCAGCCAAGACATTGCACTTCGTATACTACATTTTTACTATTAATAGGTTTATCACAGTCTTTTAATTTAGTGCATAAGTTTTTGAGAGTGTTTTGTGTAAGTTAGGATTATTTTAATATTGTAGTCGTGAAATAAATAGTGAAATTTTTTTAAAAGCTTTATGTTGAATGGAATTTTACAATAATATGTCTCATTTTTTGTGACAGAAGGAAGTATGTTAGGTTGGTGTTACAATTCCCAGTTGGTCTAGGCCCGTGTAAGCGGTTTGAGAGAGGCGTAGCCCAGTGGAGACGGGTAGGGTTGAATAAGGGTGGTTAAATGTTAGACGCCAGTTGAGTAAAATAAACCCTCTCAAACAACAAGCGATTCAACACATGATACGGGAACGGGAAGATGCGAAGGGCTCAAAGGGTGCACGAGAAAGAGTCGTAAAATTCAAAAATGAACGAATAACAACATTTAATATCGTACTTAGTACATAAAAAGGTAAAGCGCAGTGCGCGGCATTATTCAAATAAAATACTTGCATGGTAAAAAAAAGTGAACGTACGCCTATGCGATGTATTAACAAAAAGCGAAATAACTAGAAAAGACCGATTCGCGTTTAACTTCGTAATGGCCAGTACGGAGAACGAGAATCAAATGTAAACAACAGAAATTTAAGGTTAATACGCAAACGTTGCAAGAACGTAGACAATCTTACGATGAAAACGTAAAATGCCTCGGTAAACAATAACTGTACATAGCGGTATGTACGATACAAACTTAGTGAAAATAACGATAAAAGAACTTAACAATAATAAAATTCGAAATCAACATGCACAACGATAGAAAAATATACAACAAAATAAATAAAATGCTTATCTGGCCGTAGTCCTCTGAAGGCGGCCAAGGTAAATACTGGAGCGGCGGTAATACTCCACATATTCACAGAACTCGTCCGATAGAAGCTGGAGACGAAATGGGATAATGATGGTCGACAACGATGCTCCACAACTCCGATAATGTATGCACTTGGGTGGTATGTGCAAGGACGTAAAATTCTTCTAATCGCCATGGTCATTTGTCACTCCAAAAATTGACGATACAATAACGACAAATGCACCACGTGCAGGTTGAAAGCGACTTCAAGGTAATGAATATAAACTATTTGCGTTCTAGATTACATTCGACACAAAATGCACAAAACTGTGTACATGAACGGTAAAAACGCAAAAAAACGTACAAAACGTTTTCAGCTTACACAGTGCAAGTGCGCACTGAGTGCAACTTATCACGTGACCACACTGAACGAGTTCTGCCCTCATCCGGTGGCAGTGCTAGTTTAGCCGCCATATTTGCACTAACACTGTTGCACTTGCCTAGGGAGCCAGTGCACAATAGTCGCACTGAGCCAGTGCACGGTGCTACTTTTTCTTAAGCTGAAAACGCATCAGCTGACTAAATTTTGCACTCAATGACAAGCTGAAAACGCCCAGTGCAAAAAAGAGAGAATTTATTTTTTATAATTTATTTATAAGGACGTTTCGATGCTGGTCCAGCATCATCTTCAGCTTCTACAATATATTGTTGTTAATAATAAAGGTGTTACAAATATTGAAGATGTCTTAACGTATTATTTATAACTTAAAATGTTAAAATAAACAATACAATGAAAAACGTTTTTTTAACTCAGAAAAATGTGTCAAAAAACAAGTTGTGACTTAGTAAAAAGCAAAACCAATATAATTACAAGATTGTGAATAAATTTAAAATCAAATTGTTATACTCGTTTGTAAGACTGGTGTTAGTGGCATCTATTAGAAAGTAGTTCTAGGATAGTGGTCGAAGTTTGCACGAAATTGTGGAAATGTGTTTTGTAATTAATATGTTTATGTTTATTTATGTTAATATAAAATGTTTCATTTGTTAGTATTTTATATTTATTTGGTTCAGAGTGTAAGATTTTTGGGTTTTTAAAATCAAATTTATAGCCTGTGTTTTGATAGTGAATACAAAGTACGCTGTGTGAAGAATTCATTAATTGACAATTATAAGAGTGTTGATAAAGTCGTTTTTTAATGTCTGTGTCGTTTCCCCAATATATGGCTTTTCACAGCCAAGACATTGCACTTCGTATACTACATTTTTACTATTAATAGTTTCATTGCAGTCTTTTAATTTAGTGTATAAGTTTTTGAAAGTGTTTTGTGTAGTTGGGATTATTTTAATATTGTAATCGTGAAATAAATAGTTAATTTTTTTTAAACTTTATGTTGAATGGGATTTTACAATAACATGTCTCATTTTTTGTGACAGTAGGAAGTATGTTAGGTTGGTTTTTTTTTATGGATGACATGTAATCTTTTTTGTATAATATTCTTAATAAATTTAATAGGATACCCATTCCTTTGAAAGGTGTTGGTAATTATATGCTGGTTATTATTGTGGTGTTGTTGGTGTGACAAAAGGTTTGCACGATCTACTAGGGAGTTAATGACCCTGGTTTTATAAGAATTTGAAGTGTGTGAATAAAAATTTAAGTATCTACCCGACTGAGTAATTTTTTGGAACCAGTTGGTAGCGAAATTAGTGGTATGTCTAGTGACAGTTACGTCAAGAATGTTAATTTTATGTTCTGTTTCCATTTCTAGGGTAAAACAAATACTGTGATGAAAAATTATTAGGAAATGAAACGGACAACGGAACAAGTTTCTGCTGGTACGAGAGCCCCTACTACACCAGCATCAGCGTTGATTAATTTTACCAATGACGAGTTTTAAGATTTATAGTATCAAGTTTGTGCTAGCACTAGTGAATGAAATAACTATAAAATTTCAAATGTTGTTCAGACTTAATAATTAAAAGACTGTGAAAATGTGACCAATGCAATGCTTTACGCGGTTTGTCTTTACTTTTAGAGGGTAAAGCTACAACCTGATGACAAGGTATAAAATCATCTTTACCTGACTAGAAGTATGCCATCAAATTACTTCGAGAAGTATATTCGCGTAAATTACAAGCACATTTAATTTACGTAGAAATTTTTAATATAGGACAAGTGGCAGTTGCGAGAACAGAACTTTTTATATGCCGAAATGGAGCTTTATTTGCACAACTGAATTATACATTACCTCAGTAGGCTCAGGTAGACATTATATATGGACTGCTTCTTCGAAAACAATTACTCCGAAGTGACATTGATACGTTTAATAAACTTCAACTTTCCACAATGAGCAGTCTTTACGTGATCCGGAATTTTTTTTCTTTTTTTAACTTGGCTTCACTCTTCTTTTAATCGTTCTGAATTATTTCCAGCGAGTTATAACGTCCTACGCTGTGACAGAAACTTCTTACAAGTTGGATTTTCTAGAAGTAGTGAGGTTTTTATAGCATTAGCTAGTCACATTAATTATGTAAGTTTTGATACATTAACTATTTCAACTCTTACACCTTTAATTGACACGGTAGCTTGCAGATGTCATTTTGAAGATAGGGTATTTGTTCTTTGCGCTCTACATATACCCCCAGGGACCAATGCATATGATATTGAAATATTTTTTTAATGCATTAGAACTGTTATTTATTGAAAACGTAGTAATTGCTGGCAATCTTAGTCTCAGTTTTGAAAATATTACAACTAATTGTGCTAAACCTATGCAATATTTTTGACCTTAAACAGCTTGACCATATTCAAAATTCCAATAATAACTTATTTGACCTTGTTTTGTTCAATACATAGCTTATATTAAGGTAGAATCTTCTGACTACTCACTTGTTCCTAGGGACGTTCATCACCTGCTTTAATTATATATCTTGAGCTACACTGCCA
Source organism: Harpalus rubripes (assembly GCA_963082715.1). NCBI lineage: Eukaryota > Metazoa > Arthropoda > Insecta > Coleoptera > Carabidae > Harpalus > Harpalus rubripes. Next base: position 45,593,196 of record OY720453.1, read on the forward strand.
CTTAAAAACAAATACATTTGTATCAAGTAATAACAAACAGCACAATTTTCAAAAAGCTAATTTTTTGGAGCTTTATAACAATATCAATATATTAGATTGATCATGTCTATATGATCTTAGTAATATAGATGATGCCTTAGATAAGTTCTATGAAATATTGTTCTCCACTTTTGATGTATCTGTCTCTAAACTTCAATGTAGTTCATACAATTCAAGTTACCCACCTTGGTTTACGACAGAGATTAAATATAATATAAAAACTAAGGAACATTTTAGGCAAAAATAGCGCTAATCACGAAATAAACTTTATTTGGATGAGTACACAGGGATAAGATATATTATCAAAAATCAAATTGTTAATGCATACAAATCTTATATTAGACAAGCTTAAGCCAATATTAAGTCAAATCCATCAGAATTATGGAAATTTATCCATTTTAAGCAGGGTGCTTCTCGCATTCCAGGGGATGATGTAACTTCTGAGTATGAGTTCTTCTTAATAGTGAACGAATGCAATAACTTGTCAACATTTTCCATTGATACTGTAAATGAAGATCACCTGATATGGTTGATGGCTCGTTTTTCTAATAAATCTACATCTGGTGATGATCAAGTACATAGTTTCTTCCTTGGAGATGTTAGATTTGCCTTAGACGAACATTTGGTTATCATAAATTCAGCCATTCAGTCATGTACTTTCCAACGACGTTGAACAAATACCAGGATTACTCCTGTATATAAGGTGATAAATCTTGTATAAAAAACTATCACTCCATTTCTAATTTAGATAATTTTGCCAAGCTATTTGAGATGTTTATTTGTAATTGCATTTATATGAATGTTCATCACCTGGTTTCTCCAAATCAGCATGGCTTTATGCAGGGTCGATCAATTGTAACGAATCTTGCGTCTTTTAGTCAAAGTGGACACAGTTTACACAGAATTTAGTCGCGCGATTGAAGCTTCCCGGAACTTAATTTGTTTATTAAATTCTTATTTCAAAAATCGTCAATGTTTCGTTTTGAACAATAGCTTCTCCTCCAATAGATTTTTTAGTACTTCTGGAGTGCCACGGGATTCTAATTTAAAACCTCTACTGTTTGTATTATTTGTAGATAAGGTAATTCAATTTTTTGATTGCCACGTTCTTGCTCATACATATGATGTTAAAATATTTTATACTATATCTACTCCACAAGATGTTATATGCCTTCAAAGAAATATTAATTTGCTGTCTGTAATGAATAAGTTGCAACTAATTATTGATAAATTCTGCATAATCTCGTACTCTAGAAAATCGAACACCATTGAATGCCCATATTTCCTGTACAATACCATGTTCCCTCGTAAAATAATTATAATCGACCTAGGTGTTACTTTTACTTTTAATTTGAAGTTCACAGAGCATAATCTTATATGTGTTTATGCAAGTAAAATGTTTCGTAATAAGAATTTCCAAATTTTCTTTACTTAAAACATATTTTGCGTATGTTCTTAGTAAAGTGAAATATGCGATAATTATCTGGTTTTCTTATTATAATTATCAGATCTGAGCTTTGGGTCGAATCCACTAAGTTTTAAAATTCGTTACTTTTAATACAGAAAGAGGGATAGACTTAAATATTCTTCTTGGTCGCTACTCTATGCCATCCCTGTCAGTAAGGCGAGAACTTCTAGCGGGGAGATTCCTTTGAAGCAGCTTCATAATCAGGTGAATGTTCCATATTTGCTACCATGTGTCTCATTCCACGTTCCGAGGATCGCATTCAGGTAGTCGAGCACTTTCTACTTGCCGGCAACTCTGCTAAACATGTCAGATATTTTTTTGTAAATTTATACTACTTTCGTTACTAACTTTTTTTTCTATTTTTCTTTAATTTAAGTGTACAATGTATTGGTTATGTAATTACCATGTAAATGGATAACTGTTGGGTAAATAAATGTTATTATTAATTTGACAGATAATCGACTGTAGAATGGATGATGTATAGTGATCGGACTAGCAGTCTACTGATAAAATTATTCATTTCATGCCAACGTTTCGGTTAAGACATTAGACTTCATCAGGGCAAGAAATTGTCTAATGATTACAGGTTTGTGGCAACCACCTATGAGGTACAATTGTAAATAAAACTATCACAGAGTTGGTCGCCGAACAAAATAGAATCATAAATAAATACATGTAAAACAAATTGGACAGTAAATTGTGAAAAAATAAATATGAACTGATAATAAAAAAATGAAGTCAAAGAATATAAAATAATTGTTATACAAAAATAAGATACATGTTACTGCACTGATAGCCTTAAGTTATTATTATTCATTAATATTTTACAAGTCTAGTGTAAGAACCAATTTTATAGGAAATTAAAATATATGTATATGTTCGGTTTCTTCTAGTGATTTATTTTATATAGCCAATGCATATCATCTGCGTAACAAAATTTTTGAGATATTGTTTCTGGTATATCACTAGTGTAAAGGTTAAATAATAGTGATCCCTGAGGTAAGCCAGTTTTGATACAATACAATATACTTACTTACTTGTTCTCCTATTACAACTTTAAAATACCGATTTTTCAACATGCTTCGTAACAGATTAGTGAGCTTGCGGCATGTGATTACTCTCTTCAGTTTGAGTATTAGTCCATCCAGCCACACACTATCATAAGCTGCCGATAAATCTACAGTTCTTTTTGAAAACCTGTTCGCAACAACTTCTGTTTCATCGGAAACCTGCTTGTTCTGGTGTGATCACATTGCTAATAATACTGTATATTCTGTTATATAGTTGTCTATCTAATATCTTAAAACATATGCTTAGAAGAACTATGGGACGGTAAATAGATAGGTTATCGTAAGGTGTACCAGGTTTCAGAATGGCTGACGTTTGAGCCATTTTTAAAAGTTGAGGTACTTGTCCGTTATCTAATATGTCTGTATAGAACTGTGTAAGCCAACTTCTAGCTGATGGGCCTAAATGTTTGGTGAGATCATGTTAAATCCCATGAATTCCAGCAGCTTTCCTTACTTTTTTAAGAGCTTGTATTACCTTGTTAAGTTCAGCACCAGTAAAGGAAAAAGTCTGGGTTATCAGTTAGCTTCTTATCTAAGCAAAATAATATATATATATATATATATATATATATATATATATATATATATATATATATATATACAGGTGTAAATGAAATAAGTGCATTTAATTTAACCAGTAATGTAACTCGACGAGAGCAACAATATTTCTTAATAACTTTTTTCGCGCGCCCATGGAGAACAAATGGCTGCTGCCGTTTTCAAATTGGATACAAACAGCTCAAAAATTGTCGGTTATCGGTTACACTTGCAGTCACAGTAATTAATAAACGAATCAACGGAAATAACATTTATTATTAATTAATTCGTAATAGCACAATTTTTAAAATAAAGAAATTTAAATTTTGGATAACAAAATTATAAAGTTGTATATTAAACCAGGCTTTAATCACCTATGAATAGAGGATGACAAGGAGGAACGAGGGGAGGAAGAGCAAAAGCATAGTTATTAGGTTATGAGATGATTATTTATCGTCGACAAATCATAATAGTTTAAATAGATTATTCAAAAAATGTAAGTACAAACTTTTGTCCATTTCAACGAGGTACATGAGTACCAATAATTAGTCGTCCATTTATTGTTCCCGCTCAAACATTTTTTAATGAAAATTTTTACAGCATTTTCGTCTGTTGAAATGTGTATTGTGCGTAATAAATACACCTTCCCAAGTAAATTCATGCTCATTAATGAATATTATGAGCCATTTCCAAAATCGAAGTCTGCTGAAAACATTGATCTTTTTGCACATGATATGGATACAACTGTTACTTTATTTAAAATTGTCATATGTGACACTTCGTATTGTGATAAAGATGTACAAGATTAACAAATGTGCGAATATTAGGAACAGTATGATTTGGAAACGTTCCGTCTAAATGCGATGGCAACTCTATAACATTGTCTTTATATCAACCACAAATTAAAATGTAGTACAGATACGAATAAATAAATAAACCATAGGTAAGTAATTACATTATCTGTGAACTCGCTATTTGTAAACGTAAGAATTTTGACTGAATTTTACTTGATAAACAAGTTTATTACTAATGCCAAAATATAATTGCAACAACTGACAAAACTGTCAATTGCTAAAACAAAATTTTTCATAGCTATTGCTACTGCATTCAATTATTAGAAAAATACGTGGAACGACTCGTCAATTTACGGGGTGGTAAAAATGCTAAAAAATATGCGATTTCGAGATTAAGAAATATTGTTGCTCTCGTCGAGTTACATTACTGGTTAAATTGAATGCACTTATTTCATTTACACCCTGTATATATATATATATATATATATATATATATATATATATATATACCCAAGTAACACAAATGACCTAAAGTCGACGTCATTGTGACATCCTAATTCACGTCATATAGTCGTCCTGAAGACGTCTCAGCGTGGAGCTGTGCGACATCATTTTAAGACGTAGTTTCGACGTCATATTCAGACGTGGTGTAGACGTCATTTTAAGACGTTGTTTAGACGTCATTTTAAGACGTTGTTTAGACGTCATTATAATACTTGTTTAGACGTCATTTCAAGACGTTTCCACGTCATTTTTAGACGGTGTTTCGACGTCTTTTTAAGATGTTATTTCGGCGTGTAGATAGACCTTGGATATATACCGAAAATAACTTAAATAGGTATGAAAAATTACAAGGAAAAATAAACAATTTATTTTTGAAGTATATTGTATGACAAAAATTTAAATAAAAAGTACAATAAAATATTAAACGTATAGAATTCCTGAAAAAAAACATATAAAAAAATCAAATTAATTAAATAATGCATCTATCAATATTATACCATACATGTACAGGGTGTAAATCGAAAAGTGAAACATAGGAGTTTAACATGGGAAATCAATTTTTCTCTGCGCAAACGTTACCTAATTATTTGATGCAAAAATACTTCAAATAAAAGTTATAGAGATTTAAATGCAGCATCTAAATCATGTGAAACGATTATTTTAACTCTTCTTATAAATGTAAAAATTAATTACAAAGTTATAGTTTTTATGAGCATTTTGTCTAAGCAGCCATTGATATATGACAAAAAAAAAACAAATACGTTGTTTTTGTCATAAATCCATGGCTGTTATCAGTAACTATTCTTAGCAGGTATTCAAATTAATATGTAACAATAATAGATAAAATAATAACTGTTTGTTATACATTAACTTATCTTTACCCAGGAATAGTTCCATTGAGAACTGTATAATCTTATTAGAATTATAAAGTAGTTTTAGTTTCAGAATATTTATTTTTGTAATTATTGTGAAACAAATGTCTTGTTTTATATTACCAACCAGTTCATGGTTAGATATTAAAATAGAAAAATAAATTTCATCTATTATGGCCATTGTTTTAAGTTGATGGACTTAGCCACCTGATAATTTTAACCTGTTACTATCACGGATTACAATGTCGTCAATTCAAAACATAAGCTACAACAAAATACAAACACAGTGTGTACATTTATGCCTTTTCATATGCTGTATACTACGCTTACAAAGAATTTTCGATAAACTTCTGAAAATATTGTCTGCAAAAGAAAGAGTAATAAGTAGTATAATTTCAAAAATGTTGCATTCTACATACCTTTACCATAACAAAACAAAACCATTGGTACAAATATTATCGTTTGGTTTTTTGTAACCTAACCCCAGTTCTAAATTGATATCTAGACTTTTATAAGCTCAGTTCTTCCTGTGTATTAACACGTTTTGAGACAGGGCACTCTTCTTCTCCAGTGTAAAAAAAAATATTTCTGTACGAAAATATATTAATAAAACAAAAAACAATAACAAACCGCAGCATTTTAACATCAATCGGTATGTTTGCCAATGTTTGCCTACACAAGAAACAGTAGCCATCTTGGTGATATGCTGCATTGTCATTGTATTCTTTTGTTCATGGAGGGTCTGTTTGGAAATCTAGCATGTACAAAATACAATTTATTTTTTTAATTTTACGACCTTTTAATTTCAGAGGAAAGTTGTAAATACAAAACTCAAAGATCCCTTAATACATTTTCTTTTAATAACATTTCTTGTAAGATTTAAAATTTATTTCTAAGGCACTATTAGATTTTGTTTAAAATGTTAAAAATTAAAATTTCCAATATAATAATAACTTTGATTTTTGTATCACAAATATATCAGACATAAATTGTTTCTTTTTCACAGTCGTATGTTTATAAATGTAAATATGTTTTTTTAAATAAATAAAACATACATATCATCACGGCTTATCCATTTCGGTGACGATGACGAATAACCATAATTAAATTTGATTTTTACTACATTTTTTCTAAATTTTAAAGATTATTGTTTATATTATTACATTAAGAAAAAATAAAATATCAATTTGACATTTAAATAAAAATAATATACGCCTTCGTGTATTATAAACAATTATAAATTGCCAAATTAAATAAATTTAAAAATTGAATATAAATTTTTAATAATATTAAAAATAAAGTAAAAATAACCGTCGCAAAGACGTCAAATTAGACATGTGACAAAGGTTTAAATAGACCTAATTATGACCATATAAAGACGTCACATTGTCGTCATAGCGACCACTAATCTGACGTCTTAATAATTCTATTTCAGACCAAAAATCAATGTCGCAGTGTCGTCGCATAGACGTCAAATTAGACGTCTAATTAGACGTCGAAATAGTCGTATTTCAGACCAAAAATCAACGTCGCAGTGCCGTCGCATCCACGTCAAATTAGACGGCTGCATATGACTTAAATTCAACCTATAATCGACGTCACTTTTTGGTCGACCGTCGGTCAGTGTTACTTGGGTATATATTGTGACGTTTTGCAACGTCACTGGTTCGTTTTCATTACAAGAATTTTCTTATTGAATAAATAAAAATCTTTGAGCCACAATTTTATTGAGATGGTACACCTCGTAACAATTACTGTTTTAACTCTGCTAGCTTCACGCGGCAATGTCAGTGAAACACTTTAAATATTTTATTTTTTTGTTCAAAAAGTTTGCCCCATTTGAATTTTAATTCAGTTCTTATTACTGCTTATTAGTATTTTAAAATCGAATAGTGACTTATCACTGTTGCGCGAACTTACGCCAAAAGTTTGAAAAGTTATTTCCGCCGTATTTAGTTTTGGCATATTTGACAGTAGAGGCGCTGTAATTATTTGCATATAAGAGGAATGCACCGGCATTTCACTTCTTCTCGCTCTCCTCTTCGAGCTTGTACTTTTAGACTTTTATTTTTGGCAGGCAGTGAGGCCTACAGTTTCAGTGCATCGTGGTGCGAGACGTGATTTCTCTTTTAGTTTCCAAATTTCTCATTGTTTCACGTTTGGGTTGAGGACCTGCTACGGCTGCTAGTGGTGAGTTACTCGAACTTTATTCAATTTTTTTTTGTTATTTGGATGATTTAGATTTGGTAAAGTTTCATTGTTTGTACCGCCCACGTGTTGCCTTATGCAGCCGAGGGCAGTGCATTTGTATCGAGTAACTACCATTAACAGTTGGGTTTCTTTTACTCAGAGTATTGAACATTTTATTTTTAAATTTATTACAATTATTAAAGTTTTGTAGTTGTGATTTAAGCTGAGTTTACGAACTCATATCTCTCACCACCATGCCACTGAATCTTCAAAATTCTTATAGATTTTTCTTTTGGATTTAGTGATTTTTTTTTTGGCAAAATTTTTATGATTTTTGTGTACTATATTATCTAGTAATTCTGCTTAACGTAGCCCGAGCTATCAACCTTATAGCTCCAGTTTTCCCCCGGGTCATCGAACCCCTTCATTTAGTTAATTTTTTTTATAGTAGTTCTGCTTAACTTTCCTCCCTTCACTATCCTACCCTTATCCTGCGTATGTGTGCGTGAGTGAGTGGTGGGTATTGCGGCCATTTTTTGTTTAATCCTGCTGGATCACGGGTCCGTGAAGTACGCACGCCCAATTTAAGTACAAAAGATATATTTTTTATGGAGCATTAGTATCAGATTTGTATTGTTTTGTAACACTAAAACGAATGTAGCACGTCTTATCATTTTTCAGTTATTGCGTGTGGTAAATGGCGTGCTAACTTCACACCTAGCACGTCTTTATGTAGTACTAATTATAAGAGAGATACTATAAGTTAGTATTCCTTAAGTAGACTTTTGTGACGACTCTAAAAAGATATCTCCTCTCAACCTTTTTTAATTATTACATGTGGTAAATGGCGTGCTAACTTCACACATAGCACGCTTTTGTACAGTACTAATTATAAAAGATGTACTATAAGTTAGTATTCATTGAGGAGAGTTTTGTGACTATTCTAAAATTGTGTTTCCCCTAAAGCCTTTCTACTCATTGCGTGTGGTAAAAGGCGTGCTAACTTCACACCAAGGACGCCATTGTGCAGTACTAATTATAAAAGATGTACTATAAGTTAGTACTCATTGAGGAGAGTTTTGTGACGATTCTGAAAATTTAACCCCACCCACCCCTTCTTACTTATTATTGTGGACCGTAAAAGGCGTGCTAACTTCACATCTAGCATGCCCTTGAGCAGTACTAATGATATTTGATATACTAAAAGTTAGTATTCATTCAGGAGAGTTTTGTGACGATTCTGAAAATTTAACCCCACCCATCCCTTCTTACTTATTGTGGACTATAAAAGGCGTGATAACTTCACACCTAACACGCCCTTGAACAGTACTAATGATATTAGATATGCTATAAGTTAGTATTCATTAAAGAGAGATTTGTGACGATTCTAAAAATTTAACCCCACCCACCCCTTCTTACTTATTGTGGACTGTAAAAGGCGTGCTAACTTCACATCTAGCACGCCCTTGAACAGTACTAATGATATTTGATATTCTATAAGTTAGTATTCATTCGGGGAGTTTTGTGACGATTCTGAAAATTTAACCCCACCCACCCCTTCTTACTTATTGCGTCTATATAAGGCATGCTAACTTCACGCCTAGCATGCAGTAGTAATTATTAAAGATTTACTATAACTTCAAAGAACATTTAAACTTCACATTTAAACTTCGATGTACAACCAATGCGTGCAACAAAGATGTCTATATAATTTGAAAATATTTCCTTTATAATATTTGATGGATTTATATTTGATATAAAATTATGTTGAATAGACGACTGTTTGTAATTGTCCAAATCTTCAAGTTTGATTTTTAAATGACGTATCCAGGAACGGCCTAAAAGAGGTGAGAAATGATCTGGAACTACAAATAAAATTTCTTTTGATTTGATATTTTTGTATTCCACTTGAACTTCAGTTACACCAACAAGGGCAAAAATTCCTGCTGTGTAAGACCTGAAACGAATTTTCGTTGATCGAAGTTTTTCTTTAATTTGTAGACGATTGAAATCTTTTTGTGGTAATAATGTATGCCCTGCTCCTGAATCTACTTCAAATAGTTGACGTATACCATTAATTTTAATTTGTGTAAAATATTTTTGTGTATCTATAATTTTGAAATGTTGATTTTGAGAAATATTAATTATTTGACATTTATTACAATATTCTGTAATGTTTGACATATTGGCTTCATCTTTGATAAATTTGACGTTTGATTTATTTTTAAGTAATTTTTGAATACATACTTTTTCAAGATGTCCATTCTTATTACAGTACCTAAATTTAATATTCTTCGGCTTTATTTTGCAGTCTTTTATAGTATGATTGTTTCGTCCACAACATATGCAAATACCTTCTAAACCCAAATCCTTAAAATTCAATCTAGATCTTGAACATTTTTCACCATTTAAGTTGTGCTGTGATTTATTATTTGGATTGCTTCTATAATATTTGTTTTTCGTTCTTGATTGAGACCTAGAGACACGATTGATATCATCCGATTAAATATTCGTTGTTAAATTTTCTGATATTTCCTTATTATCAATTTTAGAGGCTTCCAAAATTTGAGCTTCTTGAATACTTCTACAAAAGTTAATTTTTCTTTAGCTAGAATTTTTTCACGAATTGTTTGGTCGTAAATTCCCCTAATAAATTGTGACTGTAAAAATAAAGCAGCTACAGATTTACCACATTCACAATGAAATTGACAGTTTGGTAGGAATTTACATAATTGTGTAGGTAATATACTCATTTAAGGACTGGTTATTTTCCTGTTTAGTTGATAAAAACTTGTGTCTTTCAACAGTTTGAGGATTAGAGGCCTGTTGTGGTAATATCTGTTGCATCATAGTTTGAAAATTTTGCTGCTGGAGAGCTAAAAATTGTTTGAATTGTTCTGCATTCATGGTTTTTCTCTTCGTCGCCAATTTATTATGTACTAGAGATTAAAATTGCACGCAATATAATTATTATTTATTAATTATGTTACATTAATTATAAAACGTATGACATTTTTATATGACATATATCAATTGATTATTTTTTAATAAGTTACTATAGAAATATACATAACAATTATATTAGAAATGACTAGAAATTCTCGAACTAGAATCTAGTCAAAAACAGTATAAGGTGATGCAAGCTTAACTGGACCTGTAGAATTCAAAAATGGACGTACTGAGTTAGTATCTACATTCATTTTTTTTTTGTGTGATATCATTTCTGGTTACAACAATCTTCAGGAAAAAATGTTGCTTACATTAAATTTCACGGGGGGTTCTTTTGAATTTTTTCCCAAATGTCTTTATTTTATTTATGACTCTTTCAAACTGTATTAAGTTGCCTGAAACTATTTTAAATGCTTCCCACTAAATATTTAAAATCGTCACAAAACTATCCTCAATGAATAGTAAATCTTTAATAATTACTACTGCGTGCTAGGCGTGAAGTTAGCACGCCTTATACAGACGCAATAAGTAAGAAGGGGTGGGTGGGGTTAAATTTTCAGAATCGTCACAAAACTCACCTGAATGAATACTAACTTTTAGTATATCAAATATCATTAGTACTGCTCAAGGGCATGCTAGATGTGAAGTTAGCACGCCTTTTACAGTCCACAATAAATAAGAAGGTGTGGGTGGGGTTAAATTTTCAGAATCGTCACAAAACTCTCCTCAATGAATACTAACTTATAGTATATCAAATATCATTAGTACTGCTCATGGGCGTGCTAGGTGTGAAGTTAGCACGCCTTTTGCAGTCCACAATAAGTAAGAAGGGATGGGTGGGGTTAAATTTTCAGAATCGTCACAAAACTCTCCTCAATGAGTACTAACTTATAGTACATCTTTTATAATTAGTTTTGCACAATGGCGTGCTTGGTGTGAAGTTAGCACGCCTTTTACCACACACAATGAGTAGAAAGGCTTTACGGGAGACACAATTTTAGAATAGTTACAAAACTCTTCTCAATGAATACTAACTTATAGTACATCTTTTATAATTAGTACTGTCAAAGGCGTGCTATGTGTGAAGTTAGCACGCCATTTACCACATGTAATAATTAAAAAAGGTTGAGGGGAGATATCTTTTTAGAGTCGTCACAAAAGTCTACTTAAGGAATACTAACTTATAGTATCTCTCTTATAATTAGTACTACATAAAGGCGTGCTAGGTGTGAAGTTAGCACGCCATTTACCACACGCAATAACTGAAAAATGATAAGACGTGCTACATTCGTTTTAGTGTTACAAAACTATACAAATCTGATACTAATGCTCCATAAAAAATATATCTTTTGTACTTAAATTGGGCGTGCATACTTCACCGACCCCTGGATCACGGTTGGAACTTGTTGTCGTTTAAGAAACCGGATTTTTTCTCCGCGCCATTTTTTTGTAGTTGGCAAATCCAAATTTTGGGTGTTAGTTATTTTGTTGATTTGCTACCCGCCGCGTGGGAGATTAGTCCTCCAGGATTTTAAATTTAGTTTAGCGCCGGTTTGTTAAATTTCTTGGTATTACCAATTTAAATTTTTGGGTATTTTTTTTTTTGTAGTTGCGCTATAATTAAATTTTCTTTTGGACTGCAGTTACCCTGAGCCCTTTCCTAGTATCGTGACGTTTTGTCCTTGTGCTGTATTTTCATTCATTCACCTCAAATTTTTTTCAGTCACATAAAGATCTTTTTTGTTAAATTCAAGGTCATATTTAAATTTTTTGTAAAATTCTCTTTGTAATTTCTGGACGGCGTGCAGGAGTCGAATTTATTTTTGTATGATCCTCTGTACAGTATCCAAACCCTTCTGGTTTCTGGTGTTACTCCCTAAGTACGTAGTACTGCGGAGATTATTTTTTGTAGGGAAAGTAGCGGCTGTGTTGGTTGCGACTGTCTCTTGACCTAGACCTGTCACCCCGAGGTAGGCGATTCAAGGAGTCGGACACCAGCTCCGCCAGCGATCCACCAGGGCCTGCTACTGTACCTCGCAGTACTTACCTATACCGGTAGAGCAGACGAACACCACTGCAGGGTGTAACCACCATTTCACCGAACCAGCGCTCGAGGTCTACCACCAGTCCGCTGCTGCTCGTACCCAGAGGTTTTTCTTCGTGATACAGCCACCCAGAACAGGCTTGGGTCAAGGGATCAGTCCTCCAACATAGTGTTCCCCCAGCAGTAGCTAGAGACGTCCTGTACCGCCGACGGAGTGTTAGTATTTTTTCTCTTTTTCTACGATAAACTTTGAATTTATATTTCTCTTGTTACAAATTTTTTTTAGTTGTGTAACTTTTCAAAATTAAACATTTCATTTTATTTGTTTTGTGTTCCTTTCTCGAGTACACCTCTCGAGGCTTACCTTTTTCAAGGTGTTGGCGCCCGAAAAATAACTTTGTGGTATTTCAAACTTTTGCACAGGCATTGGCCTGAGTCACTTTTGTAAGTTGGGCTACTATCAACCACAAACTTATTAATCGAACCCCGACCTTTGCCACCGCTACAACCCGTGAGCTCCGACGCATCAACTTTTGTGTGATACGGTAAGTAGCCGTTGTTCTCTTGTGTCACAATATATATATATATATATATATATATATATATATATATATATATATATATATATATGTTCAGTTTTTAAATCAAATGTTAAGAAATAAAATTGAATATTTAGTATTAATTTTAAATGTTCAGTATATATTTATATCGACGCCGCAACGCCTTCATATCTCAAAACCAGTCATCTGGGCAGATACACACTAAGAAATTCCGTGTTAAATTTTACACTAAATGTGGTCTATATAGGTCCACCAGCTGTAGTGTAGAATTTACCACATCGACATTTGGTAATAAACAACACGGAGATATATGTTAATAATTAACACTATATATTTCGTAGATACTACTATACCGTGTAGTTTTGTAACACTTGAATGAGTTATTTTAACCAAATAACTGCGGTTCTTAGTACACAGTGTAGTGTCATTTTTAACTTAATTTAGTGAAAAAATATATCTATTTATGGTGTACATTTTCATCAAACTAGTGTTTATTTTCATAAGTAAATGTGGTTATTAGTGCACTAAATAGTGGGTTTCTTTAACTAATTTTAGTGTATAAATATACCTATTTGTAGTGTATATTTTCATCAATTTTGTGTTTATATACACTGACTACAGAGTATAAATAGTACTCATTTTTTATTTTTTTACACAAGATTTGTATTTTATTATCAAAATGTGTAGGTATGATATATGAAAATATGTACTTCCATTAAAATATTTATTGTACATAAATACATTTTTATATAAACACTTGTACTTAATTAATTAATTATTACATTATATAAATGCAGACACTATTGTTAAGGTTCATTCACAAATCGAAATTGCAGTTTTATGTTTTAGTTTTAAATTTAAACAAATTAGTCTACTTTCTTGTCCACTTTCTTCCACTTCCATTATTTAATTTTGTAAAACTTAATAATGTTGCCAATTTTTAAGCACAGTATCAGACGAGTATCTATACTTCCGACCACGATGAAAAATGCGAAAAGAATAAACTGTACAGATTTACACTTACTATTGTCTAGAAATGCACCAAATAGTGTGTTTCTTTTACAAAAGTAGTGTACTTTTTACACCAACGTTTTAAACATACACCTAGTAGTGTACTTTGTACACCAATATTTTAGATATACACATAAGAGTGGACTTTCTACACCGATGTTTCAAATATGCACAAAGTACTGTACTTTCCACACCGATTTTTTAAATATACACAAAGTAGTGTTTTTTTTACACATTATGTTTTGAAATTACACCAGGCATTGCAGTTTTTAGAAATACACAAGACAGTGTATTTTTAACAAATATACTGTAGGAAATTGTACAAAAATTAGTGTAAAAATACAAGTAACACCAAATTAAGCAATTTTTACCCACATGTGTGTTTAAAACTAGTCTTAATAAATATAATACACCTTCCAGTGATAATTTAAAATGTCGTAGAAAATTTTACACGGATATAAAATTACCAACTTAATCTTTTTACACTAACTTTTATAATACAAATTTTAGTGTCGAATTCTACACGAAACAAGTTTACCACGTTATATTTTAAGTTTACACGGCTCAAATTTCTAAGTGTGTACCGACGCCCATTGACGTCGCGACGCCAGGAGTCGTTTTTAAGGTTTCATCATTTGGTTCATTTCCTGAATTTTAGTTGCCTATAAAATCTATGTAAAATTATTTTCTAAACATAAGCTATACGACCTCAATAATTGAGTAAATAAAATCACCTAAAATATTCATTATTTCAGAACGCGGTGTGATTGATGTAAAGCCTTAGTCTCAATTACCAGATTCTTCCCGTTTAATTTGCAGACTGTCACTTTTTATATTTAAGTTAGTAAAATCGAAATAATTGCACTAAAAATGAAAAGTAATTATTGCTCTATTACAATATGGACAAATATATGCAAGAATAGCTGAAATACATTTAATATTTTGGATTTATGACATATAAATAATAATAATATATTTATTTATTATAAACATACAGTTTTTGCAAATATGATTGGTTAATAATAATTACAAGCACATGGAAAACAATAATAAATTAGCCGAACATTATTAGTATAATTACGATGGAAGATATATGCGCACATACATAATACAAACAAATACACACATATTCTATAGCAAATCTATTTATTAACATAAACATAATTTTAAGATGGTGCTATTACATATATTTAATTTTTGTTTCTTTTTTTTTATTTTTGGGACCTAACATAAAGTTTTGCTTATACTAACCTTTTAGAATATAACAAATGTAACTTAGTATAAGACAAAATCAATTTCAATTCTTCCTATTCGTTTTTACAAAAGCTGCGCAACATAAAAGCATTGATTATATACAAAAATATATCACTTATTTTACTTATTGACAAATTTGTGAATAATTTAAACATTTCCTTTTTTGTTGAAGTAGTGGAAATATTATACTTAGACAGATACGATACTCTTACGAGTAAGGCTAGAAAGATAGGGCATTCCGAGTAAAAGTGAAACAAATTCTCAGGCTTCAGTTGGTTACAAATTGAGCACAGTTCATCTTCATTAAATTGATATATAATATTTTTATAAAAGATTTTCAGACCTTTATCGCTACTTAGTCTAATTTGGGAGATCATTCTCGTTTTAACAATCGACATTTTAAGTTTAAGATATTCCTCAGTTTCTTAATTTGTTTTTAAATGTTTATAGTGTAAGTTAAATTTTGGATTAACGTAAACCTTGAAAATCGCTTTGTTTTAGCATTTCTTCATAAATTGAGATAATGTTTACAATGTCATTTGTGTTAATAGATTGACTTTGCCAAAGATGATTGTAATTTAAGTCGGTTAAAAATATTCGTATTTGTGAGCACAAGTTTAATTGGATTTTGTTATATTGACATGAATCCAAAGCATGTAATATATTATAAAGGAATTTAGGCGACCTATCTTCCTCCATAATTAATAATTTACGCCACCAGGTAAAAGCTCGTTTCCATATATCCTTCGCCAAATGGACTACTTCTGTTTCCAGCCGGGCGTAGAGATTAGGGGTATATTTTGGGAGTAATAAAATTTTCTTGAGAAAAAACAGTTGGCCTTTTTCCATATGATCAATATGGTTAAGACCAAAAATCTCAGAGGCATATAATGCTGTGGCGTTTGCGACAGATTTTAACAATTTTATTTTGTCGTCCTACCTTTCTGATTGTGATGTAAAAAGAGGGGAAAAATAAAATTTCCAAGTTTTGTTCATACTGTTCTATAATTTAGTGCAAATTACGTGCGACCGGTTTCGGTTATTAAATGACCAACTTCAGGCAACCGACGAGACTATATACAAAGAGTGTACATGATATAAATAGCATAATAAAACTATAAAACAAAACACAAAGAACCACAAAAAAAATACACAAATAACTACAGGAGAACTCAGAAGTGGAGTAAAGGAGATTACTAGTCATAAAAAATTACAAAATTTTTAACATTTTTTTAAAAAAATGAAGAAAAAAAATAGCAAAATTCACAAAAAAACGTTCGCAAATCATCAAAGAACAATGACCTGTGAGGATACCGAGAAATGCAGAAAAATGCAGGTTAATGCAAAAAGCGCTTAAAAACTTGCGTGAAACTAAATCTGGTGTGGCCAGCACATTACCTTCCGTCAGTTTTATGTATTTTGTACAAATTTCATACGGAAAGTTCCTTGCTAAATTAAATATTCTATTTCTTGTACATTACCTTCCGGCAGTTGCATGTATTTTATGCAAATTTCATACAGAAAATTATTATTTTGTGACGTTTTCTATATACAGTGTAATGTATCTGCAGAAATAAAATATTTATTATTATTATTATTTCTTGTACATTACCTTAAAGCAGTTGTATGTATTTTATACAAATTCCATACAGAAAGCAAAAGATCCTATATTTCCAGTAAAATTATAAGACACTATGTCAATTTCACTTGACACTCACATCTTTCAATCAGAATTTTCTTAATATAGTAACTGTTTCCATAGCTATGGCTACTTTATGAAACTTAATTTCTTTATAATTTTTTAATTCTATATCCATTTAATATTAAGTATAAAATGCAATCAAATCGTATAGAGAATAAAATATTCTTTAATATTTATAATAACATCAAATGTGAAAAAATTATATTTAACAAAGTTTTTTCAAGAAAAACTGTTAAAATCTTCAAATGATGGTAATTCCGGTTGACCAATTGTAACCAAAATCTAATCAGCTCATCATATGGATGTAACGAAGAAGTATACGAAAAAATTATAATTTTTGTAACTGTAGTATTAGAGTTATCGCAGACGAAAATTTTGTTACACACACACACACACACACACACACACACACACACACACACACACACACACACACACACACACACACACACACACACACACATCACACACACACACACACACACACACACACACACACACACACACACACACACACACACACACACACACACACACACACACACACACACACACACACACACACACACACACACACACACACACACACACACACACACACACACACACACACACACACACACACACACACACACACACACACACACACACACACACACACACACACACACACACACACACACACACACACACACACACACACACACACACACACACACACACACACACACACACACACACACACACACACACACACACACACACACACACACACACACACACACACACACACACACACACACACACACACACACACACACACACACACACACACACACACACACACACACACACACACACACACACACACACACACACACACACACACACACACACACACACACACACACACACACACACACACACACACACACACACACACACACACACACACACACACACACACACACACACACACACACACACACACACACACACACACACACACACACACACACACACACACACACACACACACACACACACACACACACACACACACACACACACACACACACACACACACACACACACACACACACACACACACACACACACACACACACACACACACACACACACACACACACACACACACACACACACACACACACACACACACACACACACACACACACACACACACACACACACACACACACACACACACACACACACACACACACACACACACACACACACACACACACACACACACACACACACACACACACACACACACACACACACACACACACACACACACACACACACACACACACACACACACACACACACACACACACACACACACACACACACACACACACACACACACACACACACACACACACACACACACACACACACACACACACACACACACACACACACACACACACACACACACACACACACACACACACACACACACACACACACACACACACACACACACACACACACACACACACACACACACACACACACACACACACACACACACACACACACACACACACACACACACACACACACACACACACACACACACACACACACACACACACACACACACACACACACACACACACACACACACACACACACACACACACACACACACACACACACACACACACACACACACACACACACACACACACACACACACACACACACACACACACACACACACACACACACACACACACACACACACACACACACACACACACACACACACACACACACACACACACACACACACACACACACACACACACACACACACACACACACACACACACACACACACACACACACACACACACACACACACACACACACACACACACACACACACACACACACACACACACACACACACACACACACACACACACACACACACACACACACATATACTGACATCATCGTCAAAATAGTAAATTCGTATTCTAGTGACCCTAAAGCGTGCTTATTGATTAAAAACTCATCATCGAATTTTTTGACCAAAGACAATACCTTCCTTACCTAAAGGTGACGGAAGGTAAAAATCAAATAGTGGGCTATTTTTTTAAATTTATTCGGTCGTTTAAGGACAACGCTTCATTAACTTTCAATGACTTCTTATTTCCAAATTTTCGAGGAAATCTAACACTCTACCATTGTGCTTGATGTGTAAAATTTCGAAATCTTTATTTACTAAAATTGTGTTTATTTTTTAGCTGGTCAGTAGTAAAGCAATAGAAAAATAAACACACCGTCATATCAAAATTACTGCTGTTGAATTTACAGAGTGTAGGCACACGAAAGAGTAAAAGAATATATTACAGTAATGCACAAGCATTATTTTTTTAATCTACGCTAAATGCTTGTATTGAAATTGATAAAATTTCCTTTATTGGATTCATTGTAATCAATGTTCTTGAACTGTAAATATACTTTATTATAATCAACATAAGGCTATTACAAATACTGTTTGCAATATATAGATAATAATGCCAGAAATGCTGTAAAAATATTTGTATTTTCTATTGTTTGTACTATTTTCATTAAAATTTGACTAACAGTTTTGGGTGCAATGGTATTCTCATAAAGTGCTAATGAATAAAAGCTATACACCACTAGTTAGCTTAAAATATTAGTAATATTATACTCCGTTCGCTGAAACGAGAAAATGTGGAACTCATTCATGAACAGAAACGAGTCATTCTATTGGTTTGGTTCTAAAATTACCCTCTTTTGACCAATATCATGACTTGTTTTCTTTAAGGATTAGTTCCGTATTCCCTCGTTTCAGCGAACGGACTATAGTTATAAAACTTTAAGTATTGATTGCAAAAAAAATAATTGTTAATTTTCAATTATTCACTACAAATTCTGCATTCATTAACTTGTCAGTTGGTCGATAGGTTAGTTTTTGGACTGCATATATACATAGCATAGATATTTTGCAAAGTTTCCCAAATTACAAGAAAATTAAATTATAATCATGACTCTTGTACCAATCTTATGGACTTCTATTGCTTATTAGGCTTCTAGTGTAAAAAAATGAAAAACAAAAAATTCTTAAAACCACTCATCGGAAGTTATCCACGCCTAATGTAGCATTATGTTGGATTATGGGTTTATTTGTTTGTTTTACTGAATAAGTAATAGAAATATGATATAATACTAGAGAATTTTAACTTGTTTACTGAACAATAATTATTTATACTGAACATAAAATTAAATAAAATACTAAACAAAATTTAATAAAATACGTGGTTTTCTAAATTTATTCTCTTGGTACAGGAGTAAACGTAATTTAAATAGGAAGTAAAAGTAGATTTAGTATGCGTTATTTTAAGAAATGAGTTAACTATGATATACCTATGTTGGTTTATTTGCTCGAGGTTCATTTTTTGAAATAATTGCATACTAAGTCCATATTTATCACATCTTCAACCTTCTACTGGTTACGTTAAAATTTTGTTAATTAACAAGATGACGTGGTGCCATTTTGACCACAATAGATTACCTAATTATTGCACAGAACCTGCCAACACATTGTCATTGTTTACTTTAAATATGCTTTTATACATTGAATTAAAAGAAAGATATGCAAATAAATAATTTATGTTATCTAAAAAGATAATGGTTAAGATTAAATGAAAGGCGCACAAAAATGTGTTACAAAATGTAGTGGTTTTACGTGAAACAATAATTTTGTTGTAGTTATTTATTCGAGTATAATATTCCATATAGTTGTTGCAAATATTTTCTTAACAATTGTCACAAATCGGGTATTTAAACGAGTTACATGTGTTTTAGTTTCCTTGTCATACTTTCGTGGTTTTCATCTTTTCTTTTTGTTACCCTGATCTGCAGGATGATTTCGTCAATCACTGATTTCTTCATTATTTTTTCTATTTGAACGAAATTTAAAAAATCAGCCCGTTTTATATCATTGCGGAAGTACTAGCCATAATAAAATAGTAACGTAAATGATGACGAGGAGCCTTTGTGACCTCATATAAAATTTTGAATTAAATTAGAAGTTATAAAAACCAGCCAATTCAGTTACAAACAATTGAAACGAGTGAACACCACCTAACTTAAGGCTAGATACAGCCACGGTACCGTAGCTTTAAAACTATATAATTGGTGCTAAATTTAAAAACAGTTGGGGTCATAAGTGGAAGATTAAAGTTCAAAATTTTAGCACCCAATAATTAAGAATATGCATAAATCACCCTATAAAGGACAGATAATATTTGAAAAAAAATGTTATTTTATGTTAAACTTTTATGTCACGGATTCTTGTGTTCACCTGTATATGTTAGGTGGGTTAAAATAAATTAAATAAATACATACTTGGTGTCATTTATAATCCCACATTCAATAAGTAAAGCATTACAATAATATGTATGTAAAAGATTTTACTGTAAGGTATAATAAAAAATGTTCTATTCACCGAAACAAAAGAACAATAAAGTGGTGGTGATTGAAGTTAAATTTCAAGAGAATTGAGCAAACGATCAGCATACTTGTCTACTTCCAATTTGTGAACAAAAGACACTGCCTTCCCCAAGCTATGATATGTTAATTGCTGTGCAACCGTACGGTAGACCCACAGCGTGTGGGGCAAAGGGAAGCAGGCTGTTTCAAACTGCTGGGGGCTATGTAACCGAGCTTGTTAGTCAAAACAGCATGCCGCCAATTTATCTTTGCGGGGTTGGAGCAAACAATTACTTCGACGAATGCCGACTGTTGTATATTATTAGGTGATGTAAATGGACCAGTCATGAAGTATGAATAACATTATTTTCAAATCTTTCTAATCGTAAAAAACAATTTTAATTTATGGTTTGGAAGTATTTAAAACTCATAAATTGATTTATGGTGTGATCGATGCTGGTTGAAGTCGTGTTCAAACTTTTTTATCTTCCGTCACAATATGCCATACGCAACGGAGTTTTAATGAAAAATGTGTCCCTAAAATATGATTTAACTAAAATTGTATGTATGTATGTGAGAGAAGAATTTTTCATTATCTACTCTGAAATTTATATCAGATTTCGAGATACAATTAATTTCTGGTAACAATTATTTAGACTAAATAATATTAAGTTTGAGGTTCTATTTTTTGTCTGAGGAATACTGTTATCGTATTTATTTCATACCGTCCACTGTGTACTACTTCACATTGCTAATTTGAGTCTGGGAAATGGAACAAAGTACGGAGCCGAGAAGTGTTGCCTGCAAACATTTCGGGGACTATTTATTAAAAAAAAACAAACGTCAAACTCAATTTCTGACAAATTTATTTTAAATAACACAATTTAAAACCAATGAAAGATTAATATGGTATAATAAGAATATTCACCAATTATAAAAGTTTATATGCCCCATCGACAGTTACTGTGGGTGGTGAAAACTTCTTGATGTTGCTGAAGCGCTGTTACGAGTAAAAAATTGTAGACTTTTCGTCAATTCACCATAGCCTCGCCACATTTTAAAGAAATTTAACTCTACAAATCGCAAATATCACCAAAAGAATATGCAACTATCATTTTTCACAAACAATGCAAACAATATAAATAAAACAAATACACGCGAGTGTCACAAATTCAAAGGTAATGTGACCTAAGTTAAAAAGACATGTTTTTAATTAGTATAAATTTTTAAAACTCGTAAACAGTATGAAATAAAATGTTGTATGTAAAGTAGTATTACGGTACTCACTTGGAAATTCATGACTGGGCTCCTTCTTCGCCTCGTCCGTAGACTTCTCATTCGTACCGTAATAACTCACTTCCTAGCCTTATAACGTAAATAACTATTTCAAAATTTATATTATTGCAAATGTTAAACAGTTAAACTACTACACTTCGTTCTATATACATATATTTTATTTCCATTCTTTAAAATTTATAACATATTTTATTAAAAAAATAATGAACATTCGAATAATGTCGGTAATATTAAAAAAATAATTTTAAATAATTCATTGTTCGAATGGTTTTTATAACCTGTGTAATTTTTAAATAAGGTGGACAATTATACGATTGCTAAAATGTAGTTTATTAATATTAATATTACAAATTAATAAGAACAATACTACCTAAACTGTAGAATTGAATAAAAGTCCTTTTGCTATGGTTTGTATTATTTCGCGTATCTATCCCCTTCTCTGACATTCAAAACATATATTTGTTTACATAAATTCAAAGTTACCACGATAGCAACGTCAGAACAAAAACTAAATAACAACAAGAAAGCGCCAAATTTTAAATTTACACTTCCGGTGATCGGAGACTCTTTTTTACCTTCCGTCATACCGTAGGTAAGGGAGGTAATGTTATCGGTCCAAAAATTTGATGGTGAGTTTGCAGTAAATAAGCACGAATTAGGGCCCCCACAACACGTTTTTACTATTTTTACAATGATGTGTGTGGGTGTGTGTGTGTGTGTGACGATTTTTTCGTCCACGATAACACATATCAAACTACCAAAAATTTCTATTTTCTGTTTTTAAGCTTTTAATGAGAAATGTCAAATAATTTAAATGTTTCATCCAAGGTTTCATCTCACTTCAATATATTGCATATTAAATCTGTCTATCTCAATCTTTAATGTATGAAATGTTACCAATATAAGAATATAACTAAATGTATTTAACAAGCACCTATTAGTTAATAAATTCGTATTTATATCATAAAATATATTATTTAGCTAATAAATAAAATATTTACCTAATAGTTATTAGACACTTTATTGCGAGGTGGATATCTTGGCCTTTAATGTTATTATAAACAGTAAAGAATATTTTATATACGATTTTGTTGTATTTTATGCTTCATGTTCACAGAGTTGAAAAATTATAAAGAAATCCAATTCCATAAAGCAGCCAGCTATGCTATAAACATGGAAACAGCTACTATATTAAGAAATTGTCAGTGTCAATTGCAATTGGTATAGTATGTTTGTGTTATAATTTTACTGAAAATATAGAAACTGTTGCTAGTAATTTTATGTATGAAATTTCTACAAAATTTGCAATGCTGGCGGAAGGTACTGTACTGGAGTAATTAGGGCCCCCACAACATGTTTTTACTATTTTTACGATGATGTGTGTGGGTGTGTGTGTGTGTGACGATTTTTTCGTCCACGATAACACATATCAAACTACCAAAAATTTCTATTTTCTGTTTTTAAGCTTTTAATGAGAAATGTCAAATAATTTAAATGTTTCATCCAAGGTTTCATCTCACTTCAATATATTGCATATTAAATCTGTCTATCTCAATCTTTAATGTATGAAATGTTACCAATATAAGAATATAACTAAATGTATTTAACAAGCACCTATTAGTTAATAAATTCGTATTTATATCATAAAATATATTATTTAGCTAATAAATAAAATATTTACCTAATAGTTATTAGACACTTTATTGGGAGGTGGATATCTTGGCCTTTAATGTTATTATAAACAGTAAAGAATATTTTATATACGATTTTGTTGTATTATATGCTTCATGTTCACAGAGTTGAAAAATTATAAAGAAATCCAATTCCACAAAGCAGCCAGCTATGCTATAAACATGGAAACAGCTACTATATTAAGAAATTGTCAGTGTCAATTGCAATTGATATAGTATGTTTGTGTTATAATTTTACTGAAAATATAGAAACTGTTGCTAGTAATTTTATGTATGAAATTTCTACAAAATTTGCAATACTGGCGGAAGGTACTGTACTGGAGTAGATATGATATAAGGCCAGGGAGCCCCCTCCCCAGGATGACCAAGCCCCGCCCCCCTAGGAAAACTACATATTAGTGTATTTTTTTTATATTTTAACTGTTGATATAATTTTTGAATGGCGCGGTTTATAGTTTTAACCGACAGGAATTTAGGTGTGTAGTAAAAATTTTTGTAATTTTTGGCGTGAAAAATTCTGGTTAGCCAATAATTATTCAACAAATTATGCTCTATTTTTTTCAACAGTAAAATAAGCGCTTTGTACTTTTACATACTCACCACATTATTCTTAAATTCACTGTATTTAATGACTATCTAAAGTAAAAAAGTCCACAGTATAGGTTCACTTAAATATTCTGGAAAGCTCGACAAGGTTCTAACATGTTTCTAAAGAGTCTAAAATGTTCATAAAAGTTTCAGAAGATTTTTCATGAACACTGCATGAAAACATTCAAATTCAATTTTTTTGTATTGTAATTCAAATGAAAAAAAGTGATTTTCAAAACACATTCTTTAATGCGTACTTGCGACAAAATGGGATTTCCTATCTACTTAACATTTCGAATTAAATGGCCTGACCCCCCCCCCCTCCAGAAATTTTTTCTAGTAACGCCCATGCCATTACATGTCTGACATGTACATATAGTCCAAAACGGCCCTATGAGACCAACGTGACACCTCACCATTTCATGTCTGAACCATGTTCGCAACTCCAATAATATTGGTGTTACTGACACGTTATATGCAAGACCAGTGCGGCACCACGCAGCCGAACATGTAATTTGACATTATGAGTCCACATAGACATTACGCGGCCAGAACGGTCAAAAAAGTGTAAGGCTACGTTATTGTACAATTAAAAAGATGTATACATTCAGACTAAAAAGTGTATTATTTCATTCAAATGATTTGAATTCAAATTTTCCTATTCGTTATAAATAACAATTTTCATTCTTGTTGCATAAATTACTATTATGTATTACAAATATTTTCTTCATAACCCTTAAGTGTTATCGTGGGGTTTTTTAAACACTCCAGCGCTAATTTTTGTGCACTACTTATTTGCTGTTCTATTGTCTTTTTGATTTCATGTATTCTCCTAATTTCAAGGGGTACAGAAATCAGTGTATAAATTGGTCGAAAAAATTTTTTTTTAGTTTCGCAGATATTTAAATTTTGGGTGTCGAAACACCCCACGATAGATTTTGACATAGCGGAATTATTCAGACATTAAATTTAATATAGTTGCTGATATTTTTGACTATTGGTATGATGTTAGGAAAAAAATTATTGGAGATGTAGTCTGAAGGTGGATTTATGCAAACTACTTTTTATTTTACTTTTTCTTTTACTTTATAAAAGTTAAATGTGTGTTAATATATGTACTGCTCTATGTACACACTTTTAATTTTACTTTGAGACCTTAAGTTGGGCAACTTTCCACTTAAAACCGTTAAAGAAAAAGAACATCACAACTGCGTATGAGCTACACTTCACAAACATCAGCGTGTTGTGTTTTCATTTTTGTGTGCAGGTTTTTGGTTATGCAAACGAAAAGTGAGTAAAGAACAAGATTGTTTATTATTAGATTTAATTTAAAAATATCCCCACTTACGAGTATATGATAAAACAGATATTTTATTCAAGGATAAAGTGGCCAAAAAGAATGCATGGAAAAGTATAGCGTCTGTATTAAATGATACTGGTTAGTATATTTACTTACTACATACTATTATTTTTGTGTGCACAAATTGATACATTCCTGGCCATTTTAACAGGATATATCATTATCTATTTATATTTACGATTATATGTCAGAAAAATCACTTTCGCCCTTGTGTATCGAAAGCTTTAAAGTAGCTACATAAGGTACCGAACTTAAAGTAAAAGTAAAAGCAAAAAGAAAAAGAAAAAATAAAATAAAAAGTAGACTGCATAAATCCACCTTTAGTAAAAAGATTTTATTAAATTATCATATATTTAATATTTCGACGTTTCAGTTTCTAACAAACCATCATCTGGGTTACGTTAGTGTATAGTTGGAAAACAATTACAATGCGAATATTGTGATTAAAGAGCAACCGCAATTCAGTGCAAAATTGTTTAAAACGGTATGCTTCCATATATTTATTATTTGTTAACTACATTTATAATAAAATTAGTTTTTTTTTTCTACAAAAATGTCTGAAATAATTATAAGCTCAAATATAATTGTTTTTTTTTCTGTAGTAAGTAAACTATATTTTTTGTTACAGAGAGTAAGCACCATCGTTCTTGAACTCATCGTTAATGCGAATAACCAGAAACATTTGTTTCCTTCTAAGATTGTAACGCGAGTGTACCTATAACAATTTGGTCGGCAAGCCCCCGACCGGCGCGTGCGAGCCGACGCCTATGAATGGAAGCATTATAGTAGAAGGAGGAGTCTAGGTAGGCGATCAACAGTGCAGCGTGCGGTAGGCGGACGGTTAGGTGATCACAAGGGGATATAAGCACAATTACCCGCATATTGTTATATAGTTTGAGACGTCACGAAAATATTCCAGAAAGTGTTAAGAGCAATTATATAAGAGACGTATGTGTGTGCGAAGACATTAATTCATTCACATAGCGTTAGTCCGTCATAAAGACATTTGCATAAATAGACAGTAGTAAGGTGAAAGTTATGAATTCTGTCCGAGCAGTTAAATATACAGACACTGTTGTCAGTTGAGTATATAGACGCTGTGGGGGTCGGTAAGTCGGACAGTTGAATGTGGTGACATAACTAGTGGAAATAAATAATCAGTAATATCGTGTAAATAAATAGTCCTGTTAATTGTTTAAATAAATAAATAAATAGTGTTTAGTTAATTATATTTGTAGTATTAAAATAGTATTTAATAATTTTTAGTATTAGTAATCGTCATTATTATTACCTATTGAATATTTATTTATCGTTTTAATAAACATCTATTTTAATTAATAATAATTTTCTAATATTTACATTTTACCCAAATAAATAAAAACATTACAATATATATTAACATGTACATGCTTGTTTTTGTAATGTTCATTTTTGCACCAAACTAGTCAATAAATTATATTTTTACCTGTATTTAATAAAAAGTGTTCTGTTTCATTTATTACGGAAACAGGAATGTTGTACTTATACTCATATATAATAATCGTTAATTTATAAGACATGTTTAAAAATTTTGATGTCTGAACACACCACAATAGTATAATAATAGTCCAGTTAATCTGTACAATAAAACCTGGTATCCTTGCAAAAGATCGGGTACTTATAATTTTTGGATATATCCAAGGCCAGTGATAAGAAACCAATTTTGCAGAAATGAAAGCCCTGTGCTACCAGAGTTATAGGGGAAAAAGTTAGATATTTTCGGTCTTTTTTCGGTTTTTCCTCAATTTATCTGTTTCTATAAATCGAAGAGTAAAATTTGTTATCAATGTTGCAGAAGACAAAATTTGCTATAACTTTTGTATTTACGATTTTTTTATGGGCTATGCTTATTGAACTACAGAGCAGTGAAAGTATCAGAATTTTTCGAAAATTACAAAACACGCACATATCGCAGTAATATTGATAAGGAATATTATTAAGTATTGATAACAAATACAATTAATTTATTATACAAAAATTAAACACTAAATATTAATAAATTTTCAACGTAAACACAAGATTTTGAAGTCGTAAAGTTCAAACACGTATAAAATGGTCGTAAGCACTGTAAGTATTGTAACCGCACATAACTGTATACTTGTATGTATTTATTTACTTCTGATGATTTTGTTCGAATTCATATCGCATGTCGTCATATGCCTAATCCTTGCAGAAGGAAAAGAAAAATTACGTCAGTTCTGAACAGGAAATCTTTAGGGTCTCTAGCATAGTAGCATACGATCTTAGACGGCGTTCTCGAATTATATGGGTGATGGTTTGATCTTCATCTCCACAGTCACATTGCAGTGATGGATACATGCGCCATTTATGAGGCGAGTGTCCACATCTGCCATCTTTGTTGCTTATTGTGTTGAGCGTGAGTCATGTTTTGCATATCTAGAGCGATAACCACTCGCACTGTAAATATCTAAGTGGATTAATTACCTATTATCTTTTTATTTTCTATATGTAAAGTATTTGTTCTGCGAAGAAATGTAAGTAGAATGTTGCTTAGTACCTCATGATGTTGTTAGCAATGCATCGATCTACTTTACATAAGGGCTATTCCACCGGACTGGCGCGCAGTTTTAAAATCCAACTTGCTTTGAAGATCCTGATATTGTATGATCCTCCTCGTCGCGCATTATGTTTATTGTAGTGGAAGAATGCGGGGGATAGGTGGCAAGCTCCTCAGTTTGTTGAAGAACATCCAAAGCCTCATCTTTGTCTATGTCGCTGTCTTCCAAAACAGGAGTAGGAGCGTTATGACATGACTGGCCAAAACAGAAAGTACAAAGGCTTGAACACTTCAAGCCTGCTTTTTTACAAATGCAAGCCCGACGGCACTGTTGCTTGCAGCGACATGACACAAATATCGGTAAGGATTGAGGTGCAGAATACTTACCAGCTTAAATTGGTGCGAGCCCTTGATTTGTGCGCATCCAACTCCATTATGTAGGCTGTCTTCGAACCCTAACCACTTTTGGACTTAATGGTATATCCGAAAAGAATGGTATATGGCTGCGTCTTGAGTCAGTGGCAGTCGTGCAAGACTTAATATGCTGCTGTTTGCAGCACCCTTGATAAAATGCAGGTAACGGAGACAATCCAAATTTGTGTGTTCATGTCACCCCCATATAGTGTGACAAGATACTTTTCCTGCGTTGGGTATGTCCTCATCAGAGGAGTGTTGTTGTAAGAACACTGGAACTATTTCTTTAAACTAAGGATTTTTATGAAGTACAGTGCAGTATTTTGTTTCGCCTTGTCCAAAAATGGCGGATGTGGTGTCACATCCACTGATGACGTGCAGAAAATGTACAATACCTGGTGGATAGTTTGATATATCATATTTGAAAGAGGAACATCAATATAGTATGGAGTAAAATAATTCTGGGATGCAGTCATGTAATTTTTATTATTATTTACTTCGATGTTTCGATCCTACCAGGATCATCCACAGGAAGAAATAATTATTTTTTACAATAAAAGATGTATAAAATTTTGCCGTCAATGGCATTCATAATTTGAATAAATTATGTCAGTAATAAAATGCACACTCACTGAAGCACATGGACATAATGTCCATGTGCTTGCAGTCTCCCGTACGCTCTGCCGAATGAAGTGTTTTATTAGAACCGTCATGCGGAAATACTGAATCCATAGTTTAGAGGTAGGCCCATTACCTTCCAGTTTCTTTTGTACACTTCTGAATTTGGTTACGAATACTTGAAAGTTGTCGCTTTCCCCAACCATCATAATCAAAGATCTTTTTTCCGCAAGCATACCTTTAATTTTAGCTCGATCAGCATCTGTAAACTCTGTCTCATTCAAGACTGTACCAGCCAAAACGAAATTACTTAAAATATGCGCGCGCACCGCACGTGCATAGGCATGCCCTGACAACATTTTGTCTACGCTGTTCTCTGCATAAAATGTGGTGAATAACTGTTGCAATTGAGCCCATGAAAGACATCAACAGATGGAAACCGCCAAGCCGTAGTACAACATTGCTCAATTCTGGTTGATTGCCACTTTCAAATGTCACGGGATTTCATGTATAATAGCTGGTCAAATGTAACTAAGCAGGTTTTCATGGAATGATTTTTGCTCCTCCCATTTTCTGTTAAAAGGGCTGTTAGTAAAGTGTCGTAACCTGTAGGTGGTAATCTGATAAATGGAAGTAAAACAACTTTTGAACGCACTCTATCAACATCACCAGCTTCATAAATCCGTTCCAACCCGGTACATTAGGTATATTGAACCACTTCCCATCCAATCACAGAAGGTCTGGTGTCAATGGCATTACACCACCATCAAGGCGCACAACACCCTACAAATCTGTAACTGGTATAGCGGTTAAGCCTGCATTTCTGTGTGTGGTACAGCGTTTTATTTGAATGGATTCAACAGAGCTTACTGCATCGGCAGAAACATAGGTTTGCAGCCGAGGAATAGATTTTTCTGGCAAAACTGTAGTGTGTGGAGTTACACACATGATACCACCCATTTCGTGGAATGTGTTCTTCCCATCAATAATATTTACCTTCACATCAGCACTGTCAAATACAAACTGCACAAATGCACCTTCTTGAACGGTCACTGCGCTTTCTGGTCGAAAAATGGCAGAACACTCAAGTTTTGATGCTTCATTGTAACTTGAAGCAATGTCCAATGCTGAGCAGAGGTTGACGGCAGAGATACGCGCTGACTCCAGTCAAAAGCGGAGAGATGAAAGATCGGGGACTAGCCGCAGAAAGTACAGCATGTGCCAGCGCTACACATTGTTGTGTCCACTGTTCCAATCGGCAATCAAAATCATCGTTTCCAGGAACAGACGCAGTGACTGTGGGATCACAGAATTGACATCATGGAAGAAGTCATCAGAAGGAGGATCCCCGAAGGTATAAGTTTATCAGTACTTGCATATGAATGTATCAATAAATATATAATGAAAGGAGAATAACAGGTACATTTGTAAAATATATGTATAAAGAACTGAATTAATATAATAAATAATAATGTTGGTTGGGGTGGTAACATGGCGGGCTACTCGATCCGTCACATTACTCCCCTCCCAGTGAAGCAATATAATTAAAAGGTACAATACATGAAAAACAGAAAATACAATATAATAAAATAAAATATATAATATAGGGTAGCTACACGATACAGTCTCAACCATAATTTTGTAGTAGTTATTATTGATGTTGTTGTTGTTGTTGGTGTTGATGACGATGATATACAGTCCAATTCTGTAACCTAGTTACTACGAAAATAGTAACCATTTGAGTTACTGTTGCTATAAACATGCTCATTCATAGTTACTTTGCACTATTTGGTATTCTGTAATTCGAAAGTCATTATAAACATAATAACTTGTTATTATAAAAGTTCCTATTCATAGCAACTGATGAAACATGTTTGGTGCTACAAAAATGAATATATTGCAAATAAAATTATGTAATAAAATAACATTCATATTTTATTACAAGAAATAAACTGTATATGATAAAAATGTTTATAAGGGATAGCAAATTTATTTATTATTGGATGTTAATTAATCAAAAACAACATTGATGACTAATTACATACTAATTTTACCAAATATTATGATATCCTTGAAAGTACATGGTGCTGAATGTAATTTATATTTACAATATTTGGACTATGGTTGTTCTTGCCTATAGCTCTTAAATTTCCTAGCCTTCTGCTATCAGCTTTTTAAATTGTTACGCTCTGTAACTAATTACGTGATATAAAAATGGCAGATGTGTGGTTTGAAATGAAATTTTTAGAGCCTATTGAAAAGGAAGAACATATGTAAATTTCAATATATTTCACATAAAATAATGTATTAATCAAAATTGAATTGCAGAAAGCAAAATATAATTCATAAAAGGAACATAAGAGATAAAAGAAATTGTTATAGATTTATTACCCGACATTCGGCTAAAAGAAACTGAACAGCCATGCCCAAACATTTTAAGGTATTTTTCTTAACTAGTTAATTCAAGGGTATATGTATTAATTAAATCTTACATTTAAATTTCTTATTGCAATAATTTTTTTTGCACATGGTGGTTATCAAACTACTGTTGGTGAAAATTTAAATTTAAGTGTAGTCAACCAGGAAGTAACAAGTTTTTCCGCAAATAATTTATTAGAAAGAGGAGTTAATTTCCAGTATCTAATGAAAATGTCACTAAGGTAAAATATGCGTACTATTTTAATAGTATTTTATTCAACGAGCGTATTATGATGGCTATTATTCACGAGGATAATTTTAGAACACGAGCCGTAGGCGAGTGTGGTAATTCATCCGAGTAGATAATTGCCATTATACGCGAGTAGAATACGATATTTTATCTACACCTGCAATTGAAATCATCTTATACCGGGTGACACTGAAAAATGGTCCACTCTAAATAACTTTCTTATTTACAATTATTTTCAATTTTTTTTATATATTTGTAAACTAGACTGAAGGGCTCACAAATCATTGTATTTGGCATGGTGGTAGCGCTTCCGGTTTAACCGGAAGTGACATTAAGTTTCATATTTCAAATGAGATATCTTATATATTTTTATATATTTAGAATCTACGTAAATTTATGAATTCAACCATATGCTTGAATTTTATATTTACTGATGAAATAAATTACAAAAACGGAAGAGAAAATTACGAATAATTAATCTGGCACAATGATACCAGGTTGGTTGTGAAAATAATGTTCTTTTGTAACAGTTTATATTCTTATAAAAATAACTTACTATTTAAACAATTTACTGAAATATTACTTACAGCGTAAATATCATGACTTACCAGGTTAATATGGTCATAAAATTATATTAATGATAAATAAAACGATTATTTCTTACAAAATACTTTGCGCATAACCGCTAAATGAAGAGAATTATGAACCCCCAACAATAAATTTGACAGTTCCGTGTCTTATGTAACCTCGCCCCGTGGATTATGACTCATAATCCACGGGGCGTGGTTAATGAACGGTATTATGTATCCATGGTTACGTACTTAATCAATATATTACTAAACAGGTGTAGATAAAATAAATTATATTACGGCTAAAAATGTAATTATTGATATATTTATACAGATTTAAAAGTAAATGTGATTTTCTTAACGTAATAGGTGCAATTGATTGCACACACGTTGTAATTATTGCACGTAAAGACGAAGAAGAAAATCCAACGATAAGTTACTACAACAGGAAAGGATTTTATAGCATTAATGTACAGTGTGTAAGTTATAACTTATATATATATATATATATATATATATATATATATATATATATATATATATTTATATATATATATATATATATATATATATATATATATTTATATATATATATATATAAACATAATAATTAGTAATTCAGATTTAAATTTTTTATCTATAAATGCTAGATATCCTGGATTTCCCATGATTCTGCAATTAGGACGATGTCTAACATTTCTAGATATTTGAAAAGAAAATTTGAAACTGGTACACAAAATATGTGGCTGTCCTCTTCAGCCATGGCTAATTACACCGATAACAGATGCGCCTAATGATAGTCCTGAAGGACTATATACATCGAAACATGTCCGTGCTAGAAATGTAACAGAAAGGTGTTTGGGTGTACTGAAAAATCGCTTTCGATGCTTTTCGAAACAAAGTTTTATACACTACAGCCACAAAAATGCAGCCAATATAATTTACACGTGCGCCGTTTTGCACAATATATGCGTGGAAAACAATATTTCTATAGACAACGAATAATATGAATATGAAGAGGCAGAAAATTTTGCTCAAATAAATTAAGCAAGTGATTGGTATATCCAGGGCTATAACATTAGAAATGTATTAATAAATAGATTTCAGTTATAATTATAAGTTTATTAAAATTTAATACACTATATTCAAGAAAAATAAGTTATATTGTGACCATGTGTTTTATATTTTTAATTTTTTTTGTAGAACAAAATAACAGAATGAAAGAAAAGTAAATAAATTTATAATAAATTATGCTGAATTTTCATTTCGCTGGTATTCCATTCCCGACGCATATTCAAGTAATGCAGCAGCACAGCACAGCAACTATTATTCACGAAAGATGACTATTCAAGGTCATTTGTGAGCCGTCTGATATAATATTACTTGCAGATAACTTCATTGCATTTCGTATACATAGGCGTACAACATAAAATATTTATGGACACATTTTTAACTGAAAAACTAATAGTAATTCATTTGAAAATTATGTTTCTTTCTAAATAATGCCTTTCTGAAAGATTTATGTTCTTCACTCATGTTTTTGCAAAATACAAAAACATAGACTTAACTTATAAACCAAGGAATAATAATTTGATTTAAACGTCAACGCTACTGGGTAAATATTAGCACAGAGGGCAGTGCAGTAGATAATTAGGTATCTGTAATTCTACGACATATGTCATTATTATTTATAGTGTGTTAGAAAGTAATGCCACTATTTACGTATATCTGTCATACCACATAAATTAAATAGACATAGGTCAAATAATCTTTCTCTTTCTAATACAAAATGTTGGTAAGCTACTGCTGTAAAGTGATGTGTATTCTTTCTTCGAACAAATAACCTTGAATAGTCACCTTTCGTGAATAATAGTGTATATATATATATATATATATATATATATATATATATATATGTGTGTGTGTGTGTGTGTGTGTGTGTGTGTGTGTGTTGGTTGCATTAATTTTGTTTAGCTCTATTTTTTTCGATTTTCCCAACAAGACTGGGAGCTGATTTCGGATTTTCTATAATAAATTAATAAAAAGTAAAAACAATTTTATTATTAATATACACACTTATCTAAAGGAAAACTAATTTCACTTGCGTGATCTTGTGTTATAAGAATTTATATCACAAGACGTACTCGCATTTGCTTCGTTTATAATTGTAGACACATAAGAATTCTCTGAAATATATAAATTATAAATATTTGTCTTTATTATGCATATACTTTAATCTGATAATTTCATTATACTTACGCTGAACATCGTATACTGCAGGATCAATTTCTTCAGTAACATTCTTGCAACCTTCCACATTATTCCATCCATTTAATCAAATCAAATCAAACTGACGTTTAAAAGATGTTTTCAAAATTAAAAATTTAAATGTTTACAATAAACCATAGAATTTATCGCAGTGCGCATGTACAAATAAGAATGTGTAACTCATTTCATTTCGGTAATAGTAACTGTCTTTACGACATAACTTTCATAGTAACACTGTTATAACTTTATGCTACAGAATAGGAAAAAAATCAAAGTTCCTATCCAAGTCACTATGAAAGTTATACCGTAATAACGTAAACTTTCATAGCTACTATTTACAGAATTGGGCTGATAGTGTATGTATTGTGTGTTCTTGAAAATTTATCTGGACTTTTTGGGTCATTGACATGTCCATGAGGAGTATGCCTATCAGAAAGAAAGATTTCCCACGGTCGTGGCAAGTGAGTCTGCCGACCGGGGAAATGATGCTGTTTGATTCCAAGGGAGGAGGAAGGAAGAAAAAGGGAAGAGATAGATGTCAGAAAAATTTTCAAGTCGTGTTTGTGATTGACGTTTGACGTTTTTGATGTGTAACGTTAAATAATGTAGTTTGTGAAAATAGTGTAAAATATACCTGTTGGTATTGGCTTGGTTGAAGAGATGTTCGGGGTAGAAGAGTTGACGGTAGGTTTTGGCTCGGAGTAACAGAGCTCTGGATACGCGCTTGCCGGAAATAGTCGCTGAAAGTGTTGATGTTCATAAATACTGATATTACCTCTAGAGGGGTTGGTTTGGAGTCAAGGTGTTTCGTCAACCTGTCATGTTTCCGACCATCTCTGATAATGGAAAATGGAATTAAAATTGTAACCTTAAAATATGTTTTTATTATCAAATGTACTTTTTTATCATGTGTAATATAATATTATAAATGTAACGATTTTCACATACATTATATGTATCCATGAAAAAATAAATAGTATCTATCTTGCTATATCAGTCGGGGTCACCAATTGTAACGATAAGTTTATGGTTACTTGCATATAAATGTATAAATACATAAATAAATATATAATGAAGAGAGAATGACAGGTATATTTGTAAAATATATGTATAAACAAATGAATTAATATAATAAATAATAATGTTGGGGTGGTAAGGTGGGGGGCTACTC
Source organism: Harpalus rubripes (assembly GCA_963082715.1). Taxonomy (NCBI): domain Eukaryota; kingdom Metazoa; phylum Arthropoda; class Insecta; order Coleoptera; family Carabidae; genus Harpalus; species Harpalus rubripes. Next base: position 45,629,896 of record OY720453.1, read on the forward strand.
GATCCGCCATACATTTGTGATAATTTCAGCTGTAGACTTTACAACTCTCAGCTGCTCTTTCTGGGGATCGTTCTGTCTTCTGTCTGTTCTGGTATTTTATGGCCAACGTTTTTTTTTTTTTTTTTTTTTGAAACACACAACTGATGTTTTGCTGGATATCTCTGCTATGACAATGTCCTCATCATACTTCTCTTTAAGACGAGCTTTCACTAGTTCTTGCATCAGGAATATGTTCCCGTGCGACCAGTCCCATGAGTTTATCGAGGGAAAACTGACTCACTACTGTTGACAATATACGAGAAAACCTTCCACACGGCCTGGTCAACATTTGTCGCTGGTCGATATCCTCTCTTCTCTGTAGTTTTCGGTGGAACCCAGTACAACTTTTTGTATCACATGGGGATACAATCCATCGGCTGCCTCTAAATCAGTTACACTTTCAAAACGCTTAATTATTATCTGGGCGCCATTCATCGCCTCGTTCTTTGGCAGCTGTTAGCACATTTTCCTTCATATTCAGTGTCTCAACAATGTGAACATGATTTCGCCGTAAAAACGGCAATTTTGTCTCGGGATTAGGAAATTCTTCAGTTATTTCATCCCCACACAAGAAACAAATGTTTTTCAAAATTTGTCGTTCATTGACGAGTTGAATGGTTTTACAGTGGGTTCTGGAACGGTTTCACATTCCCGACGGATAAAAGCTGAAATAATTTTTTCTTCAGTGTATTTCTTCCTAAACTTATTATGAATTGACACTTGTTTCAAACCTTTTAGGAAACAATCATTTTCGAGAAGGCCCCGTTATACACTCGCCGTTCTCAAAGCAGGTATACCCTTTTCTTTCATCACAACCATTTCGTCGTCGTCCGTATTCCGACAATAAACATTTGTCAACTGGAACCGACATTTTAGAACAGAAACGACAGGAAACAACCAAAACACAAGTAGAATACAGTAGGGTTAAAAATCCAGGTATAAACACAATAAACAATATAACCTGTGAAGATAAATTGCAAGACTGTGAACACAATGCAGTTAAATAGTAAATAACAGAAAACGATTTTCAGTGTGTTACAACAAACTTGAACATACAGATCGATAATAATTTTCAACAAATAGTTATATCATCTGTCAGTTTCATGCTTTATTCAGCGTCTATTATAATTATTGGCTACAAATTATTATTGATCGATAAATGTTATCGATTGATTACGCGTAATATCTTATATCGATTGAGTTACAGAATAGGGGCGATTGTCTGGTACAGAGCGCCAGATTAAACGCCAAAATTGCCTAATGTGAGAAAATGTCAAAAAAGAAGAGTAAAACTACATCTGACTGCTCACTATAAGATGCTATACGTGTTAAATATCAAACAATGTTTATATTTATTTCGGAACGTAAGTAAAAGACTTAAAAATATAATCCAGCATAATTTATTATAAGACTAGAGCAGTCATGTGACTTTGGCAAGCAGATATGGGAGCTTCTTTGTCATTTCTACTCAGAGACCGGTTCTCCCATCTCTTAATCGGTAGGATACAAATCTCAGTAACATATAAAACGTGGCAATGATGTATACAACCCGCAATATACAGTGTCTCTGCAAATTTTCCGGGTGGCTACACTCCTTATTGAACCACCAACATACACAGTAAATGGCTTGTTTCAATTGACGTAACAATGGTCTTTGTCGCGCAGGGTTACTCGGCGCACTTGCGCGTTCCTTTAGAAACTTTCGTGAAGAAGGGCCTCTAATAGCCACAGATACGCCGGTGAGCCCCGTATCGATAGTACTTTGAACGCGCCACAATTTTTATAAGAATTATTTTCCGGTGTAACGTAGCGTTCTCGCAAAATCGGCCAAGGAAGTCAAATTTTTCTCTAAAAACAACAAAGTGCTAATTTCAAGAAGAAAATGGATATGTTATATGTAAATCAACTTCTTTTTTGCACTTCATTATCTAAGACCTTATCATTACAATCAATATAAAAATAAATCAGCTCTGCATGATACAATGGTTTGCGCACCACTGCGATTTTAAGAAAACCGCGTCAATGAGATATATAACCCGCAATAACTCGGGCCTACGGCGTGGCTACATCTTTTAATGGGTAGGGCATGTGAACCAAACGGCCTGCTTGCATCACAAAATGGAGGGTGTAGGCAAATTTTCATCATAACATCCGGACTACATAAATATTACTGCGATATGTGCGTGTTGTCATTCCTCAAAAATTCTTATACTTTCGCTGCTCTGTAGTTTCACAAGTATAGCCCATAGAAAAAAATCGTAGCAAATTTTATCTTCTACAATATTGATAATAACAACTTTTACTCTCCGAATTATAGAAATAGAGAAATTGAGGAAAAATAGAAAAAAGACCGAAAATTTCCAACTTTTTCCCCTATAATTCTGGGCTTTCGTTTCTACAAAATTGGTTTATTAACACTGGTTCTGGTCCTTACAACATATCCAAAAATTAGAACTACCCGACCTTTTGCAAGGCACTTTGTATAATTTTACTGGACTATAAGTGAGATTCAAAAACACGATAATACGTAAGTGTTAAAAGCCTTACTATATTATATACTTTAAAATCTTCAATTTTTTAATAGTGACATATGTATGTTAATTACTTACATTGGAGTAAACAAAAAGTTGTGTGTATCTTTAAAGCAGAGGCAGCAGAGTTTATAAAAGTTAATTATTTTATAAATTATAAAATATAGAGAAAGTATCAGTAATACCTGAAGAAAATTCAATAAATGTTAATTTTATGCTTACATAAATAGCAAAAAATATATTCACACATGCTTCAAGTAAATTTCTATTAACATTAACGTGGAGTATTCCTAATTACAAACGCGAACGCACCCTTCTCTAAAACGTACTTACAAAATTTTCTATATGCGATAGTTAGCACGATCTTTATACCCTATTAAGGGTAGCGGGACGTAAAAATACAAAATCATAATGAACCATATTACGTCAACATATTTGTTCGAAGTAGGTCTAAATATAGTGTACTTTAATTTTCAATAAATTTACATGAGCATTTCACTATTATAATTATAATCTCTGTACACAACATATAAATCGTGTCATATACCCCTCACATAAACGTTAGAAAACTGATTAAAGACAGCACTGAATGAACCTTTATCTCTCACCCGTCGTGTTATTCAAATACATGTAATAGGCTTGTTAGGGCTGTATAATTTCTGCAAATTGAAGCGACGATTCTAGGGACGCAACAGCACAAATTACCAGCAATCAGCACACCATTTGTGTTACGGAAATGAACCCTCTTGTGTTCCACATAAATATACATACATCAAGTTACAATTCAACTTTAGTTTAGATACAGGCTGTCCCATAGCTCTGAGGATATCGACAAACTTTAATCTTGTATTCTAATTTCTTCTTCTTCTTCTTATTTTTTGTTTATTTATTTGTCTGTTTATTTTATTTTTGTTAATGTCACTAAAACGGAGAAGGATTGACGCATAGTTTATATAAACTTTTTTATTAAGAATGACCCCTAGAATACATGGTTAAAGTTTTTCGGATTCCTTTGGGGACACCTGTGTATAACCATAATTGACCATGTTTTATTATATTTATTTTCACCTCCTGGCCAGGAAAGAAAAATATGTTTATGTATAGTTTCATATAATTAATAAAATGTAATTATAATTAATGAAAATTTGACAATTCTAAATATGACACAAATATTTTATTATTTAAATGGGAATCAAAGTTGAGTTTAGTGTTTTATTTTTAGTTCAACATTCAACTATAGAATGTGATTCATGAAGATGTGCCAAAATAAAACCATATATTGGTGGTCATTTTAAGTAAAAAATGTTATATGAAGGTATGTTCTGAAATTTTCATTACAGAGTTACTGCCCTTTGAATATGCACTATACCAGACACGCTTTTATTAATAACTAGTACTAGATGCTAAATGTTGTATAATACCACTTATTTAGATGCATATTATTTATACTTTCTTTTGTGTCTGTATCTCAAACAGAGGCGTCTAATGTGGGCAAGACAAACGTTTTCTATCGTAATTTTTTTACCTATTAATATTTTTTATTTTTACTTGCAAAACGCGTAGCAAATATAATGTGATGACGATAACGTTCAAAATATGTATTAAAAACCATCACTAAATTAATATTTATTCTTAAATCGGCAAAAGAAATAATGTATTTATTTATTTTTTTGTTGTAAATTCACTGTAAAGGATGAAACCCCAATTATAGAGGAATTGTTTATATGAGTGTTAAATCATAATCTCATCGCGCGAGTAGTGACACCTTACCATGTGAAAATAGAAAAATTCAATATATATTAAACTAAACTAGTATTAAACTTAAATTATGAATTATCGATCACTGCAGGAAGCATAGTAGACAGTAATTTCTTGAACCTAGACATGCTGTTAACAAAAATATCTAATTCAACTAGTTCATTTACAAATTTGTTATAATTTAAACACATCTGTCTGACAGGTGAACGCAGTTCGTAGTTTGTCCTTGGAGTCGGGTAAGCAAATGAGAATTTAGTTCGAGATCGAGAATAAAAAGATTTATTTTAGAGAGGGTAGCTGATTCGACTATAGAATTATTGACCAATTTGTATAGATATAAACAAGATTGCATTCTCCTACGGTCGTCCAAGGACAGAACTCCGAATTTGATTTGACAGTTATTGTAATTAAATTCATTAGTCGGGAAAACATGATATCGTTTAATGTAAATATACCTAACAATTTTTTTTTGTAAAGCTTCAATGGAATCTATATGTTTATTGTAGATTGGGCTCCATATTTGTTAACAATATTCCAGCATCCATCTAACAAAAGAATAATATGAAGTCTTTAAAGTATACTAGTTGTGAAATAAGCGTGTATTTCTGATAATTAAACCGAGGTTTCTATGCAAGGTTTTAAGCATACTAGTGATTTGTACTAGATTATTACTGTATGACTTATTTTGTCGAAGGCTTTTGCAAATTCTGTGTAAATAACATGAATTTGTTTATTGTCATGTAGGGAGTTAAACGCGAACTCTGTAAAATTTAATAGACTTGAAGTTGTAGACCTGCCAGTGGCCGGGAAAATAAATGAATTTCATTCTGTATTTTAATGCTTCTTCAGTACATGCGTATATCATTGAAAAGGAGTTCTGAATATTTTCTGAAGCCGATATAGATCCTCTTCCTTATGTAGAGAATTTAAATGTGAGTCAATAATTCATAAATTAATTTAAAAGAAATTATTATTGATATATTTTTGTTTCTTTTATTATCAGTTGTCCTTTACGTAACGCAGTTATGTACAAAATTTACAAAATTCAATTCGTGTCAATTATGTAAAAATTTACGTTTCATAACGTCATATAGTTAGGAAAAATTCAACTTTTTAAAACGGAATTAGATAAATAAAATCAATAGTGGCTCCATAATGCGCATCCTTTGATTAATACGTATATATAGGAATATTATCCGGGCCCGGATTTCGTGAAGGCTTAAATTTGTTAATAGCAGCCAGAATATCAGATTTCGAGATGGAATCAAGCATTATATTAATATGTGAAATGAGAGTTTCATTGGGTGGAACAAATAGTTGAATATCATTACTGTAACACACTTGAAAAGTAATCTGTAAATACATCTACAATCTGTGGTATACTGTATTTAGTTTTATTATTGAAATGCATAGAACCAGGAATTCGGAATTATCGTCTTTTAGATTTAATAAAAGACCAGGGGTAGGATTCTGTAACTCGTCCGTTATCAAACGGTACCGTTATCACTATGGTTACATAGAAAATGACATTTTATTTGAAAACTATGACGTAAGTATGCCAATCATCTTATAAAAAATAAGTTGCTATAGTGATAACGGTACCGTTTGATAACGAACAAGTTACAGAATACTACCCCAGAGCTGCTAAGGATTGTGTGGGATACATTAATCTCAATATTCGCCGCATATTGTTTATAAGAGAGCAATGTCAATTTTTATTTTAATACTTAGGGCTTTAAATTGATTGAGGTAAGTAGTTTGACCAGTTTGTCTAAATAGTTTATAATTTTTCTTTTTACCTCCCATCATACCGTAGGTAAGGGAGGTACCTAATGTTATCGGTCCAAAAATTCGATGATGAGTTTTCAGTGAATAAGCACGAAATAGGGTCCCCACATCATGTTTTTAATATTTTTACAGTGATGTGTGTGTGTGACAATTTTTTCGTCCACGATAACTCGTATATCAAACTTCCAAAAATTTATATTTTCCGTATTTAAACTTTGTGCATTCATAAAAAGGGTTGATTAGGTTTGGGTTAAATTGGAGAATCGGATGTAGTACTTTACTTTACTCTCCATGACAGTTTTTAATGAAAAATCTAATGTTGTTTCAAATTATACACGTGTTTTAAATACCAAAATTTGAGAAGTTTTGGATCTTGTTAATATATTTTTTCAAGAAAATCTGATTATAGCTTTCTGTAAAGTAGTACTTCCGGTTTATCAATTTTAGAAAACATCTAAAATGTTGTTCTGATTAATATAAAAGTCTTAAATACCAAATTTCAAAAGTTTTCGATTGTATCAATATATTTTTCACGAAAATCTGTTCAAAGCTTCAAATAAAATATCACTTCCAGTTTATCAATTGTATCCAAAATCTAATATTTTGTTCCCGTTCATATAAAAGTAAATAGTAAATTTGACAAGTTTTGGAGTATATCATAATATATTTTTCACGAGAATCTGTTCAGACCTTCAAGTAAAGTATCATTTTTGGTTGATTAATTTTAGCTAAAATTTAATATGTTGTTTCCCATGATATAAAAGTTTCAAATACTAAAATTGAAAAGCTTTGAATTATATTTTAATATAGTTTTTCATTAAAAACTGTTATGGGCTAAAAGTAAAGTATCACTTCCATTTATCCAATTTTACCTAAAATCTAATCAACTCGTTATATGAATGCAGGAAGCTAAAGTACGGAAAATAGATATATTTGGAAGTTTATTATAAGAGTTATCGTGGACGAAAAGAATCGTGTCACACACACAGACATTATCCTCAAAACATGTTGTGGGGACACTAATTCGTGCTTATTTACTGAAAACTCACCATAAAATTTTTGGCACGATTACATTACCTCCCTTACCTACGGTATGACGGTAGGTAAAAATCAAGAAAAAAATTATGATATACGAATACATTTGATAAGCTCCATACGAAATATTTTTTTTAATAACATAATGAAAATATACACTCGTGACCAAAAAAAAAACCGGACACCAAAAAAATGTTTTTTGTCTACTTGTAACAACCGAAATATGAGTTTATTTGTTTTTTTTTGTTAAAATATGAATAACTAATCTGTAAACTAAGACTAGAAAATAAATAAAGTGTAGGAAAAACTTTATTTATTAAGAAATGTTCCCGAAACTGAAAAATGAACAAAAGTATCAAATTTATTTTTCCTTATTAATTAAGTTTTATAGGTAAGGTATGATATAGTTTAAGTAATGGTTTGTATTGCCTCTACCATATGGTTTTGTAAACTTTCAATACAGTTGGTAACTCTTAGTGTTAATTATTTTTTATTTCTTCAGAAAGCGGTACTGTTAGATATTGAATTGCTTTTTGTACGAATTATCGATGTTGAACCCTTTGCCTTAACGTAATTTTATATTTTTCACACGAATTGAAGTCAGGGCTGCGATCTGACCATCGTAATAATCGAATATTGATTTATTTTAAATGCTGCTTTGTTATATGTGCAAAGCTAGGATGCATGTTGTCAACTTTTAAGATGGAATTCTCGAGACCAAATGGAGCAAAAGGTACTGCGGATTCAGCTGCGCATTTTGTAGTTTACAGAACTGCCACCAAACCACCATATTTAACCAAAACAAGCTCCATATTTCAATACATCGAAATACCACCCCATTCCATTTTACTACCACTGTCAAATGATGTTTTTCTGAATATGCAATATGCTGAAAACAGTTCTCCTAAGCTTTTACACGCGCATTCTTCTTTATCTAATGAACTGTACAGAAGTAGGGTTCATATACGAACAATAAGAAGCTCCAGTGCTCCGTATTGTAGTTTCTATGTTCTGTAAATTAAATAATCAGAAATTTTATAGGCCCATATGCTCAAAATCTACTACACGGTCGTACAATAAGGAAGGAGTATATTAGAAATATATTTTATTTTATTTTAAAACCTCTCAACAGGATAAATCCCAATTACAGAGAGGTTTACATATACAAACATCCATGACTTAGTGGGATTCGAACCCAGAACCCCTAGTGTACTCATGACTAAGAGCCGTTGCTCTAACCATTGAGCCACCGGTATAATACATATATACATACAAGTTTAATTAATATAATAAAAAAATATATTCATTAAATTGGAAATCCAGATGATCGTACGAGTTTTGAAATTTAATTTATTTTTCATTTTTTCTATTTTCCTTGCTAAATTTATTTAATATATTTGCCATTTCTAAGGTATTCTTTACTTGTAATTTCTTTTAGGTTTATTTATTGTTTCCTTACTTCCTTCTTTGTGTAGCAGTAACTGGCCCATCTTTAATATTTCTTGCGTTTGTAATATTGCGTGTACTTGCTTCGGCGAGTGAAGTACATGTTTCGCTAATATTGTCTGTATTTAATGAAGCTTCTATTGAAATATTGGAAAAGATATCACATGTTGTTAGTGAAGCAAACAGTGATAAACCATCATAGGGGCCTATTCTATAACTCAGTGGTTAATTTTTAACCACTGGTTATTTTTTTTAACCAATCAAGAATGTTGACATATAGCAAAAAAAGGGATTTTTAGTTGTCAAATCAATATCTATTGGATAAAATTTTTAACCAGTGGTTAAAAATTAACCACCGAGTTACAGAATAGGGCCCATAGTCTGGTTAGAATTTTGAGCTAGTTGCTGTTACTTTGTCCCATACTCAATAACAGATATTTTTATTTCTGACTCCGTTTATATTCCGTCAACTTTCTATACTTATTTTTTACAGCATACTTCCAATCAATGAATTTCTGCAATAAAAATAAATACAAGTAAGTGTTTATGAAACATATACCTATAGCATAATTTTTCCATTCTTCTGCTTTAAGCTGGGGTCTATCTCCACACACATTTAAAATATTCGTTAATTACTGACACTTTTTTGTAAATAATGATCCCCAATGTCGGATTAACCATTCCACTACGAAAATGCTAGTTTTTTCCAAATAATCTGAATACAGTTCAAACTTTTCTTTGGTTGTATTCCGTGTTCGTCTTCTTTTTTAATATTAGAATCAGATGAACCGTTAACAATTTTGAATTAATAATTATTGTGAAAAATGTTTTACTTTAAGGAAAATGTACTCGTATAATAAGAATAAAGAGGTATAATAAAACTAACCTCATTTTTCATTTGAAAATTTACAAATTTTCAAATAATACAAATGTCTTTTATGGCACTGACATAATAGTTATTTATGTAATAAGGGCATAATTAAAAGACTGTAGCACGGGGGAATGTTTAAAGATCGACGCGTACATAAAACATTTTATTATATTTTGCTTCCCGAAATTCAAGAATTCAATAGGTATATTTGTATAATCGTTATCGTTTTGCTAGCATTGTGAATATTAAGTATGATCTGATTTCTATGTAATTCATTGGTGTTTCTATGTTGTTTGTTATGAACAAATTTAATATAGTGTCAAATGAAAATGGCATATCGATTATTCCAGCCCTGCATACACAAGAAAGAATATAAAGGTTTTGAGAGTGGTGGTATTAAAAAATGTGATTTATCATATTTGTTATGTTGTCTGACATTTACCCATCAAGAACGATTTTGATGTTTGAATACCTGTTGCCTGGCAACTTTATAGGCCCTCGGAGAAGAATAACCAAATTGCGCGCGCTTTTGAGGGCGAATAATCAAGTTCATTATTGCAAAATAAAATAAAAACACTGAAAAATTTATACGCAAAGGCTACTAGAAATTATTCCATACTTAAATTTGTTATTCAACCTTAACGATCCTTACGATAGACTCGTAACTACTAATCTTACAGATTAAAGCTCAGAACTGCATTTTATATAAATTTTGTAAATTGATTCGTTACGACTCAATCCGTAACTACAACTTTACACAGTTACGAGTTTACGATTGATGTGTACAAAATGTAATTTTTGTAGATATTATTTTTGTAGGTACTTTTTTAAAATGTATATTCTTACACCGATGAATAAAATATAATTTTTACTTTAAAAAAGTATAATGGTTTGTGCCTTTATACTTGATAGTTTTTGAGTTATCAAAGACAATATTAAAACGTTTTTTTTTTCTCTCAAAATAAAATGTGCTTTGGAAAAGAAGCTAATACAGAGGTAGTCGACCTTTTTTTTCTAAAACCGTACTGTTCACTTGGAATTATATTGTCCAGTCGTGAACTAATTTTTTTAAATGTAAAGAAATTTTGTTGTCTCACCTATTTTTGAATTTCGCGCGAAGTCGTGAGTTTTCGTCATATGACCTACGTAGCGGTCTCACGCGCGCGGAAGACTTGTAAAATTTAGTGTTGATTTAGCATTCAGATTAATCGTATGTGTATAATTCGCAATTCGGCGAATTTACAATAAATAAAAGTGTTATAGTAAAATTCAGTTCGTTTGGATTTGTGAAAATCGCACTTGGTGAATTTACACATTTAAAGTATTTTATACTTAAAAATAATTTTCTGTCAGTTTATTAAATCACACCTGGTGATTTCTAAACTTAACTTATTTGTTTGTCGGTTCGCATTCGGCGACTTAGTGTATATGAACAAACTTGCAAACGTGACCACGGCGTTTGTACAACATTATATGCAGCCACCGTTCGCCAATTGGCCAGCCAGCGACTCCGAAAAGCGAACATCATCTCCACAGAAGTTGAGCAGGTCAGTTTTTCACTTTATATATATATATATATATATATATATATATATATATATATATATATATATACTCACAGCTCGCGCCATAACTATCTGGCTCAATTCCCCTAATACAGTCCACTTTTGTGGTTCATTGTCGTTAAAGGAGGCAACCTCGTTATACGCTGACGAGGCCCTCGTATAAACATTTTGGTCCTTCGAGCCGGAAAGGAAAGGCATTTTCGTCCTTAACCACGTTTTAAGAATACATTTTGGTTAAAATTGCCATTCCTGGAGCAATTTTTATTGTACGCCATTTTTTATCTTCACATCTGCACATCATTGAGTCGTGCGAGTCTAATGGTACAATTCAAAGCAAATGCATAAAGACTCGTAAGTTTATCTCGTAAGCGATTTACGAATCATGAGCAATTCTATACAAACTGATTGCTTCCGATCACTCGTAAATACCTTATGATTTCTCGAAAACTTTACGAGCAAAGAGTGACTGACAGTAGCATTACGATAGTGTTTTATATTTATAATTAGTTAACTTTTGGTCAACAAAATTAATCAAACTGTGAACTTTTTGCATATTATACTACTAATTGAAGAATATAATAGATAGGAAATATAAAAAATTGTGGTAATACAAATAAGTAAAAAAATAACCTTATTTCAGAAACTACTTGCGTACATTGCGCAGACCTATAAGAAATTTGGTAAACCCATTTGATATTCCCGTTGCGCATTTTAAACAAATGTACAGATTGGATCAGCAATAGGCTATGAATTTTATTAGAAGTATTAAACCATTTTATAATCTATCATATTCGCGAATTCCTTTGCATATTAAAGTATTGAAACGCAGAAATTTATATTTATATGTAATATAAAAATACTACTTCTGTAGGTCCTAACGCACAGGTTCATTCCAAAGTCTAATTGGAGTGAATTTCTCCATATCACCCAGCCAAAGCTCTGTGAGTCGTATTATACACGAAATACCGTGAGTATTTTTTAACGTGAAACATATAAAATAATGTACACAGTTCAAGAAAAAGTGCAAATAATTCAACGGTATAATGCTGCAGTTAGCCTTAATCAGGTATGTGATTTATTTCGTAAATCATTTCCTAATCGATCAAAATCAAGTGCTTCAACAATATTACGAATTGTTAACAATTTCAAGAGAAATGGTTGCGTTATACGTGAACATGTAAAGAAAACAAGTGAAAATAATGTTTTAACCCAGGTGAAAAATGGACGAAATTATTATGCTGGTACGAAATAATAATAGATTATCTACGAAAACGACAGGGCGGGTGTAAGCAAAACCAGTGTACGTCGTTTACTAAGGACAGAACATTTTAAAATGTACCACTTTCAAAACCATCAAGAATTGGTTGTCGAATAGAGTGAATATTAATTAAATGTTTATATTTATTGCAATATTTTTCATTTCTAAAATGATTAAATCAAAATACATACTCGTATTTTATTTGCTATGTTCCATTTTAAATGGAACGCTCTTATACATTGCTGTTATTTGGTTAGTATGGATATCACAAGTCCCATGTTTCAAGTTAAATAAAACGCACGGTATGTAATTTAACAGCGATATATTTACTACCACATTATGTTAAATTTCCGTCTACAAATGAAGAGCAAAATGTAGTTAAAATAGGATAAATATACATGAATAATTTTATGTTATTCTTATAATGATAACGTATTTTAGATTTTATGAAAAGTGGGGTTGTCGAGGTGTTGTAGGCGTAATTTATGGGACGCACGTTGATATTATAGCTCTACCTGTTAATGATGATGACCATCCCCCATTTGTTTATACTAATAGAAAAGAGAAGCATTCTATAAATGTAATGTTGGTATGTATTATCTTGTAGTCTATCAATATATTCATAATTCAAGCGAAATTATTTTTAAAGATTTGTGACTCCAATAATAGAATTATTGCATGTTCTGCACGATTCCCCGGTTCCGCTAATGATGCGAAAATTTAGCAGATGAGAATTGTTAAACGTTTTTTAAAGAAAAATTATGAAAACGGTGATAATCAAATACAAGTAATTGGTTTGTATCAACTAAACCAATATAATAATAAAAATCTTTATTGACCGTACGTCAAAGGCGAGGTTCAGCCAAGGGCTGTCGTTCCACCTAACCTGTACAATACTTTAAATAGATATTTATAAGTCTGTTGTACGTGCCTTTTTATATTGATGGGAACACAGGTTCAGTAATAAATTATATATTGACTTTGTGCAGAAAACCATATGACTGTATTTTATTATAACCTAAAAAACGTCGACAGTTCATACATTGACCTTTGACTGGCCACACTCTACAGATCGACAATACCAACCAGTATAATAATTAAATAACTAAATGTGATAAATAAATATCACTATTTAAACTATACAACACGCTCTTTTTTTACAGAGAAGATACATAAAATAAACTTATGACTAAATTATAACTAATTTACAAAAATATGAAATTTAAACAATAGAACATACAACAATATTATAATACCCTTGACCTGAGACATTGCAAATAATTAAATTAATAATTTACACTAAAAGTTAGCTAATACGTTAGAATTACGTGTATTTTGAGAAATCAAATCTATCAGGCGGTTTTACAATTCGCCCTCGCTGACTGCGATATTCATTTGGAACATGATTACTATTACTATCATTAGACGTACCAGGGGTACGAGGGAATGCTGATGTATCCACGGTAACATTATTTGAGCGCTCTGGATTTGATTCGCAAGGAAAGTAATTTGAATTTAAATAACTTTTTGGTGGGTAATTATTTTTGAGTATTGACTGAGGTCGCGTTAGTATATGTTTTCGGTTGCGTCTATACTCTGCTCCCTCGTTATTTTTAATAACATATGATCTAGGATCGATTATTTTCACGATTGTTCCTGGTGACCAATGTGATTTAGGATTTAGTTTAAAGTGAACTCTGTCATTAATGTTCAATTTGGAGAGTGGTTTACTCTTTTTGTCAAAATATTTCTTAGAATACGCCTGGTTTTTAAATGAGATTTTTAAATGGTGGCTAGGATTTTCAATTTTGGGGCGTAATAATTTTTGGTTGATAGGTATAGTGCAACGTAGTCTGCGTGACATCAATAATTGTGATGGGGAGGACATTTCACCTTTAGGGGTGTTTCTAAAATGTAATAGGGCTAAATAAGGATCAGTACCTGAATCTTGACATTTGCGGAGTATATTTTTGACAATTTTTACTGCACTTTCGGCCATGCCGTTTGACCTGGGGTAATATAGACTACTTTTTATATGCTGTATTTCCCAATCATTAACAAAATTTGCAAATTTGTTAGACGAAAAAGGCGGACCACCATCAGTGACTAATTGAGACGGTATGCCATGACGGCTGAAAATAGATTTAAAATGGGAAATGACATTTGTTGCATTCAAAGATGATAACAATGCTAACTCTATGTATTTTGAGTAATAATCACTAATAACGAGATATTTTTTATTATTGAAATCTAAAAAATCGGCACCAACCTTCTGCCACGGTAATTTAGGTAATTCGTGAGGTAGCAGTGGTTCGTCTTTGTTTTGTGGTTGATATTTTAGACAAGTATTACATTGTTCAATCATATGTTTAATTTCTGTGTTCATATGAGGCCAAAACAAAACACCTCGAACAAAATTTTTTGTTCGTTCAATGCCCATGTGGCTTACGTGAATTTTTTTTTAAATATTGGGCCGTAATTTGGTGGGAATAATAATACTAGAATTTCTATACACTAAATCTTTTAATACATTTATTTCATCGCGATAACTCCAATATGGTTTCGCGGAGTCAATGACATGTGATATAGTGTTTGGCCAACCCTCGGAACAATATTTCTTTAGCGTATTTAGCGTTTCGTCGGCTAAAGTGGAACTTTTAATTTCCGACAATGTTTGTGGAGATACTGCTAGGGCATTAGTAATTAAATTGACATGAATCGCTATATCCTCTTCTAAATAATGTTCCGTTTCGGGAAGAGGAGCTCGCGATAGAGTATCGGCGACATACATGTGTTTTCCCGGCGTATATTGTACGTTTATATCATAAGATTGTATTTGTAAGAGCATTCGCTGAAGTCTACATGGGACAGCAGTTAGTGACTTTTTACAAATTGTGACTAAGGGTGAATGATCTGTTTCGACTGTGATTGACTGACCGTAAATATATTGACGAAATCTGACACATCCGAACACAACGGCATATAGTTCTTTCTCTATCTGAGCATAGCCTTGTTGACAGGGAGTAAGAGTTTTGGAGGCATATGCTATAGGTTTTCCGTTCTGTAATAATGCAGCTCCGACTGCGCTTTTAGAAGCATCTACAGACAAAACTATAGGAATGTCGACATTAAAATGTGTTAGGATTGGGGCACTAGTAATTAATTGTTTTAATTTATCGAATGCTCGTTGGTGTTCAGGGTTCCATTGCCACTGGGATTCATTCTTAATTAAATCGCGTAAATATTGTGTTTCGTATGACAGATTAGGAATGTAACTGGCTAAATACGTAATCATTCCTAAAAATCGTTGTAAGGCTTTTTTATCAACAGGGGGTGGCATTTCACAAATTGCTTTAATTCGAGACTTTGGCTCATGCCTTCACTCGAAAATATTTGACCCATATATTTTACTTGTTTAACTCCAAAATTACATTTAGAACTATTGAATCTTATATTAAGCTCACTTGCGCGTTGAAGTACAGCTTTTAATCTCTCGTCATGAATTTTTTGTGATTCACCGTAGACTAATATATCATCTAGATAGATACAAGCGCCAGGCAAGTCTCCAAAACATTCTGTCATAATTCTATGAAAAATTTCTGGAGCGACACTAATACCAAAAGGTAAACGATTAAATTGATATCGTCCAAAAGGGGTATTAAATGTTAATAATTTAGAGCTTTCTTTGTCTACTGGAATGACCCAAAAGCCCGAATTTGCATCGAGAGTAGAAAACATGACAGAACCATTTAATTTGGAACGTATTACTTCTAATGTCGGTCACTGGTAATGAGAACGAAGTAATACTTTATTTAAATTACGCGGATCCATGCAAATACGTAAAGCACCGGATTTTTTTTCAGTAACGATCATGGAGCTTACCCATTCTGATGGTTCAGATACTTTAGAAATGACGTTGTCTGCTTCCATGCGTTCAAGTTCTGCTTTTACTCGGGAATACAATTTGAAAGGTAACTTTCTTGGCGGATCTATGACTGGCTGACTATTTGGCTTCAGAAAAAGCTTACATTGTGTAGAAAGACATCCAAGGCCTTTAAATACATGTTGATATTTATCAGTTAAATTTTTATAATTTTTGTTGACTGACTGTATCCGTTTGACTAGATTTAACTGTTGACAAGCATCAAGACCTAAAA
Organism: Harpalus rubripes; assembly: GCA_963082715.1. Classification (NCBI taxonomy): domain Eukaryota; kingdom Metazoa; phylum Arthropoda; class Insecta; order Coleoptera; family Carabidae; genus Harpalus; species Harpalus rubripes. Next base: position 45,646,344 of record OY720453.1, read on the forward strand.
TAGTAGGACATTCTAGATCAACAATGTTAAATAATATTTGTACAGTTTGATTGTTAATTGTACAATTTAGGAGACAAGATCCACAATTAGGTACTTCACTGCCACAGAATGAAATAATTTTAGTATGACTAGGCTTGATAATGTTGTTATCAATATTTAAATTATTTAATAGTTTGAGAGACATGCAATTAGTCTGAGCTCCTGTATCGAGCTGACATTTTATCGGTACATTGTTAATAAACACATCAATAAACCAATCTGATTGGTTATTTCTATTAGTAGTTAATTTACCAATAAAGTAATCATCCTCATGACTTGGTTCATTTTCAAAAAATTGACTATGACTAGTATTTAACATATTAATTAAATGTAACCTACACTTTTTAGCAAAATGGTTCAATTTATTGCACTTTGCACAAACTTTACCTTCAGCGGGACACTTATATCTATGAACTTGCCCACATTTCGAACATTGGTTTCTTGCTGACGATGGTGAATACGAACGTTGCCGTTGTCGTGAGTTGTGTCGTGCACGCTGTGGGTGCTGTGGTTGGCTGTTGAGCGCGCTATGACTCTGGTCAGCTGACTGATGAGTAGATCCCTGCTTCTGCGATGATCGCGTCCTTCGGTATCCACTGAAATTAGTTCGGACAGCGTGGACGTTGCCGGATTCATTTTGATGATGTTGTATGGCTTGCGCTCGACTCTGGGTTAATTCCATTGATTTACAGATTTGGATTGCCCTGTCCAATGACAAATTATCTTCTTGTAGTAGCCTTTCTTTCATGCCGTAATTAGTTTCTTTTAGTCCACATATTAAAACATCTTTCACTAAACTGTCGCGTAGTGTATCTAATTCACATGTGAGACTGAGATTTTTCAATTCTGTTACGTAGTCATCAATAGATTCACCAGATGCTTGACATCGTGTTAAAAATTTGTGACGTTCGACGGTTATGTTTTTCTTCGGAGTGAAATGGTTAGTTAATTTTGTGATTAAATCTTCGTATTTGATTGTGTCAGGCTCTTCGTCAAATGAATTGAAAACTAACATAGCCTGTTGGCCAATCAATGACAGGAGGATAGCTACTTTACGTTTATCATCTTCCTCTTCTAATCCAGCGGCTACTAAATATAATTTAAATTGTCGTAACCAATTCTTCCAATTATGACTTATATTTGTAGTACTTCCTTCTAGTTCCAGTGGTAAAATGTTAGGTTGAATGTTAATATTTAATTTTGGCGGCATGGTAGTAATTTGACTATCACTACTACTGGATTCTGACTCTGTATCTTCAGTTAAGGCTAAAACAGTCGTATTTAAGTGTGTATCTTCTAGGACTGAGAAATAATCGGACGTGTTTGACTCATTTTCACTCATAGCACGTGTATATCATAACCAAACTTTTTCTATCTACTTGTTTCGCAATACTTCTGACACCATGTTGTACGTGCCTTTTTATATTGATGGGAACACAGGTTCAGTAATAAATTATATATTGACTTTGTGCAGAAAACCATATGACTGTATTTTATTATAACCTAAAAAACGTCGACAGTTCATACATTGACCTTTGACTGGCCACACTCTACAGATCGACAATACCAACCAGTATAATAATTAAATAACTAAATGTGATAAATAAATATCACTATTTAAACTATACAACAAAGTCAACAAAGTATTTTGTTTACAAAAAATTAAATTTAAACAAAGATTAACAAAAAGTAAAACGCATAGAAAAAGCAAAAAGAAAAAGGCACAGGTCGTATAGGTGTTATGAAATCGGAAAGCCGTTACAAACTAAACAATTTTTTAACATGATATTTAAAATAACCATAAGCAAGACATTTTAGATTTTCAGGTAAAGCATTATATAAAGATGGTGCTAGATACGAAAAAGCTGCCTTGAATTTAGATTTTCTGTAGGATGATACTATGAACAAATCTTTTATTCGGAGTGTGTAATTATATTGCTTAGGAACTAATTTATTTGTTAAATAATGCGGAGTACCAGTTAATTTTACTTTGTGTACGAGACAGAGATAAGAGGATTTCACGCGATCGTCTATGGTATTCATTTTAGCACGCATTCGGTATTGAGATATATGATCGAACTTACATACACCGTAAACAAAGCATAAGCATGAATTCTGAAAAAGAGTGTAATAGAATAGGAATGTAGACGCAGGAGCAGTAATCTAAAATCGGCAAGATGTACTAACCAGATGTAATTTAACCTCGGTGCTTACATCATGTCCGAACTGATACAAATGTCGCATTTTAAGTCTAGCAGCAGTAAGTTTTAAGTTTAAATGCTGCACACATTTTAGATTTTCATCCACAGTCAGACCTAATATTTTTACACAAGAACTTCTTTTAAGAGGCACGACAACTAACAGTATGTTCTGTGTTATATAGTTGTAATTACCTATAACAAGAAGGGATGATTTGCTAGCGTTTATTCTTAAACTGATTTTGTCCACCCATAACACAAATTTTTCTAGTTCGTCCATGCCCCTAAAATAGACCCTTGTGGTACGCTGCATTGAATTATATCTAAATTTGAAGACATGCATACTTGGAATGTTCTGTTACAAAGGTAATTATGACACCATCTCACTGCGTCATCGGAGAATTTATAGTTTTTCAGTTTAGAAAGAAGTATACCATGATTCACAATATCGAACGCTTTTGAGAAATCTACTTGTATTAAAATGGAGATTTTAGAATCATCGTAGTTTTTCAATGACATGTCAACATGTGACGATGGTCACTAGATTTGGATTTAATTTTCGTATTTTTAACGGTTTTTCAGGGTATAAATACGGGCCCAAACGACAGTTTTAGGCAGAGAGTGTGTGCTCTCTCAAGATAGCGTTAGCTCTTCATTGAGTCTTATGCCCATATTCATAAAACTGTTGAGTAACGCTTCGTTTGTAGATGAATCGTTTGCAAAAGAATCGTTAAGTTTTAACAATAAATTCATAAACGCAATTGTTTATTTTTAACGAACCGTTTCTTAACAACGGTGTTAAAAGTAATTAGTTACATTTATAGTAACATTTGTAATTTTACAATTAAAATTACAACTTCAGTTTATTCATTTTGACACATTTAATTAATATGTAACAATAAACGAGAAAAAGAGAAGTAAGAATTTTAAAGAAGCTGAAATTTCGCTTTTTTTGATGTACTTGGGAAATACATCCATATCAATGAAAACAAAAAAAATTGATGGGACGACTGATAAAGAAAAAATAGGTGCATGGGAGAAAATAGCTACAGAATTGCGATAAATGTGAATGGTACGCGAACAGTGTAACAACTAAAAACATTTTATGACAATTATAAAAGAAAAATTAGAAAAGACAATGTCAGCGATAGAGTAATATTAACAATTATGCTTAATTAATACTTAATTTTAGGCACAAATGTATTTAACTGGGAGAGACATTCACGAAATTAATAGATCCAAATGCTGAGAGGCTCATTAATGCAATAAAACCTCAATTCAAGCCCGATACTAATTTATTTGATAGTGTGTCACATTATCATGATAGAGAAAATGAAATTTCTTTGATACCAGACATTTCTAAAACACCCCCGATAGTAGTAGGAAATATTTCTGATAACATTAACACATCTACATTTATTCTAGCACCAGTAAATCAACAGAATAATGATTCAATACCTATCGAATCAATACAAAATTATTGTTCATCAGCAAAAAATCAAAATTACAATAAAAATCGACAATCTAAAAAAGGGAATACAAGCAAAGAGGTACATAAAACTGAAACGCCCCCGATACTAGTAGAAAATATTTCTGATAACATTAACACATCTACATTTATTTTAACACCAATGGACCAACAGAATAATGATTCAATACCTGTCGAACCAATACAAAATTATTCTTCATCAGCAAAACACCAAAATGATAATAAAAATCGACAGCCTAAAAAAGTAAATACAAGCAAAGAGGTATATAAAACTCTAACTGATTTGGGCAACATTAGGAAAGACAAGCAAAATTATGAAGTTGATTTTTTAAAAAAATAAATTAGAATTGCAACGGATCGAGATGAAAATAAAGGTGTATGAAGAAGAAAAAAAAATATTTTTTTTAGAACGCAAAAGGAAACTCAATGGCATCAAAATTCAATAATTATTAATAGAGAAACACACATTAGAAATCGAAAAACTTAAAAATAATAATTAATTAACAAATACTTCAATAATTAAAATGTGAATTTATAAATAAAGTTCTAAAGTTATGGGCATTATGGTCTCTAATTTCCACAACATCTATGTCAGGTACTACTTCTTCTCCATCCATTTCTTCCCCTAGTGGAATGTCATCTTTTAAATCTATGCATACATTATGCAGAATTGCTGTTGCCATAATTGTGTGCAAAACTGTTTGTGATTTAATTCGCATCCCAACAGATAAGCAGGCACAACGTCTTTTCCAAACACCGAAAGCACGTTCAACAGTATTTCGTGTCTGTATGTGAGCACTATTATACCGTATTTCAGCTCGAGTCACAGGGTTTTGCAAAGATGTTAACAAGTAAGTTTTTAAAACGTATCTAGCATCACCCAAAAGAATTGTATTTGGATACATTCCCCTTTCAATATTTAATCTGAACGCCGAATCTAAAAATAATTGTAGAGTCATATACACTACCTGGCCATCGTGCTATAATATCCATAAATTTTAAATTAGCGTCACATACGCATTGGACATTGTACGAAAAATATCCCTTTCTATTTCGGTATAATTCCGCGTTGGGCCGCCTGGGGATTCAATTCGAATGTAGATTGCACATCTATAGCGACCAAAATATTAGGAAAACTGCGAATTTTGTAAAAATCTCTTTTTATTCTTTCATTTTCTTCTTGCGGAATTTTAATGCATCGGTTACTCATTCCGGCAATTGCACGAGTTGTATCGCGTACTATACGCGACACAGATGGTTGAGAAATATTTATATGGTCAGCGAACACTTGCTGAAATGAGCCGGTTGCATAAAATCGCAAAGTAATTAGCAACTGATTAATAACGGGTACTGGATAATTTTTTTTGTTGGTTTCTCGAGAACTGTAGCTAACATATCCCCTAAGACAAGTACAGAATTTTTCTCCAGACGATAGCGCAATTTAAATTCAACATCATCATACTTGTCGAACATATATTCTCGTTGCCAAAAAAATCTTGCACGTGGCATTATTTGTAGTGCATATTTAATAAATTCTTCATCGATATCGTCTGACGAAAACGTTGACATTTTCTAAATTTATTTTCAAAAAATTTACTACAGTACTACTTGTAGGTATGCAATTTACGTACCTTGCTAATAATACAAATATAAAATAAATAAGAATACTATTTATGAAGCAAAAAATGAACTATTTTTAAATAAGGAAATTTATTAAATTCAAATATTGACATCTGTCATTACTTCAAATGATTCGTTAAGTATTTAATTTGTCAAAATCCTGGCGTTAATTTAACAAACGTTAGTTAATATTTTGACGACGCGTTAACGTTAATGAATGTTTATGGATAAAGTATTTACAAGTTAGCGAATCGTTTTCCAGGTAACGAATCATTAAGTGATTAACGAAGTGTTATGAATATGCGCATTAGAGAGAGAGAACGTGTGTTCTCTCGGGGAAACGGTGTGTGCCGTCTTCCGCGAACCTGGTGAGTGCCGGGCGAGCAGTTTGTTAGAACCTTGGCTACTTCTGACTCAGTGTCGTCGGTGTGTGCCAGCAGCTCGTGAGGGAGTGCAGAAGGTGCATTGTACGGCTATGGACATCGCCGTAGCCGGATATTTACGCACAGTGGGGTTTACCACTGTTTTCTGTAATCGCGATTGTCGATGAGTGTTGGTGTGTGTCAACACGGCCCCATTTCCGAAATCGCGATTGTTGATGAGTGTTGTTGAGTGACAACACTGTTACCGTTTTGTTTTTCCCAACATTGGTGTGTGCCATTGTTACCCGTTCATTGTTGACCGTTTCATATATTGAACGAATCTTGCAAGTACCGCTGGTTCACTTGTATTACCCGATTATATGCTAGCGATTGTTATTTTCTTTTGTTTTGTTATTATTCTCGTTTTAATATATTTTAATAAAATATTAAAATTTATTACATTATGATTTCATTGTCAAAAACCGACCTCTGTCTCCACTAAGCTACCCGAGCCCTTTTTTGCGTTTAAGCCACTCTTTTCAGCGACGCTATGAGCGACCTTCACCAGATTTACTACCTCTCCTGTGCTGTGTTATCGACCTATCGATTGGCGCCCGAGAAACCCGTTTTGACAGCAAGTAGAACTAAAAAGATCGTCAAGTAAAGTTGACAGTGACTTTTGGCCATTACAAACTACATTTAAGAGGCATGTATTTGTGCTATGTCCAGTTTTAAAACCAGACTGATTTTCTGGCAGAATGTTATTCTCCTTACAGTATTCTAAAATTTGATTATAGCACACTCTCTCGAGAACCTTAGACAACGCAGGAAGAATACTTATAGGGCGCATATCGTCAAAAGTAGAACAATCTTTATGTTTCACTAACGCTTTTACAATTGCGGCTTTCCATACATCAGGCACCTCACCTCACATTCAATAATACAAATATTCACTATGTGTGTGTGATAAAATCCTTGATTACGGGTAAAATATATGATCATTTTCAGAGATATATTGTCTGAACCTATAGCATTAGATTTTTGTTTTTGTAGAATGTTAACCACTCTCTCACTGTCCGTACACTTAAAAGTAAATGGTTGATTAGATTTCTCCATAGACATATTATTCAAGTAATCTACCGTATAATAGTTTATAACTGTGCTAATGACGTTTTTTAATATATATTGTCCATAAGTATCAGGCTTACAGAGAGTTTCTGGGATATTCTTTGTGGTGACATCGTTTTTAACATCTAAGTGTTTCATGTTGTTCTAAATGCCTGTTTTTACCTTCCGTCACCTTTAGGTAAGGAAGGTATTGTCTTTGGTCAAAAAATTCGGTGGTGAGTTTTTGATGAATAAGCACGTTTTAGGGTCCCTACAATACGATTTTACTATTTTTACGATGATGTCTGTATGTATGTGTGTGTGTGTGTGTGTGTGTGTGTGTGTGTGTGTGTGTGTGTATGTGTGTGTGTGTGTCTGTGTGTGTCAAAATTTTCTAATGCGATAACTCTAATACTACAATTCCAAAAATTATAATTCTTTCGTATTCCTCTTCGTTACATCCATGTGAAGAGCTGATTAGATTTTGGTTACAATTGGTCAACCGGAAGTACCCTCATTTGAAGATTTTAACAGTTTTTCTTGAAAAAACGATGTTAAATATCATTTTTTCACATTTAATGTTATTATAAATATTAAAGAATTATTTATTCTCTATACGATTTGAATTAATTTTATACTTCATATTAAATGGACATAGAGTTAATAAAAAATTATAAAAAAATTAAATATCATATATATTAGTCAGCTTTGCTATAACTTTGGAAACAGCTGCTACATTAAGAAAATTCTGATTGAAAGGTGTCAGTGTCAAGTGCAGTTGACAGTATGTTTATGTTATAATTTTACTGGAAATATAGGATCTTTTGTTAGAAACTTTCTGTATGGAATTTGTATAAAATACATACAACTGCCTTAAGGTAATGTACAAGAAATATAATCTTTTGCAAGGAACTTTATGTATGATATTTATGCAAAATACATAGAACTGACGGAAGGTAATGTGCTGGCCACATCAGATTTTTTTTTCTACGAATTGCAGCCGTAGTTAAATTACGTAGTTGTTTATAGTAATCTAATTTAGTTTCAGTTTTTTTTTTATATTCCAGAAGGGCTATATCACGTTTTTTGCATAATTTTGATTACTGGAGTTATCCATGGACTGATTTTTTTCGAGGTTCTTGTGGTTTTAATAGGGGCATGAATGTTGAATAGTGAAACAATATTCTCATTCCGGTATTCTATTTGCTGTTTACATTTTCAAGTGTTAAAATGTAATTCCAATTAATCTTTTCACAGTCAGCTAAGAATTTCACAGAATCAGTTTCTAAAATCTCTATACGTATAGAACTTAGCACCTGATACACATTTAGGAAAATTTTAATAACAATAGGTACCAAGGTGATCCGTAAAACTTGAACAATCAATAACATCGGCATATGAGCATAAAGATTTTTCTGAGATTGTAATAATGTCGAATAATGTCGAATAATGTTTTAGAAGCTGGACGAGTGTAACTTTTTATCATTTGATGCATATTATAAACGTTTAACAGATTCGTTACATGCAGACAGCGTGCATCATTTGATAATAAATACACATTAATATCACCTGCACAAATTATGCTATCAGCTTGGGTAGAAAATTCAGCAAAAATTGAATCCAAAATACTAAGCTCTTTATAAAAATCTCTATGAGGATTATAAATCGGTCCAATTATATTACGATTACGAATAGTAGTTTGAATCCAAAGATTCTCAACATTGTTGCTTACAACGAAGGAGGTATTCAAAACTTTCAACTTGATACAACATAGAAGGCGACGCCTCCTCCACGTGCATCAGTTCTGTGTAAATTAATTAACTCATAGTTATCTATTTGAAATATATGTGATGGAGAAGTGTCACTAATCCATGTCTCACTAACTGCTAATACATCAAAATTGTACTGCAATAAAAAATCTTTAAACTGAACAACACATTAATTTAAGGACCTAACATTTGAATGACCGCATGTAAACGGAGTAGAATTGGCGTGAACAACCTGTGCATTATAACCAGGTGTTTTTAGCATAAACTAACAAAAATTTGCAAAAATACACAAGTAAACAAAAATATACAGGACTCGATTAAGGTGCCAGAGTTCATTGACGCGAGGTGCGGAATGTGCTGGCCACATCAGATTTTTTTTCTACGAATCGCAGCCGTAGTTAAATTACGTAGTTGTTTATAGTAATCTAATTTAGTTTCAGTTTTTTTTTATATTCCAGAAGGGCTATATCACGTTTTTTGCATAATTTTGATTACTGGAGTTATCCATGAACTGATTTTTTTCGAGGTTCTTGTGGTTTTAATAGGGGCATGAATGTTGAATAGTGAAACAATATTCTCATTTCGGTATTCTATTTGCTGTTTACATTTTCAAGTGTTAAAATGTAATTCCAATTAATCTTTTCACAGTCAGCTAAGAATTTCACAGAATCAGTTTCTAAAATCTCTATACGTATAGAACTTAGCACCTGATACACATTTAGGAAAATTTTAATAACAATAGGTACCAAGGTGATCCGTAAAACTTGAACAATCAATAACATCGGCATATGAGCATAAAGATTTTTCTGAGATTGTAATAATGTCGAATAATGTCGAATAATGTTTTAGAAGCTGGACGAGTGTAACTTTTTATCATTTGATGCATATTATAAACGTTTAACAGATTCGTTACATGCAGACAGCGTGCATCATTTGATAATAAATACACATTAATATCACCTGCACAAATTATGCTATCAGCTTGGGTAGAAAATTCAGCAAAAATTGAATCCAAAATACTAAGCTCTTTATAAAAATCTCTATGAGGATTATAAATCGGTCCAATTATATTACGATTACGAATAGTAGTTTGAATCCAAAGATTCTCAACATTGTTGCTTACAACGAAGGAGGTATTCAAAACTTTCAACTTGATACAACATAGAAGGCGACGCCTCCTCCACGTGCATCAGTTCTGTGTAAATTAATTAACTCATAGTTATCTATTTGAAATATATGTGATGGAGAAGTGTCACTAATCCATGTCTCACTAACTGCTAATACTTCAAAATTGTACTGCAATAAAAAATCTTTAAACTGAACAAAACATTAAATTAAGGACCTAACATTTGAATGACCGCATGTAAACGGAGTAGAATTGGCGTGAACAACCTGTGCATTATAACCAGGTGTTTTTAGCATAAACTAACAAAAATTTGCAAAAATACACAAGTAAACAAAAATATACAGGACTCGATTAAGGTGCCAGAGTTCATTGACGCGAGGTGCGGTATGGCTTAGATGATGACAAATAATAAATGAAAGAAAAATATGACATATAATTTAACCCTCGAGATCTTTTATACTGTGTATATAGAGTTTAATGTCCTTTCCATTCCTTTTAACGTCCACACTCACGCGACCATCAAATGTCCACACATTTTTGAAGTTATTATAGGTTATTATATTGAAGTTTATGAAGTACTTATCTGCCGCTGCCCTTCAACTTCCTTTTTTCCTGGAACCTTACTGCGGGTGCGGTAGCGCACGAACTTACAATTATTGGAAGATTTATTTTATTCTTTGGTTTACCTAGCCGGTGACAGCGATCTATATCATCTTCAGAGACGTTAACTCTCATATTTTCACCGAAAAACTCAACTACCTTGTCGTCACACTGTTCGTTTGCACTTTCAGGTAAACCAAAAATTCGTAGATTGTTACGGCGATTGTACTGTTCGAGATCATCCACGCACTTTTCGTAAGATGATACCTTCAGTTCACTGATTTCGTTTTCGAGCACTTTCATTTTTTCCTGAAACACTGTTTGAACTTCAGCGGTCACTTCTTTCACTATTACCTCTATAAATTCATTACTAATAATAATAAATAATATTTTATTTATCCTTAAATGTCTTACAAGCATATGGATATCGTCATTAATTAAGTTTACATTATATATACAGTGACACATTATAAACATTGTAAAAATATATATGTGTGAATACAATATTACATTAGTGACATGACCCCATCAGAAATGGCGGCGAGTTTGTGCTTCTGCGCTTTCAAAATATTCTACCGAATAGAAGGTTTGATTTAATAAGAATTTTTTCAGTGTACATATGTATGGAGTATTAATTGTTAAGTTATTTTTAGCAAATGGAACTCTGAAATGGTCCCTTTGACGAGTATTAAAACTATGAATTTGCTTATTAAGAGTAAACTTTGATTTATTTTTAAAAATAAATTTATTTATTTCAAATATAAGCAAACTAGGTACTGTGAGGATGTTGTATCTTGGGAATAGTTGTCTGCAGGAGCATGTACTTCCAACACCCGCAATGCATCTGATAACTCGCTTCTGGGCAATAAATACCTGTGAAGCACCGGATGAGGCACCCCAGAGGCAGATTGCATATTTTAAGTAAGATTCTACTATGGCAAAATAAACCATACGAAGTTGTGGAAAATTGAGATAATTTTTGAGAAATCTTATTAAGTAGCATGACTTATTTATCGAAGCAATAGTTCGTCCACAATGTAGATGCCAGTTTAAATTTTCATCAAATACTGCACCGAGAAAAACAGTGTGTTGCTGTGTTTTTAGCGACTGACCATTTATATAAATCATCTGTTGTATGACATTTATATTCTGGTAGTTATGGAATTGTATAAAAGTGGTTTTGGTCTCATTGAAGAATAATTTATTGGCGTTACACCATTGTAAGAGCGCTAAAATATAGATTTCACAATTTTGAACAATCTCGTTAGTGTCATTGCCTGATACAATAATCGAGGTATCGTCAGCATACTGAATAAAATTGGCAGCACCGCCCGCACAGTCAACCAAGTCGTTGACATACATAACAAACAAAATAGGTGCGAGTACTGTTCCCTGTGGGGCTCCTATGTTATTTTTTAAGATGTCTGATAGTACCTTATTATAAAAATTGCCATCGTTTTTAAAATTTAATGCCACAAAGTGTTCTCTGTCACTTAATAAGCTTTCAATCTAGTTTTAAGGTGTACCTCTAAGTCCGTAAGAATATAATTTGTCCAGAAGTATTTTGTGATCGAGGCAGTCAAATGCTTTCGAGATATCACAGAAAATACTTACTACTGGTTGTTTATTATCTAAATAGTTAATTAATTTTTCATATAAAAAGTTAATTGCATCAAAGGTAGATAAGTTCGGACGAAATCCAAATTGATTACGGTTTATGATTTTGTACTTGTTAATAAAAGTTTCTAGTCGCCCGAGGAAGCAGTATTCAAACATTTTTGAGAATATGGATGTTTGAGACACTGGTCTAAAATTGGTTACGATTTCTTTGTCTCCTTTTTTGTGAATCGGTGTGATTTTACATAATTTAAGTTTGTTTGGGAAAACACCTGTGCTAAATGATAGATTTATCATGTACGTCAACGGCTCCATTATAAGATGCAATATCTTCCTTATCAGGAAAGCAGGCACATCATCTGGTCCAGCAGACTTTTTATTCTTTAGTTTGGATTTAAGTAGTGTTAGTATCTCTATCTTAGTGTATGGATTTAGGAAGAATCCATTATAATTATTATTTGTTATTGAAGGCTTTCTATTATTATTTGTAGTTGAAATTTTTTGAACTAAATTTAATGGTGATTCATTGAAATAATCGTTGAATTTGTTTACAATTATCTTTGGATCGCTTATGTGTTCATTATCATATTTAATTGTAATATTATCTGATATTGAGTGAGATTTGTTTTGTTGTTTTATAAACGACCATGTAGTTTTAGTAGGGTTGTCTGACTCAGTTATTTTTGTCTGAATATGATTTCTTTTAGTATTATTTACTAATTTACTGTGTTCTTTTTTTGCCAGGGCAAAGAAAAGTTTTAGTATGGGATACTGTTTTTGTAGTGTAAAAAGATCTCTTAGCTTAGCGCTAAAATTTTGTATTTCTAGATTAATCCAATTTTTTTATTGTTATTATGAATAACGTATTTATTGGGAAAACATAAGTTAAAGTACTTCAAAAATTTATTATAGAATTCGTTAAAAGCCAAGTTGATGTCTGTCAGCGAGTACATGATGTGCCAGCTCTCCTGACTTAGAAGGTTTGCAAATTTATCAATATTTGTGTGGCTAAAAAATCGTAATTCCTTACCGACCTTTTCTTGGGAGATTTTATGTAGATCAGTTTCATATAAAACAATTCCATGATCGGAGAGGATTTCTCCATCTACCTCATACTTATCAGATTCAAAATTTGTGAACACATGATCTAGAGTATGCTTTCCTCTTGTGGGTTTAGTAATGATGCTTCTTAAGTTGTATGACAGCAGAGAAGAACTTAATTGCACAAACTTGTCGCCATCCCTGCCGGGGTCAAGGTTGATGTCACCCGTCAAGACAACTTTTATATTAGGTTTAAAAATGGTATCTAAAACAGATATTATGTTATTATAAAATATATTAAAATCACCGTCAGGTGCTCTATAGCATGCGAAAATTACTGAGGAGTGGGCATCGTGTGTATATAAAATTCCACAGATTTCTACATGCTTATCAATGAAAAATTTATCTAAATCCAGCTGAATTGTTTTAATATTTTTATTGCACCAAATAACCACTCCGCCCCCCCCTAAAGGAGGATCTGTTTCTGTATGCACTTAGTGTGTAGTCAGGAAAGTTTTATTTTTAATTGATATATCATTACACCATATTTCAGATAGACATATAAATTTGATATTGTATTTACATAAGTATTCTGATATTATTATATCTACCTTTTTTGGACTTAGTGCTTGGCAGTTTATAGAGAGGACATCAAAAGTTGCCCCAGGAGAACTTGCTATATGCCTTGGGTCTGGGTCTGTCGCCTGTGGAAAAACCTGGAGACAAAGATTCCTGCTGGCCAGATGTCTTCTTTCATAGCGTTCTCAAGGTTGTGTAGGTTTATCATTATTCTGAAGGATGCGTAGTGTTGTGGATACTTGGAACTTACACTTTCACATTGCACTTCCGGAAATATTGGTTTTAAATGATGCATGATTTCCTCCGGTTTTGTACTCGGTTTAAAGCGCGATGCGTATAGGAACGCCTTCTTGGGCGCGGCTTCCAGTTTTGATTTATTGTTTGAGTTGCCGATAATACTAGTGTTCGGCTTTATTTTCTTCTCATTATATCTCTTTGTGAGTTTGGTGCAGCTTTATCGTGGGTAATATTATCATTTATTTTGTTATTTTTAGTGTTATTACTATCACTATTATTATTGTTTCGTATACTGTTAGACTTTACCGTTTCATTTATTTGGCACATGTTTAAAGTTAGGTTATTATTATTGTTTTGATTTTGATCGTTTTTATGGGCGATGGCCGGGCCGACTGTTTTGTCAGCTTTCTTTGCTTTATTTTTGTTATTACCCGTAGATAACAGGAACGGTTTTAAATGGAGATTTAAAAGGTTAATTTGAGAATTCAGTATTTTAATTGTTTCGTTTAGGTTATTTATAATTATGTCTTTTTGTTTCATAATTTTTTTTAAGTAATGAACATCACATTTTAATTTGACGATATTATATGTATCAGTGAGATCGTTTACACTTACAAATGAGTCGTCATTGTCCTTGTCCTAGTACTTAATCTGGTCATAGAATATGTAATTATTTGGATATGATCAAGATCGGCACGAATAAGCATTTTATGGGTGAATATTATAAAATAAAAATAACACTCGAAACAGAATTATAAGCAGAAAAAATCAACTTCGCCAGAGCACACACAACATGTCTAGCTGTGTTGACTGTTCATCGCAATCCATTTAAATGGATAAAAAAAATACAATAATAATAATAATTCTCAGGAGACAGCGATTATCCTTTGGAACCCTGGTTGTTTACTCAATTCGGTAACCCTAGTGAAAATACTCCTGAAACAAGATTCAATACGGAGCTGAGTTCTGTCCGAAATGTGATTCAGAGAACTAATGGCATTTTGAAAGGAAGGTTTAGATGTCTTTCGAAACATAAGACATTCGAGCTTCAAACATAATCTATACGGGTTGTGTACTTCATAATATTGCACTAAATGCAAATATAATGTTAGCAAGAGACGAAGTAGAATATAAAGATCTAGACGAATTGGTGCCACATATTGCCCCAGGTATTAAAATAAATGGGCCTATCACATTAAAGAAATACCGTATTTTGTTTGTTTTCAGATCCAGACGTTGGCAATGATTTATATAATTTAGGGAGAGCAGCACAAGCTGAATACGTAAGGAACAATTTGTAATATATGAAGGAAATAAAATATTATTACAAAAAAAATATTTGCTTGACAATATACTTCAGATACAATCACACATCTTTGGTATTAAAAATCTAAAATAAAATTGTATTCTAATTAAGAAAATAAGGAAACATTTTCTATATAAAATTAAATTAAATATGGATATAAACTTATGTAATTAAGCATAATATACAATTTAAATATCAAATAAAAGGTGCGGACACGCGTATAGACGTATATCACAAACGGCGATAAATTTAATCGTTTACGGTCTTTGTCACGTAGTGGTTTATACGGACGTATAGTCAACAGCGTAAAGAATCTGATTTGCTAAACAGTGATACAAAAATCATAGTGACAGTGTGTTAATTTAGTGCAAAACCAAAAAGAATGCAGTGCTGCAGAGTAGTGAGTAGAAGTAGCGCGGGGCGGCACGCACAGTGCAAGTTCCAACGTAGTTTGCGGAGCACAGAGAGGTATTCAGAATAAATTTTGCTTTCACAATCATTTCGGAGTACACATAATATAACAACAAACAGATGAGTTTAAACAAAAAAAGAGAAAGAGAATCGGACAGCAGTTTCGAAGACGACAAAAACGCCTTCAAGAAAAGCAAAAAAGTTATAAGGAGTCCTGAGCAAACAGAAAGGATTAATAATAAATTAATAATAAAAGAATACGAAGACAAAGAAGAAGTAGGAGTAGAAAAAATAGAAATGGGAGATCAAAAAGAATTACGAGATATGATGAAAGATATTTTGAAAGAGGTGAAAAACACTAATAAAGAAATCTTACAGATAAAGATGGAATTGAAAAAGAAACAAGAAGAATGGGGAAAAGAAAAAAAAGAACTGTTAGAACGAATTGAAAAGTTAGAACATCGGGCTGAGCAACATGATAAAACCAACAGGAAAAACAATATAATAATACAAGATATACGAGATAAAAGATCAGATGAAAAACCATTAGAAGAAATACTACGAGAAAAGCTACAACTTGACATCAAGCAACAAAAAACTACAGATATCAGCAGAGACAAAGGAAAGAAAATATTAAAAGTGGAAATGAAGTCGTGGGAAGCGAAGCAACATATTATGAAAAATAAAAGCGCACTGAAAGGGATAAAAATATTTCTTGAAAATGATCTCACACTAGACGAAAGAAGAATACAGGCAGAACTACGTAAGATAGCTAGAAATCAAAGATGAAATGAAAAAACGATAAAAATAGGATACAAGAAAATATCGATAAATGGAATAGATTACATATGGGACGAAAATGAAAAGAGGGTCGTCGAAAAGGGCCAAAACCCAAAAAACTAATAAAAGGCAAGAAAACAGACCTTCAGAAGACGAACACGGCAACGTTAAAGGATAACGGAACAAGGTATAAAGACAACAATAAAATAGGAAGAAAAAAGGATGAAAAACAGCTACAGCAACTAACATGGGGAACCTGGAATGTAAGAGGGATTACAGGAAAAGAACATGAACTAATTGAAGAAATAAAGAAAGCAAAACTAGATATCATTGGAATTACAGAAACAAAAAAGAAAGGTAAAAGTATGCAACAGATGACACAAGAGTATTGGGCACTTTGGTCGGGCGTAGAAGCAACGCAAAGAGCGGCAGCAGGAATAGGGCTAATAATGTCAAAAGAAATTATGGCAAGAGTGACTAAACAAAAACAAATCAATGAAAGAATACTTACAGTAGATATAGAACTAAGAAACACAGGAGAACACTATACAGTACTGGTCGCCTACGGACCCAATGATAATGAAAGCAAAGAGATAAAAGAAGAGTTCTTCGAAGAACTACAGAAGCAATTAGATAATACAGACAATGAAATAATATTAATGGGGGATCTAAATGGAAGAGTAGGGGAAGAAAATAAAGGAATAGAAAGACATCTAGGAAGAGAAGGAGACAAGACAATAAACCCAAATGGCAGGAAAATAATTGAAATAAGTGTGGAAAACGACCTAGTGATAATGAACTCTAAATTTAAACACAAGGACATTCACAAATACACCTGGGAGGAACCAACGAAAAACCAAAAGTCAATAATAGATTACTTCATAGTAAGTAAAAGTTTAGTAAGATTAGTGACTGAAGTAAAAGTTAACCGGGGGCCAGAGATAGGGAGCGACCACTACCTTGTTAAAATGAAAATGACAGGGAAGAAACAATATAAGGAAAAACAAGGAAAAGTGGTGATACAAGAAAAAATAAAAAGCCATCTACTAAAAAATGAAGACAGCTGGAAAATTCCAAAAATTACTGCAAGACAGTTTAAAAGAAAATACCTGGAAAACCGTCACCAACAAATGGGAACATTACAAGGTCTACGTTCTCAAAGCTGCAAAAGAAGCATGCGGCGTAGTAAAAATAGGGAATACAAACATCAAGAAAACACCGTGGTGGACAGAAGAGATAAAAAAAGAAGTGAGGAATAAGAAAGAGAAATGGAGGAAATACCTGAACACCAAAAACAACGAAGACTACGAGGAGTACAAAGAAGCAAGAAAAATCACAAAAAAACAGGATAAGTGAAGCTAAAAAAGAAACATGGACGCAATTTGGAAACAAACTAAAAGAAAAGTTCACGGAAAACCAAAAACTCTTTTGCGGGGCCTTGAAGCAAATGAGAAATAAAAAACAAGCTACTCTACCAAATATTAAGAATAAAGAAAACAAGGTTATATATAATGAAAAAGACATCCTAAACAGATGGAAGCAGTACTTTGAAGAACTACTAAATGAAGATATGGACGAAGCGCAGGAAAAAAGTATAAGAGAACCACAACATAATGAAGAAAATAATCAAACCAACACAGTTACAGAAAATGAACTAGAACAAGCTGTAAGAAAAATGAAGATCGGAAAAGCAGCAGGACATGACAACATAACACCAGAAATGATAAAATACTCAGGAGCCGTAAGCCACGAGAGACTAAGAGAAATCATGGGAGATGTGCTGGAAACAAAAGAAGCCCCAGAGGACTGGCAAATTGGAATCATAATACCGATATTTAAAAAGGGAGATAGCAGAGAGTGTAAAAACTATCGGGGAATAACGCTGTTGAGCGTGGTAGGAAAACTGTTTGCAAGAATTCTTGAAACAAGGATACGAGAAATAGTAGAACACACAATTGAAGACTCTCAATGCGGTTTCCGAGCAAACAGGGGTGTACAAGACCACATATTCGTGTTAAGACAATTATGTGAAAAAGCAAAACACTCCGGAAGGACAATACATGCCTGCTTCGTGGATTTAGAGAAGGCGTTCGATAAAATAAAAAGGGAAGACGCTTGGAGTAGCCTAGAAAAAAGAGGGGTATATAAAGAAACAGTGCTACAAATAAAGAGCTTATACAAAAACACAAAAAGCTATGTCAGGATAAAAAATCAAGCAACAGAAATGTTTGAAGTGAAACAAGGACTCAGACAAGGATGCGTACTGAGTCCATTGCTCTTCTCATTAGTAATGGACGATGCGATAAAGATTTGTAAAAAGAAAATAAAACCATACTGCGTAGGGTACTGGAAGATGAAGAAAGTAAACGTCAGCGAACTCTGCTACGCAGACGATATGTTCATAGCCGCAGAAACCGAAGCAGATCTCCAACACAATTTAAATATATATAACGAGGAAATGAAAAAGAAAAACCTGACGATAAACAGAGAAAAAACACAAACGATGATCATAGACGGCAAAGACGAAAAACACGAGATTAAATTAAACAATACCAGGCTAGTACAAGTGGATACATACAAATACTTAGGAGTGATAATAAGCAAAACAGGGAAACTAGAAGATGAAATATTAGAAAGAAAAGGAAAAACAGGAAGGCTATTTAATGCAATAAGGACTGCGTTCTTAGGAAAGAAAGAAATACCAAAATAAGTAAAAGTAGAAGTGATCAAGAAAGTAGCTCTACCAGTGTTAACATACGCAAGCGAAACCTGGACAACATCTCGAAAAATAAGAAGCAAAATAGTAAGTTCAGAAATGAGATTCCTAAGAAAGATAGAAGGCAAGACAAGGAAAGACCTAATAAGAAATTAGACATTCAGGACAAAGCTTAAAACAAAGCCCGTGGAACAAATAATACAGGAAGGACAACTGAGATGGCTAGGACATATACAAAGAATGGAAGAAAATAGATTACCTAAGAGAGTTTTTGAAGCGAAACCTATAGGAAAGAGAAGAATAGGACGCCCAATTAAAACCTGGAAGGAAGAAGTCAAAGAAGCGGCAGAACAGAGAGGAATACAATGGAACCAAGTCAGAAATCTAACCCAAAACAGAAAAGCATGGAAGAAATGCTGGAAGCAAAATCCAACACACTAAATTTCACCTCACCCAACAGCCCTACATCTGCAAAGGTAGAAGGGCTCGAGATTAAGTAAGTAAGTAAATATCAAACTCAAATTTTTCAACTCCAATTTTTGTTGAATCTGGTACGGGATTTATGTTAGTATTTGGTTCACAATTACTTATTATATTATTTCCGGTATCAAGTCTGTTATTCGTATCTATGTATATTTCCCAATTATTCTCATTTTCAATAAATCTGGTATATTATCAGAAATATTACTACAAAGGATTTTTTGTTGCTCTCGTCGCAACTATTTTTTGTTAAATCATTCTCCAATGGTATAATATTCGATTCTATCCCTTCATGTTTTGTATTATTTTCATTGCTGGCGACAGTAATTTTATCCCATACAGATAAAGCACGTTCCTCTAATTCATTAAGGATGATGTCCAATGAAGACTTATAATTTTGATATTACCCGCGGCGGATCGGCGGCGGACCTCCCACAACAAATTTTTAGAAAGTGCGACGTAAAATACCATGGCCGAGTCGATCAAATGCTCTCTTCTTCAGCACGTCGCGTCGTTGATCCCACATTTTTTTAGTTATTTAGTCAGCAAAGTTTGATTATGTTATTTTGTGTAGTGCCTGTTATTAATTGTCTCTTGTACTAAAAAACCAAGTTCACAAATAAATAATGAGTTTAACACAAGATGATGTACCGGGGGCACGTTTTTTGTTTTAAAACATTAAATTCATTCCGTCTTACAGTTAAAAAGATGGTTAGAATGCCGGGGTTTTAAGAAAAGTTAAATAAACATGAATTAATTGAAAGGTATGCACTGAGTAGATCATATACTAAATGTGTTCAGTCTGACATGTTTACGTTTCCTTTCAAAGAACAGTTGTTATCACGTGGTGGATCACATGTTAAATGTCAAACTGTAGGCTAAATCTTGCTCACAACATAACTACTTATTAAATAATTTTTTACTTACTAGATAGCGTCCGAAAAGTTTAAATTGTATAAGTTTCCATTATGGACCAGAACCAGTTCCTTTCATATGTTCAGACTTTTTTCTGTATTTATCCTTTGTAGAATACTTCCAGTCAGTATTATCTCTGCAAATATAAATATATAAATATGACACATACACTACTTATAACAACATCATTTACATAAAATACACAAATATTCACTTTACCTTCTTCCATTCATCAGACGTTAATTTTGGTCCATTTTCAATTGCATTTAGTTTATTTGATAGTTCCTCCCATATAATTGTTGCCTAACGCAGGATTTATAGTTCCTCTTCTTAGAGCATAATCCGATTCCATAGTCTGCAAATATAATTTTTATTGTTCTCTTGTAGTGTTTATAGTCCTTTTCCTCTTTTTCTTTTTTTGGGCATTGCAATTCATGTTGACAGACTTACTACAAATAAATTTTTAGGTTAACGCTAACTACAAAATAAACATAAAGGAGGTTAAAATATTGTTTTAAAAATAGTTCAATACGTTAACAATGTTTTGTTTTTTCTTGGAATTAATGACTTACCTTATAATTATATAACAATGAAGTTAGGCACCGATCGTAAAGTACTGACGTCGCTCGTCAGGCTAAACCCGTAACGTTCATCGATACAGTTCCCTGCATAGAATTGCTTTTATTGTAAATCTGTAACTTGACTTGTTAAGATTGTCTCGTACACTACAATTTTACGATTTTTTTCTAAAATTGCTTAGAATTGCACCATAAGTCTATTCTTCTCCAACTTTGCAAGCAAGTGGCACAGCGGCGGTCAACCACTTCGCCTCCTACACTTATTAATTGTCGGATCTCAACTCGTCAATTGTTGGCAGCTATCAGCTGTATGTTATTTGGTTTGTTTATAAACATTCACACATTTTGTGGTTTGTTTAACACCACGATAATTTTCTATCGCAAAAGGAGCATTTCGGGTTAAAAATAAAAGTATCTCATCATGCCTGTCATTCATGATATTGATGATCCGAGCAACAAAAAGGATTTAGCATTATTTAAAATTATGATAGCAAATGTTGATATGTACGCGCAGTATATGGAAACTACGCAGAAGATAGCCGCATTTAATGCTAAACAAAATGCACGCATCGAAACCGATTTACAACCAATATTGTCAAATTTGAGTCAAAATATTACGACGTGAAAGCTGGCGCAAAACTCAACCTACCGGTGTATGATAAAATGAAAAAAACTGTGATGACTACTGCCAATGCCTCTTCATTCAGCGACAGTAGGTATCTCGTTACCTGCATTAAAATTAGTTGATGTCCACGGAGATATCAGAACATAGTCTTATTTCTCGGAATTATACGTCGCTACAGTTCATAATAATCATCAGATGTCAGAAACATAGAGGTATATGTACCTGCGGTCACTGTTAATAGATGAAGCTCTCGCTTTAATCTCGTCGCTTCCTATAACAGCCAAAAACTATGAAGTTGCGTGGGCTGCAATGAAATCACGTCATGATGATACAAATTTTTTGACGAACTCTTCACATCGGTCATTCGCTACATTACTAATCGAATACACAGTAGCTCTCTAAAATCTTGGGCATGACGTCACACAGTGGACGGTGCCTGTGTTTTTCTTATTAGTCAAGCGTCTGAGTAACGAGAACGCTGGGAAAAATTTGTTGTCACCTGTCACCAATTATCGCACAATTCATCATATTCATCAGTGACAAAGCTAGAATTTTAGAAGCTAGAGTGCTAGAAACACAATAATATTTGTTTGTTACTTAACTGACTGGTACCTCCTAACATGTCGGTACCTTTTTACGATGAGCTAGAAACAAATATTGCCTGTTGCTTTGTAAGAGATCAGTATCAGACAGTAAGAGCACAAACCAATGAAATATAATAAGTTCTTTAAAAATTTACTAGATGGCATAACTATCAAAACGTCAGTCATTTTTTTGTAGCTACAGATGAGTAATACTTGCATAATATTTTTGTTTACGTTCTATATTGTATAAGTTATGTATTGTATAATATTTGCTAACACATATTTGTCATTTTGAAATATTTTAGCCATGGAAGAAAAAAAGAATGGCAAGAATTTTACGTCTTTCGAAAAAAAAAACATTTAGTAGAAATCGCTTTAAGATATAAAGATAAGATTGAAAATAAAAAAAAAAGATTGCATCAGTAATGAGACAAAAACCCGCACATGGGAAATAACAGAATTATATAATTCATCTGCTTAACTTGAGTCAGAACAACAAAACATTTAAAAGAATTGTACAAAGTTTTAAAAAGAAATTTTGCAAATGATCGGGTATGGTAGCTAATAAATAAATTATTAATTGATATACAAAAATTTGGATATTAATTTTAGGCAGAAAGTCATAAAACTGACTGCTACATTTATAGATAAAAAAATTATCGACGGATTAAAAGAACAATTTCAGCCAGACATAAATCCATATAACAGTGCTGCGGTATTTTTTAAAGGCAACTGTTGAAATTATTTTAATAAAGTTTTTCTTTTAATGTAATAAATATATTTTTAGAAAATAATACCGCTGCCATAGGCAAATCTTCTCCCAAACCAATTCCAGTTCCTACATCATCTTTAAACCTACCTGTAATTTCTGTTGTCCAAGCTCCTTCATTCTTTCATTCCGAAAAGACCAACCCACCCTCATACAGATACAAGAAAACGAAAGCACCCAGTAAATAAACTAACATCAGGTATAGAAGCCAGGGGAAAAAATAAAAACTAAATTTGAGGATATTGTATTGAAACAATAACCAACGGCAGCGGAATATGGAAAAGAACATAAAAAAATTAGATTTTAAATATAAAACTATTTTGCTGATAGAACAAGAATTAAAAGTAGAAGGACAAAAGCTTGAAAATGAAATCAAGTAAATACAAATACAAAAATTAAATTGAGAACAAATATAAAATAAAATTTATTTAAATGTGAATATATAGTAATGTATCATAATTATTGTTCTATTTCTATTCAACCTTTCTTTTAAGTTCTAGCATTTAATGTTAAATAACAAACTTATATTTAATTCAAATATTCTAAACTTATTGCATTTCTTACATCATTTCCATTATTATTAGGAATGTCAATAAGATCAGGGTCTTCAGGTACAATTTGTTCCAGTGGTTCTTCCATGAAATAATCACCTTCATTAATAGCAATATTATGCAATACTGCTAATGCAACTATTGCAATTAATGAAGTTTCTTTCTTTAATGTCAATTGTATTGACGTTACAGCAAATCGTCTTTTCCATATACCTATTGTTCTCTCAACTGTATTTCGAGTTGTACAATGAGAGGAATTGTACCTTCTTCCAGCATTAGAGTTAGCATTTGCTAGCGGTGTTAGCATATAATTTGATGCGGAGTATGCACTATCGCCCAATAAATAACAGTTTTGAAAACTATTTCCCTCCATTTTTATTTTTAATAATGATTTATTCAAAGCTGTACTATCATGTGTACTACCTGGCCATCGGGCAACAATCTCACGGATTTTAAATTTACTATTGCATCTGGACATTGTTTGAAGAAAAACTTTTGCGGAATCGATATAACTCCCCAATATCACCCCCTGGAGATTGAATTGGAACATGTGTACCGTTAGTACATCCAATAATATTTGGAAACCCAACAATATGTTCAAAGTCCCTTTTAGTTTCTACAATGTCTATTGGACCATTTGGCATTTTTATGTACTGCCCTCATAAATTTTCTATCTCAGGTAAAACTTTTTTTACTATTCGGCTTACATTAAATTCGCAAATCATCCGCCAGCATTATTTAAAAAGATCCTTAAACCAAATGCGTGGAATGAAAAATGAAGAAAGCATAAAAGTAATTATTTACATGTACCCAAGAATCGAAAACAACGTAATATTTGTAATTCTGTTGAAATTGCTTTACTTTTCATTGTCGCTGATCTTAAGTTATCTTCTAGCTATTCAACCAAATTTCGCACAGTATTTTTCGACAATCTATAACGTTTTTTAAAATTCACTTCGTTATATATCATCATACGGAATACTGTTCTCGAAATACGCAAAGTATATTAAGAATATCCTCGTCTGATGATTTCGACGAATACATTTTAAAAATAAAAATTACACTCGAATAAAATATAACCAGTATGAGAGATTGATAGTGACAGTACGTAACAGTAAGAGGTAAATGGTCGTCATCGTCAAGTCGCTGTTATATGTAATATATCTTTCAAGGCGCATTTTAGTTACGTTGTAGCAAATCAAATCGGCAGCTACCTGTTTGTTACATGTAACTGTATGATATTTGACGTTCTAGCACCCGGGCCTAAGTGTGCTATGTGTCGAAAGGCGCATTTTATAGCTCATTACAAACAACTCCGCAACAACTCGGATACGGATCGCTATCAAATAGCCAAAGAAAATCGTCTTTGTCTATATAGTTTGCAACACGGTCACATATTGAAACATTGCCCTCGACACCTCCCGTGTAAACAGTGCTTATCGCGCCATCATACATTGTTACCCTTTCCTAGCAGACCAAAGTCAGCGGCTGGTGAATAACAGAAACAAGCGCCAAGGGCGCCTAGCGTCAAGGCAGAAGTACAGCCCTGTTCATCTAAGACAGAGTCCGCGGCGGACGTCTTACACCGCCGCACTCTGCTGTCACTTTAATCACTCGCGCATGCACAGAGCGCGTGCGTCTTCCAATGCAACCAGCAGCTGTGCCAGTTTTTGGAATGGCTCAAACTGCACTTGGCGTCGCCATCGCCACCGTGACGCGTAACTTTCAACGTCGTAAAAATGTGGAGCTCTATGTCTTCGTTGTCGACAACATCACTACCTACCCGTCGATGTCCGTACAACCCATTAAATGGAAACATTTGGGCGGGCTGCAGCTATCCGATGTTGAATATTATCGTCCACAATCGATGGGCATTTTACTTGGTGCAGAATGGGTTGGTTAAAGAAAAGCATACTCAATCAAAAACTGATGTTATTCTTATTAAGA
Source organism: Harpalus rubripes (assembly GCA_963082715.1). NCBI lineage: Eukaryota > Metazoa > Arthropoda > Insecta > Coleoptera > Carabidae > Harpalus > Harpalus rubripes. The sequence continues at coordinate 45,671,790 of OY720453.1, forward strand.
AAATATTTAAGACGCGTAAATTCATATGTTTAAAGACATTTCGCATGTTAGGAATGATGATACTCATAGGTCTAAAATAAGAGATATGTTTCACGCAATTAAAGATGAAATTGCAAACCAAAATGATGTAGGAAAAAAGATCAAAAGCCGTTATTCAGTACGAAAACAAAATGAAAATTGTTATTCAGAAATTATTTAATTTACAAACACAGAACATTTCTAAAATCTATCACTTCTATGAATGTAATGTTATTGAAGACAAAAATAAAACTAACGCCTATAAAGTGATCTTCGCAAAATGAAAGTTATTATTCAGAAAATGTAGTTCTGCATGAAGATGACTGGAAAAATATTTTCTTTATGTCAGCAAAGCAAAGCGAAATAACAATATGGTACAAAGAACGTTACATAAAGATAACTGCAAGTAGTAGAGCCCACCAAATTAAGACAAGAAAAGATAATTTTCATAGTCTGGCAGAGCAATTCAAAAAAGAAAAATATAAAGGGTTTTTGTCAGAAGCAACGGAGTATGGTTTAAATTTGGAACATGATGCTAGTTCATGGTTTGAAAAGAAAATAAATCTAGTTCATCAAGGTTTAATTATTTCTATGAAACAACCATCTTTGAGTTACAGCCATGACTGTATTATTTCGAGTGCAGGAACTTGGGAACTTACAGTAATAAAATGTCCTTATACTTGTCGCGATAAAAAGATAATCGATTACCAAATGCTTGCAGCCAACGTGTTATATTTAAGTTTGAATGAAAATAAAGAAACTAAACTAAAGAAAACTTTAACCATGTATTCTAGGGGTCATTCTTATTTAAAAAGTTCACATAAACTATGAGTCAATTTTTCTACGTTTTATTTTTTGTTTATTTGTGTGTTTATTTTATTTTTGTCGATATCTCTAAAACGGAGAATAATTGACCCATAGTTTATGTGAACTTTTTAAATAAAAAAGACCCCTAGAATACATGGTTAAAGTTTTTTTTTTTATATTATAACATTTGTTTTATTTTATGTTTATTTTATTTTTGCCGATATCTCCAAAACAGAGAAAAATTGATTTCTAGTTTATAATATGAACTTTTCTACTTAGAATGACCCCAAGAATACATTGTTAAAGTTTGTCGGTTTCCTCACGGGACACTTGCATATAACGACATTGAATGTGTGTAATGTCCTCGAGCGTCGATAGCGTTATTGTTCGTATTAATCGAGACAAATACTTTCTGAATACTTTGATACCAAAGATTGAAATGTTTTATTTTCAACACTATAAGTGTTTTAACACCTCAGGTGTAAATTAAAACAACGAATTTCTTGTATGTCCCACAATTTTATTCAGTGACAATGAGTTTTGCGAGTTCTAACATTGTGCAAAGTTACTATTTAATATCAATAAAGTTAAAAGTGCATGGAATATCATTAATAATTCTAAAAATATGATTAATCCTAATATAAAACTCACAATTGACAACAAACTAATTGAGAACCCGGAAATAATAGCTAATATATTTAATAACCATTTCAAAGAAGCACCCATAAATATTATAAAACGTATTCTCGTAATTAATTCAGATGCTAATTATCGCATAAATTATAACAATGGGAATTGTAACTTATTCTTGAGCCCTTTTATTGAAATAGAATTTCTCGATATTATTATTAATAAACTTAAAAACAAAAAATCATCTGGTTTTGATAATGTACCTAATTTTGTTATAAGGAGTGCAGCACATGTGATAGCAGCTCCTTTAACACACATAATCAATTTATCATTTCAAAACGGAATTTTTCCAGAAAAATTTAAAATTAATAAAATAATACCTGTTTACAAAAAAGGAGACAAACAAAATACGGATAATTACAGACCTATTGCTTTGACCTCTGGGTTTTCTAAAAATTTTGAAAACTGTTTCCTAAATAGATTTGATGGTTTCCTAAAACAAACTAATATTCTAAGCAATACTCAGTTTGGTTTTAGAGAAAATATCTCGACCATTGATGCTTTGCATTATTTATATAGAAAAATTATTGATTATATTCAAAACGGAGAATACCCAGTCGGTATTTTTTGCGATTTTAGCAAAGCTTTCGACTGTGTCGATCATTCGCTGCTGCTTAATAAATTAGAACTTATGGGTATACGTGGCGTTGCGTTAAACTGGATTTCGTCTTTTCTAACTAATAGACTGCAGTTTCTTTCGATTAATCATTTTAATAATACGTCAAATAATATTGCTAACTCCGATTTAACAAAAATTAACGTTGGTTTGCCTCAAGGCACAGTGCTTGCTCCAATTCTCTTTATTATCTTTATTAATGATTTAAGTGCCGTTTTAACTAATGATTGTGACCCTATCATGTACGCCGACGATACTACTCTTTTAATTTCTGATAAAAGCAAATCTTCTCTAATTAATAAGTGTAATTTAAATATACAATCCTTAAGCACTTGGTGCTCCACAAATAAACTGTACTTAAATGACAGTAAAACTAATATCATTCGTTTTCATACAATGAGCCCTAAAAATAATGACATTCAAGTAAATATTCAGTTCGATGATAATCATTTAGATAGTTGTACGTCAACCCGTATATTAGGCCTCACTGTAGTAAATTGGAATCCCCACTGTGATGAACTTGTCAGTAAATTAAATGTAGTTTGTTTTCAATTTCGTCATTTAAAGGAATATTTAAATACTAGCCAACTTGTTATGTTTTATTATGCAAGTGTTGAGTCTCGTATGAGATATGGAATTTGTTTATGGGGAAATTCAAGTGCTCTTAAAAAAGTCTTTATTGCCCAAAAGCGAATTATTCGTTGTTTAGCTGGAGTCAGGTATTTGTCATCCTGTCGTGAACTTTTTAAAAAATACAACATCTTAACTGTTATAAGTTTGTATATTTACGAAACTTGCATCTTTATTTTCAAAAATAAAAATACTTTTGCAAAGACATCTGATATTCATAATTATAATATTAGGCATAGAAATAACTTTTATGCACCGGTGGCCAAGCTAAATATTGTTAAAAATTCTCCTGAAATATTTGGACTAAAATTGTTCAATAAACTGCCAGAAAGCATAAAACAAATTAATAACTTTCTTCATTTTAGAAAAGAGCTTAAAAAATATTTAACCCTCCGTACTATTTACACTCTAGAAGAATATTTCGGCATATAAATATATCATAAGCAGTTTTTATTCTTTTTTATGTATTTTCTGACGCATTCTATACACTGTATTATGTGTCTTTAGAAATAAATCTCTTTATTATTATTATTATTATTATTATCATTATTATTATTAATATTATTAATATTATTATTATTATTATTATTAATATTATTATTATTAATATTATTATTATTATTATTATTATTATTATTATTATTATTATTATTATTATTATTATTATAATTATCAAAATGGCGGCAGGCATGTGAGCTGATAAGGCAAACAAACGTCAACGGTAGTCGAATTTTAGCAAAACCGAATTAGATACAATATTGAATGAGGTGAATATAAGAAATAATATTTTATTTGGTATACCTTCATCACTTAATACTCCCTTGAAGAAGGTTCGTGCTTGGGAAGAAGTTTATTTGGTTGTAAATGCTGTTGCTTCCCAAGCACGAACTGTTACGGAAATTAAAAATAAATTTATACAGGAGAAAGTAAGAATAAAATCAAATCATAAGTAAAATATTACTTAATTAAATCATTTATATAGTAGTTATTAATGATATTTACTTTTTAGATGCCTGTATGCTTAAAGAGAGGAGGAAAACAGGAGGCGGTCCGCCTGTAACGGGTACAATTTAATTTATTTTCATAACATTCAAGTTCCAATCCAAAGTATCGACATCCTACCTCTTCCTATAAATTTTACTGATCAAATCTAAACCCAAACAATCCATAAAGTTTCTGTAGATACGTAGAGAGAGTAAGAGAAAGCACTATATACATATTATATTAAATAACTATTTTTTACTATTAGTTTTCACCAGCTAGAGGACACACTTTACGTTCTTTTAGCTAAATAATAAATTGTTGGCGCAAGAAGAATTAAAGAAGAATGTAGGGACTATCGAATCACATCTGGGCCTGGGCGATATTACACGCTGTTTGCATTAAATTGTACAAAATTTAAGTAACAAAAAATTATTGGAACATGTACGTATAACTATATAAATTTGTTTTGAATTTAATTTTTATATTTCTTTTTAAATGGATTAAATATTACTACGTGTTCAATCCAGGGTGTGGCCGTGAGTAAAAATAAAACAAAAAATGTAGGTAGATAACAAATTTTTTCTACTCCCATGCGTGAAGTGGGTACTTCACGTATTAATTTTCATGTGTGAAGTTTGATTTTTTGAACACTGTGCGTGTGTGCGTGAAGTGTTACTTCACGCATACTGTGCGTGAAGTAAATAATTCAGTTTAAACACACACAATGAATATCAGTATATATACGTAAATCATGTGATGGTAAATGGTCCGAAGAAATAACAACTTCATGAGAAATATGTAATTAATTTATATAAATAAAATAAATTTCGTAATTCTAAATTTACAACTTTGTGTTAAATATAAATCTAAGTCCAATAAGCATTCAAAAGCAATAAATAAAAAATTTCTAAGCAATCTAATACAAATTTTATGATATTACAGGTTATAGCAGTTACAAAATATAAAATTATTGTATTTCCCATTATTTTAAATATTACAAAATGGCTTGTGTTTTAATAAAACAAAGCTGTTAAACCCCCGTACCGTTGGTAAACATGGTTACACAAGTCGATAATGCAGAGGCTTTACGTTAAAAGAATGACAATGTGAAGAAAAAATTATATTTTATTGCAAGGTCGTAGAAAAAGTATAGTATGTAACACGTGTGTGAAGCCTATTTTACATTCGGGTGGTTTGCAACACTCGCCTTTGGCTCGTGTCGCAATCTCCACCCTCATGTAAAAACTTCAGCTTCACACACTTGCCACATAATATACTATTATTCGTTAAAGTATCTATCCACTAACATTTCACGAACGGTGCAGCCGCACCAGACCCCGTGCTTTGTAAACAATTCGTATTTATTTAAATAAATTAATACAGGTACTAATATTTTTGTATTCTTTATGTTAATGCAGACGATATATCTTACAGCTCTTCAGTTTATAAAAAAAAAGATTGATTACAGCAATAAAATTTGATTACAATAATGACAATGACTAATATCAAGTATATATGAATATAATAGTTTTAATTTTTGATGCGCTTCTTAATTTGCTGTCTTTAGGAAATGTTTAAGCTGCTTAATGCCTTGGTAATATTGCAGTTATTCAATCTCTATAATTTGCAAATTATTACACGTTTTAAACTATACTGTTGACCTCCGAAAAATGCTAGATTAAAAATATTGATATTTCCTTTGTTCATTCTTGTAATCCATATTACTAAAATCATTTGTTCTAATCAACAATTTTACAGTTATTGGATGCTATACAACAATGCCAAAAAATTATCCGTTTGACAGGATATTTCCTTTACTTTTTTTCTTCTAAATTAGAATAGTAAATCCGAGAAATTCAACATGGACAATAACGAAAAATTAAATTATATATAATATCATCATCACGGCTTATTACCCATTGCTGGGTGTGCCAATCTGCTTTGTACACAGATGCGGTAATGATGAAATATTTGCACCGTGCGGGCGCTTACCAGGCGTCACCTCACGGGCACTCATTGCTGGCGTGGAGAGTGCACCACAGGGGTCAATTTTGTGCCATATAAAATTCGAAATATTTGGCGTCGGTCGGAATCGAACCCGGTTCCCCAGATTCGCGACCTGACACTCAGGCACACGGCCACGAGACCCCCATAAAATATATATATAATTGTAAATCATAAGCATTGGGTTCTTTGTAAAATTCTAGTATTTAAATAATAGATTTATTGTCGGATTCAATTTTATCGTGAGGTAAGATATACTCAAAATATTCTTTGTTGTAACCAAAACTTTCCCAATTATTATTTCAATATAACAATGCTACAAAAATATCCGTTTGGTAGGATAATTATTTTATGCGCAACTGCATTAAAATTGTTTATATCTTAGATACCATCGTTATTTTCCTCTCTTTCTCCATCATAAAGTAAAAATCGCCTAATTTTGTATTTTTAAATGATACAACACACTCCTATTTTTAGCTGAAACTATTGCCGACTAGTTATTAGTTTTGGTGGTGGTAAAAACTAAACTAACACACAGAGCTGCCAAATTACTTTCCGACAATAAATAATTCGAAGATTGGAAAGGTTTAAAACTTTACCTTACTACAAATTTTTGTGATAAAAGCACAGCCGAAACAATTTTACTGGAAATTTTTCAAATGAAAACTAAAACCAACATATACAAAACTCTAGAAGTTATTTCTCATAAATTTGCACAATATAAATAAAAAAATATAATCAGTTACAGAAGAATGCAATAACACAATCAAAACTTAGTAGTTTCAGATTTTATAACCCTCCTACTCTTATCAGTGAGAGGATCATTTATTGATAAACAACCTAGCACAGAAGAGTACGAATGTTTATTGAGAAATGATTTTAATTATTCACATCAAAATCCACACCAATCACCAATGTTAAAAGATAAGCAAAATTTTAGTTTCAATGTACAACCCAAAAAATTCCCAGGCCAACAATTCCCGTCCAAACCAATTTAATTTAATAAAAACTCAAACACAACAAAACGCCTTTAACCCACGTCAAAACCTAAAAAAATACGAAACAAAACGAAAATTTCAGCCCAAAACAATGACAAAGCAAACAAGATTTACTACGCCTATATCTACTCAAAAATATAAGCAAAATTATAATCTCAACGAATGCTCAGATGACCAAAGTGAAAAAACTGCTGACGGTACGTAGCACAAGACGATGACACTAAAAACGATTCTTTTTAGATTTAGAGACGGAAATAGCCGAACAATACAAGAAATGTCTAGCCTAACATACAATTTACCATCGCTACAAATACAAGACTATCAGCTTTATCATGTGGCCCGTGTAGGGTAGAATCCCCCATCGGGCGCCTCCGCAGGTGGCGGATAGGGGACCGCCCACGTGATAAACTGGGCACCGAAGAAACAGCGGTGGCTGCTACTGTCGCTCTTCTCGGGTTAGGCGCGGGCTGGGGCCATCTTGGTGTCGGTGGGCGGCTCGGCTACCTGTGACTGGTGCGCGTTTTGGACGGCTGTCGGGCGCTGGCGCAGAGGACGGAGTGTGATCTTCTCAGCATAGGTGTAGATCTGGAGGGCGGTCGAGGTAGGGACTATATTGGCAAACCTCGCGGGGGGGAAGCTGGGCTGCTCTGGTCCTCAGTAACCTTGAGTTAACCGTGTTGTCCCTATCATGATCGCGCCCGGGACCGGTGTCGGCGGGGGACGCCTCATGCCTACCTTTGGTGCCCGGCGGCTGAAAGAGCCGTGCCCGGGAACGGAGGCCTAGCCGCTTCCGGACGAGAGCTCTGACCTAGGCTTGCGTACTCGCCCGGGAGAGGTGGTGGAAGCGGTCGACGTAACTACTCGGGGCGGACCAAAACCGACCAAGTGGGAGTCGATAGCCTTGGGAGGCAACCCGCCTAGGAGAAGGACACTCCGAACACAAACCACGGATAGGCAAGGGCTCGATAGTCTTGGTAGACAGCCTGTCTAGAAGAAGGACACTCCGAAATCAAACCTACGGATAGGAAGGGTTCGAGAGCCAGCGGGGGAAACCTCTCTAGGAGAAGGAAAACTCCGAAAGAAAACCACGAAAAAGAACGCAGAAAAGTACCTCTGTTCTTGTTACAGGAACAGAAGATTGCGAGGACGGAATACTTTGGACGACGACCCGGCAACGTTACACGGATATACGATCGGACCTATCAGCTCCACGTGGAAGTGCCTGGATTGCAGCATGAAGGGCTGATGTGTGCTAGCACTGCTGAAGCGTGGGGTTTGGTGAGGTTCAGGGACCAGCCACTTCAGGCATTGATCAGGAAGTGTGCGATGGGGAGGGGTGTCAGACTCCTATTGTGACGAGCGAGCACGACCCGCCCGCTTTGTCCGGGGCCGGATAAGCGTATTGGTTTGGCCTCGGGGAACTGGGGTAGGACTTCTAGTCTGAGGGTATACCCGCTCCAAAACCAACGGCCCGCTCCGCCCCATACGATGCGCTCGTTACACAACCAATGGGGGCTAGCGAAACTAAGGGGGAAAAAGAAACGCCAATGCATGCAGACTTACGCGGAGAGACAACCTCGACAAAAAACAAAGGTGAAGTAATGGAAGAATGGAACATTTCGAGCGAGTTAGACCCTCCCAGAGAAGATCAGAATACAAGGAGAGAAAGCCTCCTCGACGAGCTTAAAAAAATCGAGGAGCTTAATAAAGCGATGGACGAGCTGGAACAGTGTAAGCTCTATAAAAGCGAGAAATAGTACGGTTATCAACATTAGTACTGACTCGAACGACTCGTGCGAACCCTTCCCTTTTTCTTCCCTACTTTTTACTCCGAACAAGTTACGGAGCAATGAGAAGGAAAGGGAGTGCAGATAGTGTTGTTGAGCCTCACGAGGAAGTTAAGGGCGGTGACAGGAACAAAAGGAATATGAAGAGCATGGGCAGTTATGCTAGCTCGATTAGGCAGGAGGAGAATAAGATGAGAAGCGATGTACACAAGGATATAGCGGACAGGGTAAGGGCCCTGGAACAGCTGGTGCCCCAATACATCGAGCTCCAAAAGCTGGTCGAGCGGCAAAGAGAGGAGATATCGCATACAAACGTGAAAGTGGCGGTCAAACGAAAGGCCAATACGTTAATCTCCTGCATAAAGAGAATAACGAATGAGCGCAGCAACATTAGTGACACTGTAAGTGCACCCTCATCCGCAGACGAGTGGAAAGGGGTTGAAAACAAAACAACGAAGACGGATGAGAATAGAAAAGACAGCTAGACGCAAACCCTTCCGCAACCAGAAATCCAGAAAGGGTAACCTACGCTGGAAGAACTGAGGGAAAAAATAAAATGCGCCACAAACGACGAGGCCTCTGAAGTAGCGGACCTACACTGGCCAGCGGAGGCATATACGTGCACTACCTTGGTGAAGGGCAACCTACTAGAGGCACCGAGTAACTGCGCCTTGGCACACGGAGTGCGAGACGTACTCAGCAAAGACCAAGGAGGAGTCCCCTGGCTTCTAACTTAGCAGCAGCAAGGAAGTGGGGAAAGGTAGTGCACGTTACAATGCAAACCACTGGCGACAAAGAAGACGTCGAAACTGTCAGGCATGTACATTGCAAAGACTGTTATATATAGTAAAGGAAAAGGCGACCGGCAACGACCAAAGGAGAAGGGTGCGGCCAGACGCGGTCATAGTTAAAGCTGGCGATTGTAGAACATATGCTGACCTTGTGAGACAAGTTAAAGAGATTGGGGTGGAGGTTACCAACGCCCGAAAAACGAGAGCTGGTCACCTAATCTTAGAAGTCGGGCTGAGCCCACACAATTACATTCAATTTTGTGTAGTGCCAGGTCAGGCTGAAGGCAACGGGGGGAGAGCAGAGAGGAAACAGCGAGGATGGAAAATGACAACGGAGACAGCAAAGATCCGTGAAGGTGTACGCGAACGGCTTGGCGGTACAACCCCTAACATCACAGAAGACTTTATGCACCGATAGGTTGGTGTGTGTAATGATAATCTAAAGAGAATGAGCTGGCGGATGGCCCGGTGTCTACTAGTGGACAGACCGGATCGCTGATCTGCGGAAGGATGCCCTAGTGGCACATCGCCGTTACCAACGGAAGAGGAAGAGACGTGGGGCTGGTAAATCTGAGGAGGAGAGGGAAGACATGCGTTCAGACCGGAAGGTGCTAAGGACGGCGATCAACCAATCGCAGTAGCAGAGATGGCGGGATCTGATCGACCTGGTGCAAGACAACGTCTGGGGGAAGGGACACAAGACTGCAATGAAACGCATCAAGGGAAACCAACCCCCAAGAACCCTGAGCAAGCAACAGCTCTTTGAGCATGTTACCTCTCTCTTCCCACAACATCGAAGGATTTCATGGATAACTGCCGACGTAGATGAGAAGCCAGAGCCTTTTACGTTGGAAGAGCTAAAAAGAGCAGCAAGTAAAATGGAAGCCAATAAGGCGCCCGGGCCTGACGGCATACCAGCTGAGATAGTGATGATAGCCGCGGAAGAGGAACCAGACGCAATCCTCTGGGTCATGAACAGGGTACTGGAGAGTGGCGTATTTCCCACACAGTGGAAAAAAGCCAAACCGGTACTAAGGAAATAAACCGGACAAGGTTAGACAGCTGTGTCTTCTAGATGCAGCGGCAAAACTCTTGGAACAACTGCTGGTAGGAAGTCTAAAGGAAAGTCTGGCTACCAACGGGGACTTCTCTGAAAACCAGTATGGTTTCAGGACGGGTAGAGAGACCATCGACACTATCCAGAGGGTTGTTGACACAGCAAGAAGTGCTATGGCAGGGACATGACAGACTCGAAGAGTGCGCACTTGTCACGCTGGATGTGAAGAATGCCTTCAATTCAGCACGATGGAGGCGTGTAGTTTCCGAGCTACGCCAACGAGGGAAAGAGTCGTACCTGGTTAGCATCATCTGCTCATACTTCGAGGACACAGATACATTGCGGCCGAGTCGGAGGAAGAACGTGCCTCTATAATATAACGAGTGGAGGTCCACGGGGATCAATCCTTGGACCTACCCTGTGGAACATACTGTACGATGGAGTACTCCGCCTAGAGATGCCACCGGGAGTGACGTTGATAGGATATGCTGATGATTTGGCTGCGGTCGCAGTTAGAAAGACTGTTGACGAGCTTCAGCAATCCATCAACGGCGCGCTAAACCAGATCCTCTATTGGATGGGGGAGGCGTAGCTGGAACTTATACCAGAAAAGACGGAGGCTATAAATTTCTCCGGACAAAGAAAATTACCAGACGTTAGCTTTCAGCTGTACGGGACAGAAGTCAGCCCGAAGAGTACGGTGAAGTACTTAGGTATGACACTAGACAAAGGCCTGAATTTTAGCCCACGCATAAGAATAGTTAGCGAGAGAGCAGCAACCACTACAGCAGCGCTCGCTAGGTTAATTCCCAACGTGTGAGGACCCTCACCCAGCAAGAGGAAGCTACTGACCTCTATAGCGGAGTCCGTAATGCTGTACGCCTCGCCGGTGTAGCACACAGCATTGGAGAGGGAGAGCCTTCGCAAGCTAGTTGCTGGGGTCCAGGGGAAATGTGAATTAAGAGTTGCCAGCGCCTAGCGTACCATATCGGAAGACGAGGTACTGGTACTCTCTAGCATGCCACCTCTGGACCTACTCGCGCTGGAAAGATCGAAAACGGTGGCATCACAAAGCACAGACAAGAAAGAGGCTCGGACAATGACACTTAGACGATATCAAGAGAGATGGAGTGTAGGAACGAAAGTAAAGTGGACGAGTAAACTTATTCCGGAGGTGGAGGTATGGGTCGCCAGGAAGCATGGCGAACTGTGCTTCCACACAACGCAGATCCTATCTGGACATGGGTGTTTCCAATCGTATTTGCACAATATCGAAAGAGCAACAAGTGACTCATGCACATACTGCCAAGCAGAGCCAGATACCCGGGAGCACACTATTAGTGTTTGCCCCCGATGGGAGCGACACAGGAGCAATGCGGGGGTACTAGGGCTTCCACCGGAGGCAATAATAAGGGCGATGCTCAAGAGCGAGGACCGATGAAAGCGAATCACTGGCATGTTCGGAAAGATTCTTGCCACCAAGGAAGAAGACGAGAGGACGAGGCAACAACATTCAAACACATAATGTGAGCAGATTATGTGGACCAAAGAGGACGTGCGTAACAGACTGTACCAAATATGACCGGTATTCTGAATTAATGTTTACACAGTTCCGGGGTCCCAGTGGGCGAAAGCCGGGAGAAGTTTTTAGTCGGTAATAAACCTGCGTCACCAAAAATCGGTGTCTTTTAGAAGATTTTCCTCTCCCTAACAAATCATACAATTTACTATCGCTACAAGTACAAGACTATCATCTATATCATGTAGCACACCGCTTATATTAGACGAGATAGATAAATATTTTGACAAATAGAAACAAATGTAAGTGACATTACGTTTTTTCGTTCTCAGTCACATATTTACACTGGATTTCATTGTTAGCTACATCGTTTAATATAAGCGATGTGCTATATGATACAGCCTTATAGCATTTTATTAAACACAGGTTCAAGTATTAACTTATTACATCCAGATGTAGTAAATTTCGAATAAATTAAATCTATGAAGAAAAATGTACGTTCACAACTGTAAATAAAAAATCTACTATTTCACATTTTGTGATATTCAAAACTAATAAAATTATAATAAAATGTTACGTTTACAAATTTCATAAAGAATATAGTTTATTATTAGGTACTGAAGCATTTAAAAAATTAAATATTCAAATCGATTTCATGAAAAAAATCAGTAAATTTACAAGGAAAAGAAAAGGATTGGCAACCCTGCATTGAAAGTGTAAAACCGCGTTTTTGTTAATAACAATATTTTTAACTATAAATTGTTTATATCTACTTCATTTTTATACTAAATATTGTGTAGAAAGGAAAGATAAAGTGTAGTGCATACTTTCAGCGTGTAGTGTACAAGTCTTTTGGTGAATTTGTGCAAAAACTGAATAATATCAAATACCATAACCTCAATATGGCAGAAAAAGATATGAATATTGAGGATAAACTAAACAAACTGTTATCAATTGTACCAGTTGTAGAACAAATAAAAACAGATATGTCTACAAAACAAGAAATATCTGTCATTATGCAGCAGTTAAAATACAATGACGCAAAAATTACTAATCTAGAAACCACAATCAATTTTCAACAAAAAACAATCCAACAACTACAAAATTCTATTAGAAAACGAAACCTCATTTTTACCGGCATAAAATAAATCGAGAAAGACTCAGTGGATTTGGAAAACCAAATAATTACAACAGTTAATAAATATTTGAAAGTAAACATCACCGAACATGACATTGAAGAAGTTTATCGTCTTGGCAAAAGAACAACCAATACACGGCCAGTACGAGTATCCTTTACAAACGTAAAAGTTAAAAAAATAATCTTTGATAAACGTAAAAGCTTAACTGGGACAAATATTTTCATAAACCCAGATCTATGTAAAGAAGAGTACATCAAACGCAAAGAACTAATAAAAACAGCTAGAGAAAACAAATTAAAAGAAATAGAAGAAAAAACCAAAAATAACGAAGCACACATTATTAATGGAAGATCTGATAAAAGAAAGGACCGTTTATCATCTGACGATTCTCCTTCCACCGCCAAGCAGCACTCAAAACTCATGAAACATGCTACTCCGAGTACTCCGGCATCTCAGGCGGGCAACATTGATAAGGAGGGGGCCGACACTCCAGGCGCTTTATCTTTAACCAGCCAGCCTATCAATCCGTCTTTTTTAGGCTAGATTCCCCTTCTACAAGTAATACTGAATTTTATCCTCCGCTCAATTCATCTGGCACCGTTTCATCAGAAAATACTATAAGTATCCCCAAGTCTCACACAGATGAATCATGGTTTAATGTTGTTTTTTGGAACATAAATGGAATTAGTAATTTGTACAATTTAGAACAAGAAACTATAGATAAATTGAAATATGGAACCATTATTTTCTTGTGTGAAACCTGGTTGCAAAATGATATAAATGCCTTACCTAACTTTTTATGTGACTATGAAATATTATGTTGTAGCTCAGCTGTAAAGGAGAAGAGTATGGGTCGTTCCAGTGGAGGTCTTTCTGTATTCCTTATAAAAACTTTCATGCAAAGTACTAGCATAATACATACATCCAATTTATGGATAATAATAGAACTTAAAACTAACAATTCTAGTTATATTATTTTTTTCACATATTTAAAGCCCAGTTTGCATGATTCTTGTATAGACTTAATTAGTGATATGCTTTCAGAAATTACCGACACATATAGTTTTCACGACATTGTTTTCATTGGAGACCTAAATTGTCATATAGGCCAATTAAATCAAGCTCAAGATGAAATGTTTATATCACCATATGTACATGGAGTTAGAAATTCTTTACATTCAGCTACAAACTCTAGAGGCATTAAACTGGCGGACGCGATGGAAAATTTAGGCTTCTATACATTAAACGGTAGGACTTATCGGGATGTACCAGGTAACTTTTCTTTCATATCTAAAAACGGAAAAAGTACAATTGATCAAGCTTGGATAAATATATCTGCCCTAGATAAAATTTTATCTTTTAAATTGGATCAAACTTTAACAAATTCTAATCACAGTATTTGCACGATTCAGTTTAATGATGTACTCGCTTCTGTAACCAAACCCAAAAAAATTAGTGACTCTAATGTAAAATATAATTTACAATTTAAATTTGATCCGAGTTTAGCCCTAACTTATCAAAAATACTTAACTGAATCCAACAACTTATATTTTCATAGCAATAATCCTAATGACCTTGCAGTAAATCTAGAAGCTGCAATTAAAAATGCAGCTTGTAGCGCAGGTATGATGAAAGTTAACATCTCTCCACAAAAGGATATAGGTTACATACGGGAACATAAGCCATGGTATGATAAACATTGTGTAGATTTAAAACGTAAATGTAATCAAAGTCTGCGAAAAATGAAAAATCACTTTTCAGATACTAATTTAAGCAATTATATATCAGATAAAAAAACCTATTTAGATCAAATTAAAAAAAAATAAATTATCACATTTTAAACGGATAAAAGTTGATTTGTCCAATATTAAAAATCCTCAGGAATTTTGGGCCACTGTTAGATTACTTAAAACTTCTCATTTTCGACAGAACGATATCGAAATCACAGATTGGGAACAATTTTATCTGACTTTTTTTGCAAATTGTACTCGCTCAAATATAATATTTTTAGACTGCTTACACCCTCATCTCGACAATGAAATTACTTTAAATGAATTACAGATTAGTATTCAAAATTCGAAGCAAAATAAATCTCCAGATCTCGACTCATTAGCTAACGAATTTTATAAAAACTTAACGCCTGCATGGCAAAGTTACTTGTTGAATTTATTTAATACAATATTTAATACAGAAAAAATTCCTCACTCATGGTGCAATGTTTATACCTCCTTGCTATATAAAAAAGGAGATATATCTGACCCCTCAAATTACAGGGGTATTGCTGTCTTAGTATCAATATGCAAATTATTTACAAGTATTTTGTACAGTAGGATCCAGGAATGGAGTGAGGAAAATTTTATTATAAATGAATGTCAATACGGTTTCCGCAAATCGAGAGGATGTAGAGATAATATATTTATATTAAGCTCAATTATTCATCTCCGTTTACGCTTAAAGCGTACAAATATGTTTGCAATATTCGTAGACTTCAGTAAAGCTTTCGACAGTATAAGCCATAACATCCTTTGGTACAAATTATACGAAATCGGAATATCTTGCAAATTAATTAGAATTCTCCAAAGCATTTACAATAACGCGACAATTCAACTAAAAGTTAATGGTGATCTTTCCAACCCCATTGCTGTTTCAAGGGGGGTTCTTCAAGGGGAAATTTTGTCGCCCTTACTCTTTGCGTATTTTATTAACGATATATGGAACCATTTTGAAAAACATGAAGCCCAGGGCATAAATATTGACGGTCACAATTCTGTTTCTATTTTAGCATATGCAGACGACCTAGTGATTTTATGCAACTCGGCGGTTGATGTGCAAAAGAAATTAAATATTTTAAGCCTGTACTGTGATATAAATAAATTAGATGTAAATGTCAACAAAACAAAAATTGTCCATTTTTACAAGGGTCGGCCAAAAAACATCTCAAAACCGTTTATGTATAAAAATAATTACATTGAATTGGTATCAAACTACAACTATTTAGGAACAATGTTTTCCTCTTCAGGGAAATTCAACGTTGCTGCTAATGCTAATTTTAAGAAAACAGTTATAGCTTTTCAAAAAGTTAAATCCATCTTATGCAAAGGTAAATCTGAAGGGTGGGATGAAAAGTTAAAACTAATAGAATCTATGGCTCATGCAACTTTCCTATATTCCTGTGAAATTTGGGGTCTGCGTCATTTTAAAACTGTAGAAAAAGTACAATGCTATCTACTAAAAAACATTCTACGTTTACCCAAAAATACCCCTCATTATCAAGTAAGACTGGAAACAGGAGCAGTACACTTATGGACAAAGGTTCTTAAAAGAGCCTTAAACTGGTGGGCAACCATTCTAAAGATGCCTGATGATAGGCTACCAAAAATAATATACAACAGATTAATGTCTCTAGATAATTATGAAAACAACAAGCTTGAATTCAATTGGTATACACAATTAAAAAACTTTTTCGAAGATTTTCACTTACACTCCATCTGGCATGAACAAAAAATAAATAAACAGAAAATAGATGAAATTACAAACACCCTTGCATTAGATCTAAAACAGAAAGACATCCACAGACTCTCACTCTCCTCCTATAGTTTCCACTATAAACTAATAAAAGATAATTCTGAAATAGAGAGCTACTTAAGATTAAAACTGCCTGTAATTAAATTACAAATAATATGTCAAATTAGACTTGCCAGTGATATGGGACTAAAAATATTTTATAAAGACTTGAAATACGAATTAAACTCTACTCAAATTTGCCTATTATGCAACAATAACAAACAAGAAGATTTATTTCATTTCTTTATGGAATGCCCTATATATAGTAATATAAGAAGAGCGTTTTTAAGCAAGTATTTTACAAATCACAGTCAAACCGACTACTTATGTTTTTTAAATTTTATAAAATCTCTAGATTCGCACAAAATAGATAACATTTTTTATTATACTTTAAATGCATTTAAAACGCGTAGCTTTTGTTTATTTGAATAGATTTTTCCTTGGTCTCTTCGCTACATTCTTTCTTTTGTTGGATTTATTTAAATTATATATTATATTAAAATAAATGTGATATTTATGTTTATGATATATAAAATAATGAATTGTTATAATTATTTAATATATCTTTGTTTTATGATTGGGCTGTCAATTATTTGTATGGGAACTTCCCGGAAGCAAATTAAATAAATAAATAAATAAATAAATAAATAAATACAAGGAAAAGAAAAAAAATTACAAAACGACTTTAAAACTGGCAAAAAAAATAAATTTAAAAATAAAACAAACTAAGACATTACTAACAATTTATAAAAAAAACAACAGATGCTAATATTAAATTATTTATAGAAACTAAACGAGCGTATCGCAAAAATGTAAATCAATGTAAAAGATAACATCAGTTGTCAATATCTAGACAACTATCTAATATATAAAAAAACAACTCTGAATTCTGGTAAGGTATAAAAAAAATTAAAACCAAAATTAAAGTCAATAAATAGTATTAGTGTTAATGACTGGGTCGAATTTTACAGTACATTATATCCAAACATTGAAAAAAGATATGTACAGTTATTTTACTGTTTTAATCCTAACTTCGACATAGACATAAGCATGCAAGAATTGGTAAGTGCTATTGATGATTCTACGGCTACAAAAGCTCCAGGAAATGACAGCATAAACAACTTTTATAAAAATTTACTGTTGGCTGCATTATCTATTAACTTTGCTTAATCAAATTTTAAGAGAGGAAAATGCACCTTCGTCATGTTCTAAAGTAAACTCTTTATGCTATACAAAAACATCGATATATCCAATCCTTTAAATTACCGCGGTATTGCTTTTCTAAATTCCATTTGTAACCTTTCCACTAAAATTATTGCAGTACGCGTACAAAAATATCTTGAAAACAACAATATACTCTGTGACAATCAGAGAAAATATAAGTTCAACGGGCAATGTCTTTATTTTATCATCAGTTATACACTTGCATTTAAGATTATCAAAAAATTCCATATGCGCCATCTTTATGGATTTTAAACGAGCATTTGACTCCTTAAATCATTTGCTTCTTTGGAATATATCGTACGTAGCAGGTTTAAGCTCAAAAATTATAAGAATATTACAAAATTTGTATAAAAATGCTAATTTAACTTTTAAAAATTCTGATATACAATTATATACAGGTATAAGTGTAACTGAAGGCATGTTACATGGCGAAACTCTATCTCCCACCCTATTTTCAATCTTTATAAATGATTTAAAAGATTTTCTACGCAGTGAAGGAGTTAAAGAGCTTAATATCGATGCTATACCGATTTATTAATGTTGGAATACGCTGACGACCTAGTAATATTGTAATTCCCCATAGACGTACAAAAAAGTTTAATTTATTAAAATCATATTGTCATCATGAGAATAAGTTGGAAGTTAATCAAAAAAAAATTGTGTACACTAGATTAGTCAGTTTGAACAACAATCCTAACAAAATATTATACAACTGGATGTCACAACTTAAAGAACTTATTTCCAAACTAACCTTTGATAATATTTGGCAAAAACAATGCATGAATAATCAAGAAATTAATAACTTACTAGCTTACCTACATGACACCAAAAAAAAATATTAAATTAAAAATTTAGTGACTTTTACAAAAAAAAAATTACCAAGCCCTTATAGGCCAAAATTATCTTTATGTAAATGTTTTCTTTGGTAAAAAAACGCCTAATTGCCCAACTTCCAAAAAGTCATATATACAATATCTATATTTTATCAAATAACATAAAATACGCCATAGATACTACAGTCAGTTGTATGGTATGTAGTCAAGAAACAAAACTTGTACCATTTCCTGTTTGTTTGTTCCATTTATCAATCACTGAAACAGGTATACTTAGCAGGATGGTTTTAAAAGGATGACAAATATATTAAATTATTACAAGATACCTAACTAGTTTAGACTCAGGTAAAATTAACAATATTTTTTTACTTTGTTGTCGGTTCTCTTAATTTAAGAAGTTTCTATCTTAATGAGTAGTATTATTACCTTCCGTCACCTTTAGGTAAGGAAGGTATTGTCTTTGGTCAAAAAATTCGGTGATGAGTTTTTGATGAATAAGCACGTTTTAGGGTCCCTACAATATGATTTTACTATTTTTACGATGATGTCTGTATGTGTGTGTGTGTGTGTGTGTGTGTGTGTGTGTGCGTGTGTGTGTATGTATGTGTGTCCGTGTGTGTGTGTGTGTGTGTGTGTGTGTGTGTGTGTGTGTGTATGTAACAAAATTTTCGTCTGCGATAACTTCCATTCTACAATTCTAAAAATTATAATTCTTTCGTATTTCTTTTCGTTATATCCATGTGAAGAGCTGATTAGATTTTGGTTAGAATTGGACAACCGGAAGTACCTTCATTTGAAGATTTTAACAGTTTTTCTTGAAAAAACTATGATAAATATCATTTTTTCACGTTTAATGTTATTATAAATATTAAAGAATTTTTTATTCTCTATACGATTTGACTACATTTTATACTTAATAATAAATGGATATAGAGTTAAAAATTATAAAGAAATTAAATTTCATAAAGTAGCCATAGCTATGGAAACAGCTACTATATTAAGAAAATTTTGATTGAAAGATGTCAGTGTCAAGTGAAATTGACATAGTTTGTCTGTCGTATAATTTTACTGGAAATATAGGATCTTTTGCTCTAAATTTTCTGTATGGAATTTATTTTTTATTTATTTTTACTTATCGGTATTTTCTATTCTTCTTGAGCTATTGCTTCAATCTAATCTAAGCATTTTATACTTTCGTTTTTGTAAATGAATGCCCTATTTTATTTTCACAGCAGTGCGGCATTTTGTTTGGTTGTGTAAGTGGGTAATGTGTAACTACAGTGTCATTAATTCCCGACTAAATGTTTCCATTAAGAATGTAGCCAAGTAACATTTCTCAACATTGTATAGTTAGAAATTTGAGGAGCGAGCGGCAAAGTGACATTTTGCGTTGACAAAAGAGAGCGCAAATGGCTACTTTGTATATAGACTGTAGAAAAATACATTTTTGACATGTATTAATTTCATTCTTTAAAAATAAGGAATATCTTGCTCGTGTTACAATTTATTTCTATTTCAATTAATAATCTAAACATTAAATTGTCGACGAGGATGGCAGGGACGAAGATTTTGATGCCTGATGATTTTTTTGCAAACGCCAGGATTACCTCCCATACTACTTGGATTACAACTGTCGATGATTTTTTCTATCTCACAGATACGAATGCTACTACTGACGGAATGTTAGATGATAAAACTAAGAATCTACTTCTATGTCAATTTTTAGGAACGGAAGGACGAAGAAAAGTTTCAACCTATCCATTTTTTATGGAACGTGGTACAAAAGGCTAGGATGAGTTTATTACATTCAAAAATTATTTCAACCCCAAGTCAACCAAGTGCACGCAGCTTACGACTTTAGAATACGATTACAGGGTAACACAGAAACAGTCACATCTTATCTGACAGATTTACGCTCGTTAATAAGTTTATATAATTATGGAAATAATGATACTTGCTGAACAATTAGTTATTGGATGTAGATCTAAATATACTCAAGAAAAACATTTGGCCGAAGGCAAACTTGACTTTGAAAAATTTGTGTCAATAATGACAGCCGATGAAACTGCGTCAAAAGATCTATCCGTTTTACAAAACAATAATAATTTGAATTCTTAGATTTCAAAAATGACCAATTCGAAATCAAAATATATCAATCCTCAAATTTTTAAATGTTATGGTCGTGGAGGAAAAAACCATGCTATAAAATCATATAAATGTCCAGCTTACGGTAAAACTTGTAATTTCTGTGAAAAGAAAAATCATTTGTGAAACGTTTGTAAAGCAAACCCAAACCGTAAGTAGAAATCAAGTATTACAGCAAAAATTAGTAATTTGCTAAATGGCAATGAAAATAACAGTTCGATGTCAATCAAAACAATGACATCGGGACTTGTAGCCAAAACTGAATTGCTGTTAGCTCGTTCAGTAGATAATAAATATTTTGCTTTTGTGGTAAAGGTGCAGAGATTTTTACTATTACAAATGAAATATTTCGCGCAGCGAAATTAAATACAAAACTAATACCGAAAAAAGGATTAGAACCAGATCCAAAAAATATTGATCCAATTTTAAAAGCACCTACACCAAAATGTTTGAAAGAAGTTCAGACATTTTTGGGCGCTGTGAACTATTACTCCACATACATAAAATATTTAGCTATTACGGCAGAACCATTAGGAGCACTCACACGAAAAAATAGTCACTTCAGATGGACTTTTTGTGAAGAAAAAGCTTTTAACACGTTCAAGGAAAAAATCCATGCAAACATTAAACTTGCTATTTTTGATTTGAATGCCCCCAACATTTGTTACTACAGACGCCTCAGATGTTGGATTAGGAGCTGTTTTGACTCAAATGCAGAATAATGAAGAAGTTATTATTGCTTACACATCTCATACTCTATCTGTTTCAGAAAGAAATTATTCCGTTGGTGAACGAGAAGCACTAGCAAGCATATGGGCATGTGAACATTGGAGCACTTTTCTTTTCGGAAGAAAATTTATATTAATTACCGATCATTCAGCATTTGTAACTTTACTGAAAAAACATACATCCACAAGAAAATCAGCGAAATTTCTTCGTTGGATGGAAAGACTCTATATTCGAGTATGACATATAAAATACAAAAAAGGAATAGATAACGTAATAGTTGATTTTTTATCACGGGCTCCACTGCAATGCGAGGACGATAATTTTGAAGAAAATACATCTGACATAAAACAATTAATAATTTCAGAAAACTTATCTTTGAAGAATATATTACGTCATCAAAGAAATGATTACGTATGTCAACAAATATTTAAATTTATTACTACAGGTTGACCAAGTAAACAAGATGTATCGAAAGAATTACAAATATTTTATAAAGGAAAAGATGAACTTTCTGTGGATAATATGTTGATACATCGCAATAAACGTATTCTTGTCCCAAGATCACTACAAGAAAAAACTTTAAATAGCGCTCATAAAGGACATCCCGGAATTATGAGAATGAAAGAAAATTACGAAGAGTTAACTGGCCAGGACAAGATAAAGACAGAACATTTTGTCAAATAATGTTTACCTTGTGAAGACAGCCAAAAATCACATAAAATATCTAAAACTAGTGATGAACCAAATCCGATACTTCAGCAAAAGAAACCTTGGCCTAAAATAGCAATTGATATTACTGGACCTTTGCTATAGCTCCTAGACAAGAAAGATTTTTAGTTGTCGTCATCGATCTTTATTCGAAATATCCGGAAGTATTATCAACTAACAGCATTACTTCAGCTACTATTACAGAATGGCTAAAAGATATATCTAGTAGATATGGAAATCCACACATTTTAGTTAGCGACAATGGAACGAATTTCAAATCAGACGAGTTTGAAAGCTTTTTATACGAACGAGATATTCTACACTGGAAAACTCCGAATTATGATCCTCAAAGAAATACTGTTGTCGATGTTTTCAATAGCTATCTAAAATTTGGAATATAAACATTCTCCAGAACTAACAAAAAGTTTTAAGTTAAGTATAAATGAACTTTTATTTAGTTTTAGATCAACGGCACCTTCAAACGACATTCCATCACCAGCAAAATTATTCCTTGGAAGAGATATACGAAGTAACTTCGAACCAAGATAAGGAAGAGAAGGAGATAATTTAAGCCAACAGAAACGAAAATCGTTCTTTGAAAACGAAGAATGGGTAAGAACTCGTCTTCCTGAAGTTCCAAAAAGGTGTTACTCCGTACGCAGAACCAAAACAAGTTAAAGAAATATTGAGTACCAACACATATTGTTTACAAGATGGGAAGGTATGGAGTACGAAAAATCTGGTACGGCACAGAGCGACAACCCGAGAAATTGAAATAGAAAACAATAGAAACAGAAATGAAACCTTCACCACTACAGATACGATTCGCCGCTCAAAACGTCCAAACAAAGGTGTTCTTCCTAAACGTTTCCGAGCTGAGTAACTTTCTTTAGGAGGTGATTGATATATCGGATTTTTAAATCGTAAAAAGAAATAAAAAAAGAAGGGAGAGTTCAGTTGTTTATAAATTCATTTTTAACATGTATTAATTTCATTCTCTAAAAATAAAGAATTTCTTGCTCGTGTTACAATTTATTTCTATAACAATTAATAATCTATACATTAGTTATACATAAAACAGTTTACGCTGTATGTTAAACCTAATCTTGGGGATTATATTATTGTATAAATAAATGGTAAATGTTTATTAGAAGTAGTATATTATAAAATATTTAATTAGTATAATTCTTTTTTGGTTAAATGATTAGTTGGATTATTTGTATAAATAATAATAAAATTTTTAAATTTAAATACTGAAGTTCATTAAAAGATAATAATATATACCATAATTTCAATATCTATGTAATCTGTTTCAGTTAAGTAAATATAAAATGTTTATTAATTATATTATTAAATATTTTATTCGTATAATTTTAGGTTTGTAAATGTATGTTATAAATGTATATTTGTTAACACTTTGCCATCCACTATTGTATAAGATATATTTCTAGAAACAAATACTTTATCTATCTATCTAGCATTCTTACTACAGTGACTTACTATTATTAGATATTACGGAAGTTACTAATAATTTACAATTTAATGATTCAAAATATAATATTTCCAATGATATACTTCTTACTGTTGGAGAAGACAATACTATAACACAATATTTTTCAAGATGTATCAGAAGAAATAGAAATAGAAGATAAACAAATAATAATTCTAATTTAAATATTAGAAATACAGAAAATGAGTAAGCGAAACAGAAGATTCTGATAAAGAATTTAGTCTTGATAATACTAATAATATCAGCGACACAGAAAACGAATCAGGTGATAAAGAGGACGACAGTAATTTGGATATTCAAAAGGAAGGAGAAGCAACCAAAGATATTGCTACAGAAGACTCTTCTTTAAGAAAAAGGCAAAACAGAGATTTAGTAAATGCAAATTCCTGGAAAAAAACGTTAACAAACATAGAAAAGAAAAAGGTGAAGAATATTTCTGAAAAAAAATGTGGGCGATGTCAAACAAATATCAAGACGAAAAAGGATCGTTGTAACTTCAAATTGTCTTCTTTAAAATGTATAAAAAAATCATCACAGTGCTCTGAATTGTCAGAAAAAATAATTAAAATATTCAAAAAATTGTGGAATCATTTATATTGGTCTCAAAGGAAAAAGACCTGCATTGGAATTAAGTGGAAACTTCTCTACTATATATAATTTGAAGAAAAATTTAAAAAAACTAAGTGTACGTAAACGTATGTTTTAAACACATTAGGCATGGGAGAGAGGATGGTTAATATTTGAAAATATTCAAACAACATTAATAAGCTAGAAAAAAAATACAGAATAAAGCAAAACAAAGCCGCGTGACCGTGTACAGAGAAATGAAAGTTACATTAAAAGATTTTTTTGAGAAAGTTAAGTATAAATAAACTATATTTAGAGCAATTTAGGCCATCCAAATCAGATCTTTACAAAAAAAAAATACAAAAACTCTTGGTGTAAAAATCACAACATACGGCCTTTGTCAATTAGTACGTTCATTCACATGTTTGATGAAATGAATTTAAGTTTATTTACATCGAAATAGGACGAATGTGATATTTGTGTATCCTTTAAAATAGTTAATCTTTCAGAAGATTTATACACCGTACACAAAGAAAAAAAGACTGAAGCTAGAGAAGAAAAAGAACGAGACAAATCCTCATACAATAATAAAGTTTTTGTATGGACCTGCAGGTAGTACTTCTCAGTTCAAAGTCAAACGTTTCGTCTCTACACTTTAAAACAAAATTAATTATTCGTAATTTCAAAATTTACGATATGAAAACAAAGGCCGGTTATTGTTTTATTTGGCACGAGGCAACTGGAAGGGTATCAGCTAATGGTTATGCATCAATTTTGTTATTTTATTAAAGAGCATTATGAAGACAGTTAGGACCTAATGAGAATATAACCTTTTGGAGCGACGGAAATGTCATGCCTTCTAATGCCTTTATTAATATGGCTTCACAACATAAAATTACAATAGAACAATCCATATAATGTAAAATATTATATTATAAGTTTTTTCAAAGACTTCAGCAAGATAAAATATCCTTAATATATAGCTTCTTTAATCATGACGATCGCCAAAGCTTTGAACACCTCAACAGCCTGAACGGTGCGAGTGATTTTCGTCAAACTTGCACCAGGTTGTAGGAAATGATTGTCCCGAGTGCCCTCGTAATAACAGAAATTTCTGTAGGATGCATAGTTTTTGTGTAAAAAATTCTTAAACGTAAATTGAAACAATCGGTCGAAAAGTACATGTAAAAATGTAGACGACAAACGTTGCCATATGTCACATTTAACATGCCAAAGTCAATGATGACAGATTATCGACTGTCGTCCTTCTAAACGCTAAAACTGTTTAATTAATACGTAAAATTGAAAAAAAAGATTATGAATTAAACGTGGTAGGTCTTTGTAGTGATTATAAGCCATGTTTAGTATTAATTTATTATTTATATATATATATATATATATATTAATTTGTAAATAGAATTTGGAAAAATGTATAAGCAAACATGGCAAAAAGGATAAGAAGGTCAGGAATAATATAATAATCGCTCGAAGAGTACATATACAAAATTAAAAAGATAAACATTGTCATCTGTCACATTTGATATGTTAATGACAAATTAAGCATGTCGTATCGGTTGTCCTTTTCAATGCTAAAAACATTTAAATATTATGTAAAATTGAAGAAAAGAACGTAAGAATTAAACGAGGTAGGTATATCTAAAATAAGCATTGAAATCGTGGAAGTAAAAGTGCAAAAATATGGGTATATTTTTGGAAGATCATACAATTTACATCTTATGCTTTGAAGATGATCAAAATGTTTAAATGGAACCCAACAAGATTTGATGCTGACACAGGACAAAAAATTAAACACTACAGAATATAAATATTGGTATTAAAAATAACAAATGAGGGCACCATAAATGAACTCTGTATACAAGGAAGAAAAGCTATACCTCAACTAAATTGCATATTATGGGATCAAACTATTTCAAAAGAAAATAAAAATATAATTTATAAAACCATTATAAAAAGTATAGTTACCTACAGCAGCAAAGTGTGGCCCTTAACCATTTACCCGCCGCTCTATGATCCACGCATTTAACTACTTTGAAACTTTCACCCCGTTATAATTAGAGTATTTTAAACTATATTCTGAAAAAACAAAAAATTTATGAGGCGTAGATTAGCTTATTTTACATGTTCCCATTTTGGGAACGTTGGCGTTTAAAGATACTAAAATATGGATATTCAAAAAAAATATTTATTATCTATTTCTTGTTACATAATTAAATTTATATATAATATAGAATATAAAATACAAGGACTATTTTTTATGATACATTTGAAAGCATATATTTTTGTGCAACCTTTTTTCACGTTTATTGCACCTCAATCTTGTATTAGATTGGCAAAGTATAGATTTACCTTGGGAACACGATACAGGAAAATGATAGATACCATCATATCGGATATCAGAAAGTACTGATGTACTTGGCCCACCCAGTCTACCTCCCATTATTGCACCAGATTTTAGTAAAGATATGGCAATCTTTCTTCTAAATTGAAGATGAATATTTTTTTCTTCAGGATGAATATGTTGATAAAACGAAACGCAGCAATAACAGCTAAATTCAAGCCATGCGCAAAAAGATTCCACCGCCATTTTTTTGATCTAAGTCTTGGGCGGTAGCTTAAGCACAGTCTATCCAATACATCGACACCCCCCATTCCTTCATTATATTTACGAATTATATTTGGTTCAGGTACTTCTTTCTTGTTTTGTTGTTTGACTCTTCTTGTAGTTTTATGCAAAGGTTGTACTCCATAATAATTACTTGCTACTGTTACTACAGAACTGTCATTCCATTTGACGCATATAACTTTACCATCTGATCTATAGTCATAAGAACCACGTTCTTTCTTTTTAATTTCTGACGTATTGCATAAAGTACATTTTCCAGTTCGATTCTCTCTTATTGTTCCACATGCTCGAAATCCGTTTGCAGCTAATTCAATTATGAAAGAATGACTCGTGAAAAAATTGTCAAAAAAATACTATGTGACTCGCAGGATCTTCCACAATTGCTAACAAATTATGAACTACATGACTACCTAGAGGACTTTTGGGCTCTTCACTTTTTCCACAGTAGATTTCCAAATTATATGGATAACCATCCACACCACACAGCATCCATATTTTGAAACCAAATCTTATTGGTTTATTCCTAATGAACATTTTCGCAGAGTGATGACCATGATAAGGTACCATTGACTCATCGATACTCAGCGGTTGGTGGAAAATTCCAAATTGTTGATATTGTACTTTGAGTTTTTCGAAAAATTCTGATACTTTATCAACTTTTGTCTGAGAAAGGTTTTTATTGTCGGCTATATGAAAATATCGTTTTATCGTTCGGAATGTTTCCCTGCTCATAGTTTTAGCAAAAATTGGAATGCAGAAATCTTCCGCAGTAGACCAGTAATCATCTTCGGCGGGGAGGGAATGATACCCACTAATTAGCAAAAGACCCAAAAACTGTCTCATATTTTCTTCCGACAAGTCAAAAGAATGATTATTTTTGTCTCTCCGTGCGTATAAAATTGTCTGTGTTGTTAGATAATTCACTATATCAGGTGTTAAAAATAACGAAAATATTTCAAATTCTGATTTTTGAATATGCTCACTGCCAACTTTAGGTGGATCTTTAGGATCTTCTTTTATTGCAACGTCTTCGCTTTTTCTCCAATAAATTTCAGATTGCTGATTATTTCTTTGAAGATTCGCTAATGGTATATTATCTTCATCATCATCATCGCTGTCCCGGGCTGAATTATAATCGTGAATTTCTAATTCGCCTGGAACTTCGCTTGGCAAATTGACTTTGTCAAGAATATCTTCAGTAATATCTTCCTCATCAGAATCTACTGGTATGTCACCAGAACTTGGTGGTAAAATGACTAAATCCACTTCATTTGCATATGAGTTACACTGAATGGCCTCAACTGCATCACACAAGTATCGATAACTGCTACGAGTTGAACTAAATAAAAAATAACACGTTTCAGTGTTTTTTCATCTCTTCGTAATTCATTATAAATTGTAATATACATATATTATAATTTTACTTACCCATAAAACGTCCCGGGATCCATAGTAACAAATATTTTATATGAATCGACGTTTACGTAAGTACAGCACAGAACATCGGAGCAAACTAACATAGGGTATTCCCCGAATTGTGATTTGGTTATACGCCAACGTTCCCAAAACAGGACATGTATTTATATCTAATTATAAAATTCTAATGTAAACAGATCTAATTTTATGCAATGTATGGTTCGAATCCTTAAACTAAAGAGAATTAATTATCAATAAAATAATTAAAAATATAATGCTAGGTATTTTTTTTTTGTGAGTACATATTTTATTGCAATTTTTTTTTAATTTCCGGACACCATATTACAAATACTTATGCATGCAGTTTGCAAACGAGTAAGTTTTATTAACGTAGCAACCTCACTTTTCAAAATGCTAGGTAAAAAACCATCATTTTTGCCACAGATTACGGATAATTAATTAAGAAGCATGTGTTACCATTTTGGGAACGTTGGCATGTAAATGGTTAAAAAAAGGCTGAAGGAATGCTCCTAACTACGGAAATGGATTATTGGAGGAGGGAAGCATTAAAGTCAAGAAGAGAAAATATAAGAAACGGAAGAATAACAAATATCATGGACATTCAAATTACTATAACCGATTATATCAAAACAAATCAATTAAGATGGTACGGTCACGTACAGAAAATGAATAATGACAAAACAAATACTACAGTGAACACCTACCGGCAAAAAGAAATATCTGATGTGGCCAACACATAACCTCTCGCCAGATATTTTACCTGGTTGTACGCATAATATGAAAAATATTTTTAATTACAAATACATATATTCATGTCCCACTACAAAATAATTCTCACATATATTTGCAAAATCTATGGGATATTTTAATATAAATTATGTACAATACATACGTTTTCTTTATTTTTAATATCCTGATTTTTTTTTCTACTTTCCTTTTCTTTTTCTTTATATTTGTAATTTTTTCGCAAATTCCTTTTATATTCTTTTTACGTATATTCTTTTGCGTTGTTGACTTTTTTTTATTTTCATAATCTTCATAATGATGTACAAATATTTTTGACAGTGGCATACAAATATTTTTGACAGTGGCATTTATGTGTCAATTACAAACATTTGAATTTCTTACTTTGAAGTAGTTTGATCTGAGAATTTTTACATCAAATTATTTTGTATGCATTTCTTTATCTTTAAATCTATAGAAGATATAATCATGTATTTATATTTATGGAATAAAGAATTTAACGTTCTTTAATGGAAGTATTTACATAAATTTTCGATAAATAATATTTAGATGATTTTTTCTTGTAACTACTAGTTCCGGTTGTCCAATTGTTACCAAAACTTAATCAACTCTTCCCATTATTGTTAGATTGAGGAGTTCGTAGTTAAAAATGTTTTAAGTCTTATAGTATGTAAGAAATCGTGGAGCCAACATCCACACACACATCCACACGCACATACGGACATCATTCACTTAAATCTGGATATTTGCGATTTTTAGCATGAATTCAATACCTCTCTTAGCGAGAGGTAAAAATATGGAGATCTAGAAGAAGTTGAGTAGCAGGGGTCCAAGAAGGAATAAGAGAGGATAACATGAAGACCTATGGTAAGATAGAGAGCAGTGGAGAATTGGCATCGGAAGACGTCGTAGAACGTTATAACTAATTGTATATATAGGTACTATATAATGATTTTAAGACACGTTTATTGTAAATTTATATTTTATTTTGTAAATATATTTAACAATGTCAGGCTGAGAAAGACATAATGAACATCACAATCGACAAAGAGTACATGCACAATATCTAATGCGTATTTAGAGGAAAAAATAAAAATTAAATTCTACACGAAAATCATGTTTTAAAGTCTGAAACAAGGCAATTCGATAATTTTAGATATGTTTTTTGCAATTAATATTCTTACATTACGTTTAAAATTATTTCAGATTATACATAATTCGATATCTATTTAAAACGGTACACAGTTTAATCTGCATTTCATTTTCTTATATTACGTTTAAAATTATCTATATTAAAATTATTTTATTGCCAAATATTGTATCGTACTAATAATAGTACATCAAAGCACAAGTATCATAAGGCAATCTGCTAACGTAAAAAGGACGAGTGCGTCAACAGGCCTTATGATACACGTTTTTTATACTATTTTTTCTATTGAGGTAATTTTACAATTAGATTTTAAAAAAAAGGAGTTGGTGTTTTTTATCAGTTATGTTGGTAGCGCTTCCCGCTATAAATTTAAATTTCACATTTTGACAGTTTGTGTATTTTGTGATTTTCTCTGATTGTTTACATTAAAACATTGTATCAAGCATTATACAATTATGAAAGAGGAAAACCAATACATACAATGA
Source organism: Harpalus rubripes (assembly GCA_963082715.1). Taxonomy (NCBI): domain Eukaryota; kingdom Metazoa; phylum Arthropoda; class Insecta; order Coleoptera; family Carabidae; genus Harpalus; species Harpalus rubripes. The sequence continues at coordinate 45,702,570 of OY720453.1, forward strand.
ACTCCAAGGTTTATTAATGAACCATCCCGATTTGACCTATCGGTGGTTCGTGTTTGTTATTATCATAAATAAACTTGAATATGGGATTTAAGGACGTTACGTGGACCATCAAGCCTTTTTATTGAGAAAACAACATATAAATAAAACTTTAAATAATCAAATACTTTAATGAACAATGAATTGATCTAGACTTTTACTTTCCACCATTTTGTCAACACTCACTCCTCAGTTGCACAGATAACGCCAACAGCTTTTCTTGCAATTTTTAATACAAAACATGGCATTCATAATGTTTAAATCATATTTAAAAATTTAACATTCGATAGTTCGCCACAACGTGGAACTGGAAATCATGGATTAAAACGTCAACTTTTCATCTTTGTTTGCCAGTAGCCGCCACAAATTGAGTAGACAGTGTCAACATTTTCAAGTAACGTAAATCATACATTTTATAACCTGCCTGGAATAACAATACATTCAATTCAAAATTGCATTACCATAAATTTAAATTGTAATATTTAGAACTTACCGTTTTAATTATTTTGACAAAGTAAACCTGAGCGCATTGTTTCGTGTTTCATAATTTTTTAGTTGAAATTTTAACTTCACAGATTCTTCTTCTTTCTTAACTAACACAGCTATAGCTATAAATTTCTATTCTTTCTAGCCCCTAGAGAGGATAAAAATCCACAATTAAAAGTAATATTTCAACACAAACAATTTACCATTTTAAGGTTATCTGTCAGTTATGAAAGCATGACTACCACCTCTCGAATATCAAAGGCGCCAAAAACAGTACGTTTATAGATCTTCTAAACGCCGAGTTTTCAGTGATAAACAGTGCTTTTATAGACTCATAAGAACACCGAAATAGAAAAAAAATCTTTTAGATTACATAATCATACAACACGAGCCAGAAAAGTAATCTTGTATACCAATGATTTTTGCATTCTTCCCCCTTAATAACAATCCAAACTTTACTGGCATATTTTCAAATTCATTGTATATGTTCGGATGTAATGTAATGTAAATACTTACTTTTCTGCAGTTTGTAACTGTTTATTCCAGAATTATATCGGATTTTTGAGTTTTGTTTGATTTATTTTTATCTTTAAATTTAGTATTATGTACTCATATACATGTTATATGTCATGGGGTCTCGTGGCCGCGTGCCTGAGTGTCAGGTCGCGAATCTGGGGAACCGCGTTCGATCCCGACCGATGCCAAATATTTCCAATTTTAAATGGCACAAAAATGAGTCCTGTGGTGCATTCTCCACGCCAGCAATGAGTGCCCGTGAGGTGACGCCTGGTAAACGCCCGCACGGTGCAAATATGTCATTATTATTACCGATATCTACATACAAAGCAGATTGGAGCACCCAGCTATGGGTAATATGCCGTAATGATATATTTATTTATTTATATACATGTTATTAATATCATGTTTAAATTTATCTTGTAATTGGGACATTTTCTCCTGTTTGCTCGCATAAAATGCTCAACATTTGTTCATTTCATTATGTTTTCGTCAGTCCCTACCACGGTGTAGTATCCATAGGTAAGAGCACGAGATGCGTTGACATAACTAACTGGTACAAAATAACGCTAACGCAACCCGTTACCATTTGACAGGTGTTTGGAAGATGGTTGTGGTTGCAGGTTAAAATGAGTTCGCGTTTAAATAGAAAATGCCGGCCATTCTAGAACCATAGAAACAGGTACTACGATTAAGAAAATTCTGGTTAAAAGATGTCACTGTCAAGTGCATTTCACATAATATTTATTTTATAATTTTACTGTATGGAATTTGTACAAAATACGTACATAGAACTGACAAAAGATAAAAGGTGTATTGAAAATATAGAATATTTTGCGTTATATGTGAATAATGTACTATTTTAAATATTTCTGTAAAAACCGGGTCACAACAAAACCTGACATCTAGCGGCACACTGTGTTAAGTAACCCGGTTAGTTAGCCATTCTTTGTAATACATTGGGGTACGTCGTGCACTCAGCTATAGATACTACACCGTGGTTTCTACTAACCACTTTGTATATGTAAGTATGTCGAAAAATTATATTTAACTGCATTTTTTATGATACTTCCGAATTATTACTGACAATTTTATGCAAAAAACAATAGCCCATCGAGCTATCGATTCTCCATGACAGTCCTTGAGAAAACATTTATTGTTTTTCGTATATATTTGTCAGAAATACAGGGTGTTTCATGTAACTGTGTAAAGCTTCTGAGTATGAATTCTAGACACCAACACATGAAAAAAATCTGAATAACCATTGGTGGTAGAACTCTTCTTAACAGAGTTACCGAGGATCTATCTTAAATGAAGCGTAATACTGAAATAGCAGAAAATAATTGGCTGATGGCATTTGTTTAATTCATTTTACACAAATGGGATTTAATTTAATAAATATTCTACCCACTTCAATCCGATATTTATTTATTTATTACACTTGTTAATTAATTTTTTATAATATTTCTAACAAAAAAAAGTATTGCCAAGCCTTTCGTATTTAATAAAAATGTTATATTTTAATAATTTACCGTAGTATTTTTAAATAATACTGATTTATGTATTGAATTCAATGGCTTTCATTTTGAACATTTGCTGAGGGATTCTTTTTATAATTAATTATTTATGACCCAATACAAAAATAAATAAAACTAACCTATTTCCTGTTATTTATATATAAAATCCTGAATATCTCTGTTAGGAAGCGTTACAGCACCAATGTTTATTGGGATTTTTCCCCCTTTTGATATCTAGGATTCATACCCCTATGCGTTGCACTCTTATATGAAACACTCTGTATGTCTTGTTTGGTAATAAATAAAGAGTTTTCTGCATGGCCAAACTATAGAACTTTCAAAATTTAGGCATCAACTGGATCGGATTTTGTTTTTCACATAAAGTCAGAACCATGTCGTGATTGAGATCAAGTGATTTTTTTCTGCAGGGCTATAACATGGAAGTGTCAACAAATAGACATCTCGGTCGGCTTTTGTTTTTTGTATAAAGTTGCTAGAAATATGTCGTGTTTGGTATCAAATGAGAGGTCTGGTTAAGAACTGTTAGACGCAAGTGTGAAAATTTCTGACAGGTTGATTGGCTTTTGTTTTATGCATAAAGTTACTTCGTTTGATAGAAGGGGAACTTGGGAATCTGACAAGACTGTTGGCGTTAGCACTTTGGTTTTAAATTGTGCGTAAACGGATTGAATGTGCGTATAGACTATTATAAAACACTATCGGCGGAGCCTTAGGGAAAACTCAGTGAAGCCGAGGTTACGCTAGTGTAAATACTATACGCCCTGGAAAAAGAGCAGGGGATTCACTTGTGACTGACATTCGGACAATTAAATATTTGCCAAACGGTACAGTTAATTACAAATTAATGCATAAAGAAAACTATCAGCTAATAGACTACAGTCGTTTCTGTACTAATAATTCCATTGCACTGTCATTAGAGGATTTACCAGATTTAAAAATGTCTCGATCTAACCATCCCTGCTTCCGATTAGGTTTCCATGATTACTGTTTTTAATAAATTATAATAACTATGCAATAGCATTATACTTTTGTAAATATTTCAATAATAATGTATTAAATTAAGAGCATTTAGATATTCTTCGACGCCAAATTAAATAAGCTTTCTCACCATATCAAAAACTCCCACCATGGTCCGGGACAAGATGATATATAAAAAAATCCGTTTTCCCATGTTAAACGCCTAAATCACGGTTTTCAGTGTTCACGCACACTCGCGCACGCACACACACACACACTGTATCTATATATATATATATATATATATATATATATATATATATATATATATATAAAAGTTAGATCACTCTTTCCCGCAGGAACCGCTGATCTCATCAAGTTCCCAAACCTCATATTACTTTATCTTTAGTTTCCGATGTATGTAGTACAAGACTCTTGTTTCGACCTTATGTCAAGTTCAGTTGTAGTAGAGAGACTGTAGTGTCGCTGTGAATTAATTATAACCTGAATAAATAATATTTTCTTGTTATAACACTTATAAATATATTTTTTTAAATAAACCTCAATAACGTTTACTTAACTGACGCAGTGGGCAGGATTCCCAAACAGATTAATAAATTAAAAAAAACGGGCATAAAAATTGAGTTTCGTTTCTACGATTAATTGGGCATACCGAACTTTAAAAAGAATCGTGGCCGAGGCTCCACTAGTGCACATCGTGAAGAAGAGGTCTCCTGCCTTGCCCTGCTGAATACAAAGCTGCAGAAGTCGACACCAGTCCACGAAGACGTCAAAGACGAGCCCATGGACATCCGAACGATAAACCTGTAAGTGCTCTATATGTCCTTCAGTGATATCACTCAAACAAATTCAGATTCAGGCATAAATTCAGATGCTTCCTACAATTCACCTAACAATTCTATAGATAATATTTTACCAAAATTAAATCATTTAAATATTAACGACACAAAGACTACTCCGTCTGCTCCGTGGGTAGAAAAAAACATACCTTGATGTGATCTCCGATTTTTACGGAGATCCAAAATTACTCTCCAGATTCAAAGAAATTTGTGAAAAGTTATTCAATGTATTTTTTAATAAAACAGAACTAAATTATTTGCAGAATAAATATCTGATGTCAACTATTTTAGCCAAAATTAAAGGTGATGCGGCTATTCAGTTAGCTGGTTCCATATAAACTGGGTGGGCTTGTAGAAAACAAGCTCTTATTCATTCGTATTTCGATAAAAGAAACTGGTACACCTTAGCTGTAGAATTAGCTGAGCTTAAACAATGTAACGAATCCCCGTTAGAATACTACAATAAAGTTCAAGAACTTTTTTTGCAAATAGCCTATTTAACTCTTAAAAATTCAGCAGCCGAAGCCGTTATATTAGGCAAATACTTTAGGCAATACGTACTTCGCGTATTATTGCGTGGCCTGAAAAAACTGCTTGATACGCTTATGCGTACGAAAAATCCGGCAGACATGAACTCTGCGCTAGGAATGCTAACAAAAGATTTTTAAATAGAGATGTTTGTTTGCGCACACAAAACCCATACTAACACTTCACAGCAACCAAAACAATATACTTATCAAAACACATAATAGATATCCACAACCATAAATAAGATAATCGTAAGCTTCACCAGTACACAGACCTGATTTGCAACCTAGATATCATCAAAAACCAGTCAATCAGTCTCAAATCACGAAACAAAACGTTTTTAGGCCTAACGGAAACCAAAATTTCCCTACACCTGTGCCCATGAGTGTTAGCACTCGACAATCCACCAATTTATTTAGACCAGGCCCATCAGGCTAAAACAACCGCCCACAACAATTCACACCTAGACAATACTCTAACTCCCAGCCACCAACTTCGTATTTGAAGAACTTCGTAACACAGAAGTCAATGACGACGAGACATAATATGACAGTAACAATGTAATAATAACTTATGAAAACAAACCCGATGAAGAAACACGCGTACAAATCATAACAAGCAACAAATAATTTTTAGAACTATCAGCCTAGGAGACCAATTCGAATTAATATCTTTAACGCGTAATAATAGTGAACTATCATTCATTATTTATCCTAAAAATAACTTAAAAGTTCTTAATGTTACTGGTAGCACACGCTCATTTATAAATCCGGGAATTGCTCAAAAATATTACAATGATAAAATTCAAGAAGATCCTTTTAAAATCACTACCGCACATGGAACGTCTATAGAAAATTTTAGTTTTATTTTATCTTGTTTAAAATTATTTAAAAAGTCAGAAATTATGCTTAAATATCATCTTTTCGATTTATAATTCATAAAGTTTTATACATGCTGTATTGAAAATGGAGAAGTGTTCATCCCGGAATTAAAATTTTAAAATCTCATAACACATGACGGTATTGCAAAAATTGATAATCATTATTTTCATTATCCCGTAATGAATCCTAATGAATCGGAAGAATTTATAAATACCATAAATAACGACATAATAGTTCAACCATTAGATCATTTCGAAATTAATAACTAATTTTCACGAAAATAATTCAAAAAATCCTTTTGATATATCACGATTTGGAACAGATTATATGAATTCAGAAGAGATATATCTTTTTATTAGCTCCCAGCATCCAAATTGAAATGGGCTCGTGGAACGCTTCCATTCAACGCTTATTGAACATGTTCGGCTATTTAATCTACAAGATAAAGTAATAAAACTAACTTGATGAAGAAACACGCGAAGATTTGCCACAGATTCCAGAAACAGTATTTGTGCACAATAAACAAAAAGTTAATGAAACAAAGAATGAAAAATTCAAAAAAGAAAAAAGTATTAATCATAATTTGAAAACCGTTAAAGTTCATACAAACCCCAAAATCAATAAAAGACAATCAAAAGTTCATTTGTCAAATCTGAAAGAACCTAGGAAAATTAATAAAACCGCTATCAAAGATTTCCATCTAAAAAGTCGAATCATTAAAGCTTCGCTAGGAGGAGAATCAGTATTGATAACAACCAACAGAGGATGTTCACAAGGTGGAGTTCTATCATCTCTTCTTTGGTGTATCGTTATTGACAAGCTCCTTAACAAGCTAACAAAAATTGGCTACATTGGTAACGGATACACAGATGACGTAGCAATTCTAGTTAGAGGAAAGAATGATACACTTATGTCACAATTAACACAGAAAGCTTTGGATCTTGTGCAACGCTGATGTCAGGAACATGAACTTAATGTGAACCTAAGTAAGACAGTTCTTGTACCATTCACTAAGAGAAGAAAGCTGGCACTCAAAGCTTCCTCATTGAAAAGCACTAGTATCAAGTTCTCAAAGAAAGTTAAGTGTTTAGGAATAATTGTAGACCGAAAACTAACTTTGAACTGACACATTAACACAATTATTAAGAAATCTACAGTGGCTCTGAACACATGTCGCCGCCTTCTTAATAAAAACTGGGGACTGCGGCTAAAAATGACCTACTAGTCAGTCCCATGATCACCTACACATCATTAGTATGGTGGCCAAAAATTAAAATACAGCACAAGCGTCGTTGCGGAATATTCAACGATTAACTTATTTTTGTACTACAGGTACCATGAATACCTGTCCAACTGCAGCACTCAAAGTGATCCTGGGGCTAACGCCTCCACATCTTCAAGTGAAGAAAGAATCGATGATCCAGACGACGCAGGCCACTCAGTAGGATAAAACACTTCAAACCTGGGGATCTCGTAAGTCACTTAGAAATTCTAAGGGAGATACACCTACATAAAATAGTCATGTCTGTCTCTGACACAATGACATGCTACAACTTTGACCTGACGTATAAGGTAATCATTGGTGATCGCCTTCAGTGGACAGTAGGAGGGCCACTCCACCCAAGGGACTCTTTGTCCTGGTTTACGGATGGTTCAAAACTTTAATCAGCAGAAACTGGAGTGGGCGTATTTGGTCCACGTTACCAAATAAAGAAATCCACAGGCACCAATTCCACTATATTTCAAGCAGAGATCTACACGATAAATCTCTATGCTCAAACAAACCTAACCAAATGTGTCAAAGGAGCAACAATTAACATATCAGACAGCCAGGCTACTTTAAAGGCACTAAGTTCCTTCACTTGTAAGTCAAAGCTAGTCTGGAATTGCATGAACACCCTACAACAGCTGGCCATAGACAACCACGTCACTTTGTGGTGGGTACCGGGGCATGAAGGAGTTCTAGGCAATGAAAAAGCAGATTAGCTCGCTAAAAAGGGAGCCAAATTACCATTTTACGGCCTGCACCTTCTTGTGGACTCTTAAAAAGCCATATAAAGAAGAAAGTCAAAAACTGGGAAGAGGCAGTCATAGCCTCATATTAGAGAAATCCCGAGCCTTACGCAGTCGTCAACAACCGCCAAATAGCTATTAGCTGTCAGCAAGAAGGACCTTAGAACTATGACAGGTATATTTACTGGTCATTGTCCTCTGAAATACCATCTATGTAAGATTGGTATGGCTGAAAACAACATCTGTCGACTCTGCGAAGAGGACGAAAAAACTTCGGGACACATTGTATGTGAATGTTCAGCTGTGGCCGCAAGAAGACTTAACCATCTAGGTTAAAGGTATCTCGCGGAAAACACAATCGGGACACTGCCTCCTGGTGTAGTAATTGGCTTCATAAGAACACTGGAGCTGCTTCCAGAAAACTAAGATAGGGACATGTCATAATAGATTTCACAGGTCGCAGTGACAAAAGCGGTTAGCGCTTAGAGCCCTCAACTTATATAGTATGTTGAGTTTAGTTGTTGTAGTAGAGAGACTGTAGTGTCACTTTGAATTAATTGTAATCTGAATAATTAATATTTTGTTGTAACTCTTATAAATATTTTTTTATTAAACGTCAATAATGTTTATATCAGAAAATCTGTAACGGGAGACCGCCGATTATACGACCGTTTGGCAACCTCCGCTCCTAATCGTTCGTATTCGGTTAACAAAGTCTTTTTATCAGCAAATGAAAATAAACGTCAGAATTGAAAACTAAAACAAATTGTTCTCTCGTTGCATTATTTATGTTTATTCTGGGTACGTAATATTGCAATTATTAACAGGCCTATTCTGTAAAATATCTAAAGTCTTCCAGAATAATATTTTGTGTTATTTAAGGCCATCAATGCACGGTTAAATAATTTAACTGGTAGATATCTTTTTAACTGTACCCAATATACAAAATATGGTAACTATTATATTAATAATGAATAAAAATAATTAAAGAAATATTTTGTAATAATTGCTTTAATTTTGTAATTTAAAATATTAAAATTTATCCAATTTTTGACACAATTTTAGCCTCTCTCTGAACCGGATTCCTACAGCAGGAGCTTGACCACATCAGACATAGTTTAATCCAGAACAACTATGATGTAAAATTAATCAATAAAGTAATTTATAGACAATTAAACTCGGCCTCTAGCGTGGTTGACACGTCGGGTAACCTTGTTTAAGACAGTACTATCCCCCTTGCTCCTGAAGATGCCCCATACGACTGCGGGTGAAACGTTGAGCTCTGACTCAAAATATGACACAGTCCATTCCCGGAAAACGAATATTTCTCATGACTCAGACTGTGGAAGCCTACGCAATTATTGGTATTTTGGACGAAAAAGTTAATTAGGCACTTGGAAATACAAGGTGCGATTTCTTCTAAAAAGTATTCCAGGAGCATTAAATGTTATTGAGGTGTTCTAAAAGAACCTGTAAAACCTATTTCAACTGCATCAAAAGAAGAAATAGCTAAATATGATTTAGAATTATATAGATTCGTAAAAACTGATGGCAATGCGCTTTTAGTGTTAACGACAAATATGTCGGAAGAAACACTTCAGGAAGTAATGCGTTTCACCAACGCAAGAGATGTATGGTTGGAATTGCATAGATTATACGAAGGGGTGACAGATGCAAACTGGAGATGATATAGCTGCTCATCTTTCAAAATTGAAGAATTTGTGTAATAATTTAGTCCAAGAAATTAATAAAGAATGCAATAATGAAAATGGTTTGCTAGATATTTTACTAATTTGTAAAATTTTGGGAACATTACCCCTGGAATATTTTTCTTTTAAGTCTAGTTGGCTTCTGATACCTAAAAACGAACGCAGTATCGACAATTTAACTAGTCAGTTATAAATATTATAAAACGAATATTTCTCACAATTTTAGTTATTATCTAAATTATAGTATTGTTACATATTTAAAAATAAACATTACACAACAAAAATTAAATTTACAAATTTTTTTGAATAAAAAAAAAGCATTTTAAATCAACTAGATACGGGTTGCTATTTTTCCGCTATTAAACACTTGATAACGATTGAAATAAACATATTGGTAAAACGAAAAACGATTAAAGATAGATAAAAATGCATTCCTTACTTATACGTTACATATTTTAGAGATAATCTATTCGATGTTGCGCCTTTCTCGTCTTTCATATTATAAACCCAGCCCCAGTGCAAAAAATCTTTTGACGAAATATTAAATTTATTACAATCTTAAACTGGTCAATTAAATGGATATTGTGATATCTATTGATATTATAATGTTGTAATTACTTATTTTTTACTAGTAAATGTAACTACAGATACAATAATATCAAAAATTCGTTATGAAACAAAATAATTGCAAATAAAATCCGTACTCTGCCGGCCAATGCTACAAGATTGTATTTTTATGACGAAATATTTTTTGAAAATTTTAAAATTAAACAAAAACGTATATTTAACCTTATTTTTTATCAAACTCGTAACAGATATATAAAATACTTAATAACTTGATTACATCTGAACGTAATAAATTCAAAGTAGAATCAAATTGGATTAAAAACATTAGTGACGTTGAAATTAAATAGAGATCCTACTAGTACAATTCAACAAAAATCCAATAAATTGGTTTCTAAATTAAAATCTTCTGATATGATTCCTGCTGAAAAAGCTTTACTTTAACGATTTACAAATCAATAGCCCCCAGATATTATGGACAACCTAAAGTTCATAAACCGACCCTAAGTTTAAGACCTATAATTTATTCTGTCAACACCCCTAATAGTAAAATAGCTTTTTTCGTCGCAGAAATACTACTGCTTATGATCAACAAAACACGTATGTTGTTAAGGATTCTTTCGATTTTGCTTCAGAATTTCAAAATTATCACTTACCGGGTGGCTACGTCATATCAATTTGGATGTTGTTTCGTTGTTCAGTAATATCCCTATAGGTTTGGTATTAAAAAGTGTAACGGAAAAATGGGTAATTATTTCACAACATTGTATTTTAAATTTAGAATCCTTCATAGAATTAATTAAATTCATTTTTGACACCAGTTTTTGCAAATATAAAGACCTTTTTTACAAACAAATTTTCGATACCCCCATGGGCAGCTCCCTAAGTTCCATAGTAGCACAATATGTGATGGATCAATTACTGGATGATTGTGTTCCCAGACTTACTTTCATATTACCTTTTATTAAAAAAATATGTAGATGATATAATTTGCGCTGTTCCTAGTGATAGCATAGATGAAATACTGGACACATTCAATAACTACAACCCCAGTATACAATTTACCATCGAAAAAGAAACAGAAAGAAGTGTACCCTTCCTAGACACTAAATTGATAAGAACATCGTTTAATACAATCATACTGGATTGGTACCAAAAGCCCATGGCTTCAGGAAGGTATATACGTTTTCATTCACACCATACTATGAAAATTAAGATCAACGTTACTTTGGGTTTAAAAAAAATGTTCGTATCTCGCATCCTATACTCATGTTAAAAAATTTACACAAATTTAAAGATATTTTAATCAAAAATTCTTATCCTGAACCGCTTATTCGTCGTTTGCTTTTCAGTACCAATACAGTGGAGCTGGATAGTGCCAGTAACAACACTTCCCCATAGACAAACAGTAACATTACTTTTACTTTATTACACAATATCGACAATTTGATATTCAAATTATTAAAGGAAGTTAAAAATAATAAAGTAAAAATAGCTATAAAAAATTCACTTACAACCAACTCCCTTTTCTCTAAAGTTAAAGATCCAATTAAAAAAGATTTACAATCCAATATTATTTACAAAATTCCGTGCGGCGAATCGTATTGACTATAGTACCTCATCAGTTTTAGATATTGAAACTAATTCAAACAAACGTAATTTTCTTATATTATATTTCCTTATATTAGTAGAATGTCTGATCCTATATGAAATAAATTTACAAAAATTTAAAAACTGTTTCAACATTTAGAACATTTTGTGTTTCCAGGTTTATCTTTTCTTCTTTTGCTTCTTGTTGTTTTACAAAAATTGTTAAAGATTCTAACGCGTCGTTTTTACTTCCTTGTACGAAGTAAAGGAAGTATTGTATTTCGGTTTTCAGATTTCAACGGAAATATCCATTTTGACCATCCCTGAATCCATTCTGACTAATTTCATCGTGACGTCTGTACGTACGTATCTCGCATAACACAAAAAAGGTAAGCCATAGAAAGTGGAAATTTTGTATTTAGGACTTCTGTAACATCTAGTTGTGCGCCTTTCTTTTTGGTCATCTCATAATTTCCAGAAATGGTACTTTATTTAAACCCTATAATAGATTTTAATGAAAAACTATATTAAAATATAATCCAAAACTTTTCAAATTTGGTATATAAGACTTTTATATCAATTGGAATAACATAGCAGATTTTGGTTGAAACAGGTTAACCGGAAGTGATATATTACCTGAAGTTGTTAACAGTTTTTCTTCAATAAAATGGTTTCATTTTGATTTTAGAAATAAATGCTTCAAATAAGAGTATTAGAGAATTAAATTCTGCGTCAAGTATTATTAAATTAGCCCTTTGTATAAGCGAGATATGTAAGTTTAAAACTTATATACTTTTAGGTTTTTGTAATGAAGCTTGCTATGGATTAGGACCAAAAATAACAAAAAAAATTAAAAATAGATGTTAATGTCAAATTACGTCAAATACGTGCAATTTTATAATTGAGTCTATACTTCATATTAGTCTTGCGTACAAGGAAGTCGTGTGGTGTCCACATCAGATTTTTTGTATTAGTTCACACGTGTTTTTTACAACATTGATTTCTTCTGAGCCTGCTTGCTCTGTTTTATAAGTATTTTGCTTATTTCAATTACTTGTTTTTTGGAAATTTATTCCAAAATTTAAATATAATGAACTTAATTTATCTTCGAGACGTCAACACATTTCTAATGACAGTAATGACTGACTGGTTCAAAATTTAACCTCACAAAGTAGTAAGTACTTAGTGTATAGAATAACATTTTTTATTATATTTACATTTATATCATATTTTTTATTATAAATTTATAGCTGTCTTGAAGAAAGAATGAAGAAATTCCGAAAGCTTGACATGTAACTTTAAAGAGTATCATTTAACATCTTTCCCATCATCCTGACTGCCGTACCCGTGAAAACTTTTTTCATCTATATATATATATATATATATATATAAATAAATCATGTACAGCAAGAATATCTACTCTATGTTTAAGTGAATATATTTTTCTTAATTACTTCATGTAAATTAGTCCAGAGGAAGCCTTAAATGAAGCTTGACCAAATTTTTAAAGAATCAACATTTTTATTTAGGCCTAAATTAAACACAGCACTACCCACAAACTTTCTCAACTAATCGACACAGTGGCGATTATGCTTGACCTAGATGCAACATTTACTATACTGTTCTTAATGTATTACTATGGATACTAGTTATTATATGGTGCTGCAGCGTTGCATTTTATCGGGAACGAGGCAGTACCATATAATAACTAGTATTTACAATAAAACATTAATAACAGTACAATGTATATATATATATATATATATATATATATATATATATATATATATATATATATATATATATATATATATGTATATATATGTCGGAGATTGTAATATCAAAGCATGTCGTAACGATCATTTAATGAATCAAGTATTACATGAATCACTTATAATCTTTTAATTGTTTTGTTGTAATCGAAACGTCAAGCATTCTTGGCTTGTTTGACGTCTTGTGAAAAAGGCGCCCATTAAATAATTTAGTGTACAATAGCTAAATTTTTGAGTTTAATATAAATGTGAACAAAGTTGTAACTATTTGAGCACTTATTGGTCAGAGATAGCCGAGCGAAAATACTATGGATAAATTCTTTCTTTTCAGATAGTTCACACGAGGACGTGTGAAACGTCAGAATGGCCGTGTCGGAGATTGTAATATCAAAGCATGTCGTAACGATTATTTAATGAATCAAGTATTACATGAATCACTTATAATCTTTTAATTGTTTTGTCGTAATCGAAACGTCAAGCATTCTTGGCTAGAATGCTTGAATGGAATCGGTATGTAGCGGTGCTCAGGGGTGAGTGCATGTCTGCCTCGCTGAGATCATCACGTTTATATTATCGCTGTGGTTCTGAAATAGTGTTGGTGGACATAGAGTTTGCCAGTGATACTACCCCGCGACATCAGAAGTGGGATTCGCCTGCGATCCACAATATTGTATGTGGGTTTGTGTTCTGTTGCTGAATTATAAAGTGAAGTATAGGGCCAAGCAGATTAAGATGGAAAGGCCGTCTAGCAATTTTTGCAGGTTTTCATCCTAGGGCATTGACCAGTAACAAGGAGTCCGTCTGTGTTCCACCCGGAGAGTGGTGACGTAATTACAAGAGCTGGTTAAGTAGAACCGTGAGTAGTGAGTACTTAATTTATGTTAAGCGGTCTTCCAATACTGGTAAGGGATTTTATTACAAAGCTCAAGATATCGTTGTGAGCTATGTTGGTGGCAATTGGGTTGCTGTTGTAATAAAAGCAATCCGGTCAGTTGCTTGTTGAGAAACGAGAGACGAAGTCGAGTTTGTTGTTTATGATATTGTGATGGCCGATGATCCGGATTACCGAACTCCATATATGTTATTTAAGATATTATTTATTACAGTAGGTGTTCATGGCAGTTGTTATATTTTGATTGATGTTTTGTCATTGAACTTGTATGACGTAATAAGTATTTCATTTTTGGTAGCTTGATTCTACTCCTTTACATCGTCTGCGACGTGACAATATTATTAAACTGAATGTAGGTCAAGTAGTCACATATCGGGAGTATCAACCAGTTTGCGATTTAGTTAGTTATTTGTGAAATAACAAACGAACTAATACAAATGCCTTAAAGCGTTTCGGTATGTCAAGAAAGATTGTAAAATGTTTTCATTGTACAAGTTTCGCAAACTAACAGATATGATCGGTGCGGGTGCAGAACCATGGTGTACCGAAATAGAAATTGTAACATGAAAATTTCACTGAAGATCTTCAGGGAAGATAGTTCAAGTTGGAAATATGTTAGAGAACTATGCTAAAGATTAATATTTTATTAACTGCAGATAAAGTTTACTGAGCTACAAATTGTAGATAGGTGATATTGTTATTATCATTATTAGGTTGAGGGCTTTAAGCGCTGGTGACTTTTGTCACCGCGACCAGTAAGATATGCTGTAGCGTGTTTTGACTGAATATCTGGAAGCCACTCCAAAGTTTTGATGAACTGAAATTTGGTATTTTATAGAACAATGACTAGTAAAGATACTTGTCATAATTCAAAGTCCCTTTTGTTAAGAGCTGATAACTCTTTAACGTTTATCGTCGAGGGTGAAATGAATATCTTCGTTTGACTGAGGCCCAGAGTCTTTCCCCAGGCTATGACGTTATGGCTTTTCAGGTGTCCACAAGATGTGTCTGAGACTCACTTATACTACGGTACTCACTAATGTGTAACGTGGTTCAGTTTGACCATCTGTTAAATGGTATTTTAACAATTCCATTACAGCACTTGGGCAGGTATTCATGGCGCCTGTGGTCTGTGATACTAAGACGGGCTATCGTTGTGCTTCCGCAATGACACTTGTGCCGTGTTTTGTTAATTTCTGGCCACCATACTAACGATGCATGAGTGATCATTGGTTTAATTACGGTGATGTATGGCCAGTGGGTCGTTTCTGCCTGAAATTTCCAGTTTCTCTAAGAGGACGGCGGCATGTGTTCGAGTCTGCTGCAGGATTTATTTTGATGATTTTGTTAATAAGTTCTAAGTGGGCTTTTGAGTATTCAGGTTTCAAGTATCTGTGTTGACATTACGGGTAATGTGATTGAAGTGAGAGATCGATGCATTCGATCAGTTACCGTACGATGATGCTATTTGGGAAAAATATTGTTGACAGTGGCAGGAGATCTGTGATTATGGACGAAGTCTGTCTCGAAATAATAAGCCAGAATGGGCGAGCGTCCTGCCCAAGATCTACGAATGAGGCGATGTGTAGCACTGATAGTGAGAGAATGTATTGAGTGTACTGTGTTAGCGTGAATAATATAGCGCTGTGCAGACAGTTCAAATCTGAGTGAACTTGTATCAATTGTTCATGGTATAATTTGTATGAAGTTATTCAAGTTCCTGCACGTCCATGTTCCAAAACCCTGAGTCGTTACGGATGGAACTTTCATGAATATTGAAATTTAGGTACAAATATGGCAGTGGTTTGAAATAGTCCCTGAGTCTATTCCCAGAACATACTATATGACTTTATTGAATTTCCGGTGAGCATGGTCGTAGCTATAAAACTTGGCATTTTGGTTTTAATGGAGCTGTGGCCGACCAGGCTCCTCGTGACCGTTTTCGGGGTGACCATGCCAGTTTTGTCAAATTGTGAATTTGTTGAATGTTTAAATTGTGGCAAGTTAGATCATCCGCAGAGGAGTTGCATAGGATAGCTGGTGCCCGGACTCAAGCCTGCCACGGTTGCGAATCCGACCGTTTTACCTGAAAAACAATTGAGCAACAGAAATCTGTCAGCCATTGGAAGCAGAGAAGTCTGACAAGACGGGACTTGCTTTTCAAATGTTTGTCTTAATGTTTGGGACGCCTAAGTGCAGCGTGATGGACGCTGGAACAAATTGCTTCAAGTTTAAGCATGCCGGATTATTTCGATTTGGTATTACGTATTATTTATATAACACTTGAATCCATGTTCTAATTTTTAAGTAGAGCGGTTCATGTGTACAATAATGAACCTTCTGGAGGTTGAGACCACAATTTATTTAGGCTAATCGAGTGGATCGTTGAACATCCACAGGGGTGACGAAAACTTTGAAGAGCCGACAAACTTTTGTAACAAAAGTGGCTAAGGAACAATTGAGGCGTTGGTCTGGAGATTGGGCATTTTCGTTCAATTCTTTAGAATTATTAACCGTGATGGAAGATAACATGCTACTGGATGCTTCTGTCATGGTGTTTCGGTATGCTACTGTGATACCTCTGCCGAAGGTAACATGCTAACTAGGTGCCTCTGGCGTGTGGTTTTCCTGAGCTGTATAAGCGATGACGGAATAGTGTTCCATTGCTGGGTAAGCAATGACGGTGTGGTTTTCCGAGCTAGTTAAGCGATGACGGAATAATGTTCCATTGCTGGGTAAGCAATGACGGTGTGGTTTTCCGAGCTGGTTAAGCGATGACCGAAGGGTGTTCCATTGATGGGTAAGCAATGACGGTATGGTTTTCTTGCGCTGGTTAAGCGAAGATGGAATAGCGATCGATTGCTGGTTAAGCAATGATGGTCTGTCGCTGTTGGACAAGCTATAACAATGCTTGAATACTGATATTGGTAGTCATGTATTTACTGGTGAAATGTATTGTCACAGAATTATGTTTTGTTTGACGTCTTGTAAAAAAGGCGTCCATTAAATAATTAAGTGTACTATAGCTAAATTTTTGAGCTTAATATAAATGTGAACAAAGTTGTAACTATTTGAGCACTTCTTGGTCAGAGATAGCCGAGAGAAAATACTGTGGATAAATTCTTTCTTTTCAGATAGTTCACACGAGGACGTGTGAAACGTCAGAATGGCCGTGTCGGAGATTGTAATATCAAAGCATGTCGTAACGATCATTTAATGAATCAAGTATTACATGAATCACTTATAATCTTTTAATTGTTTTGTCGTAATCGAAACGTCAAGCATTCTTGGTTAGAATGCTTGGATGGAATCGGTGTGTAGCGATGCTCAGGGGTGAGTGCATGTCTGCGTCGCTGAAATCATCGCGTTTATATTATCGCTGTGGTTCTAAAATAGTGTTGGTCGACATACAGTTTGCCAGTAATACTACCCCGCGACATATCAGATATAATATATTTATTTAAATAAATAAATTCTCTTGATGTGTACCACAAATATAAAGTAAATATAGAAACAATAAAATAAGACCAATAAACAAATATACTTCCTAAACGAAGAAAATAAACAACTTATAATGTAATAAATGAAGTATCAGACATAAGTTTATTATGCGTGTTTGGGGTGTGCCGGTCCCTAGATACATTCATTACCAGTCGTTCGCTAGAGGTATCTTGTTGTGTAACACACAAATAAATAAAATATTGCAACTATTAATAGTATGAAGATTGTTTGATACTTTATGGACATTACCGGGTCGCTTATTTTTCCTGGGTCTGAATGTGTGATCGCAGAGTTGTCAAACTGCAAGCCTTCCTTTCTCTTAATGAGATCGTTCAGCGAAGACCAGTTTCGCTGCGGGTCCAGGATTGACGTTTCTTCTCACAATGTATTTAACCGGACAGCACTCCTAGTCTAGTCTGAACATGGTATTGACATAACCTTGGATCTGCGTGTCTTAAGTTTCTACAGAACGTTGTAGATGATTTTATTGAAATTTAAATTTTCTTGGTTTGCGATTGATTTATTAGAGTGAAGAATACTAGTTTCTCAAATAAACTAATCACTTTAAATTAAACATATGTAGTTCATTAGAAACACAACATAATCACAATGCAGACAAAAATACAACCATCATCCATTCCATTCCTCAGCTAGTACGCACGGTATATCAGCGTGGATAGATAGCAGCACACTACAGTTCAGATTTTAAAAACAAAGGCTTCCCTGTCGCTACCTCGCGTGACGCGTCATACATATATATAGTTCGTTTGATAATATGGATTTCATGAAGATATTCTATTTTTACATTCTCACACCCCCTCTATCGACATGTACTTCATGAACAACAAACAACAATTGCAAGTTACAAATGATTTACAATAATCCTAACATTTCAACACAATTATCATGTTTATATTTAGTTAGTGATTTTGTCAAAGTGTCAACAGGCATATGGTCAGTTCGCAAATATTCCATATCAATAACTTTATTTTCTACCAAATCTCGAGTAAAATGATAACTGATGTCTATAAGCTTGCTTTGTTTATGAAATACAGAATTTTTACTTAATTCTATAGCACTTTGGTTATCACAGTACACTTTAATTGGAGATTTCACACATGCATTAAAACTCATATGAATTAATAAGCGTTGAATATAAACAATTTCCCGTGAACCTCGGAAAGTGCCGCGTATTCGGCCTCCATGGTAGATAACGCAACCGATGTTTGTTTTTTAGACTTCCAACTTATTGGACTTCCCGATAACATTAAAACGTTTCCCGAGCATGATTTTCGATCATCTACATCGCCGGCCCAATCAGAATCCGTATAGGCCTTGAGATATTCGTCGTCTTTTACGTAATTAATACCATAGTGAGACGTTGCTTTTAAGTATCTTAAGACGCGCTTCGCCATTATCCAATGGTTTTGCACCGGATTGGAACAAAAACGGCTTAACGTGCTGGCTGCAAACGCCACATCCGGACGAGTCGCGTTCGCTAAATAGATTAAACCGCCATACCAGTTCCCTATAAGGTCGGTTATTCATTGTCTGTAGTTCTTCGTTTGTTGTCGGGCACATTTCTTTACTAATCTTCAAGTTCGGTTCAATTGGTGTTGACGTGTTTTTTGCATGTTTCATGTTGAATCTTTTGAGCAATTCATCGACATATTTCTTCTAAAAAAGTCTTATTTTGCCTGTAGCGCCATTTCGTTGAACATTGATTCCCAGAATATTACTCACTTGTCCAAGATCTATCATCTTGAACACTGACTTCATCTTCATTTTGATACTTTCTAGTGACTCGATTTTCTTTGATGCCAAAATCAAATCATCGACATAAACTATCATAATCATCGCTTAATTCACCCTGTACGCAGGATATTACGTCCATTTGATATACATGCATTTCTTCTTTTACAGCAGCAGCGAATAATGCACGGATTGTCTCGTATCTTGCTACTGGTTCAAATACTTCTTCGTAATCAATCCCTGCTCGTTGAGTGTGTCCGCGAGCAACCAATCTCGCCTTGTATTTTTCAACGACGCCATCATTATTCTTTTTGGTTTTGAACACCCATCTATTTGTTAAAACTTTTGTTTTAATTGACCTGGGTACGAGAATCCACGTTTTGTTTTCTTGAAGCGTATCGTATTCCTTCTTCATGGCGAATAGTCATTCGTTTTTATCGTCTCGCCTTAGAACTTCGAATGAAGACGTAGAATCCGAATATCCTTTACGTTCAATGTTATATATTTTACATGGTCTACCCCGCTTGCCTCTTCTTAAATTCTTTGGACGTCCTGGTCTTCGACGTGATTCATATGCTTGCTCTTCGATTTGAGAATCTTCTCCAGACGAGAAATCCTCACCATCGTCTTTGACATCGTCCTTGGTTTTATCTTCTTCGAGTGGCTCTGACGTCTCTATGCTCGGTGAGTTGGTTACAAAGGAAAGTAAATCGAAGGTTTCTTTTGGTGACTCCTTGGTCTCGAACTCGATGTTCTCAATAAACCTTACGTCACGTGCTTTGATGACGGTTTTGGTACCTTGCTTCCAAAGTCGATAAGCCTTTGATTCTTCTGAGTAGCCTACTAGTGTGTATGCATCACCTTTTGGTCGGAATTTGCTCCTCTTTTTACCTTTATTTAGAGCAATTGCTTTGCTTCCAACAATCCTCAGATGACCAACATATGGTTTTCGTTCCGTACACGCTTCGAATGAAGTTATCCCGTTGAGAGACTTTGTTGCACATCGATTTCTCAGGTAAGTCGCCGTATTGATGGCTTCTCCCTACAGCAAGTCAGGAAGGTTAGCTTGCAGCTTGATGCATCTGGCCATTTCGACCAACGTACGATTGGCCCGCTCCGCAACATCATTTTGTTGCGGCGTATATTCGACCGTCAGCTGATGTGAAATCCCTTCTACATCAAGGAAGGTTTTGAATTCATTTGACAGGTACTCTCTCTCGTTGTCGGTGCGAAGTTTCTTGATTGACTTACCAGTTAGCTTCTCCACTCTTCGTTTGTAGCTTTTGAACGCCTTTAGAACATCCGACCGATTTCGAATTATAAATATGAATATGTACCTAGAACAATCATCATTGAACCTACTAAATATCTAGCACCCCCTAATGACTCAGTTTTCATTGGGCCACAAATTTTAGAATGCACTAGTCCGAGAACTTCTTTTTCCCGATTTGTCGACTGTTTAAACGGTTGCACATGGATTTTACATTTCGCACAAATCTCGCAGTTTATTTCAGCTACCCTTGAATTTAAATTCGAACCGCACACCATTTCTTTGTCTTTCATGTTCTTTAAATCGTATATATATATATATATATATATATATATATATATATATATATATATATATATATATATATATATTAAGGTGCCCGTATCGCTGATGCCATCGAAGCAGATTATCGTTAATATTTCCCACTGCATTTGCTGCGTGTTCTGGTTTTCCATTAACAACGTACATATGGTGGCGTTTTGTCGCGGTAAAAGCTACTGAACCGTCCTCTCTGTTAATTGTCGCATGGTCCTGTTTGAAAGTAACCGAGTAACCATTAGCAGTAACACTAGACACTGATAACAGATTGTTACGGAGATCCGGCACGCACAATGTATCTTTTAATTCAACAGAGTTTGTATCACGTTCATTTAGCTTCACATTTAGATTTACGTTCCCGTCGCCAATTGATTTAACAAAATGATCTGCCGCCGTGTATACTTTTATTTGCGAGTTTTCATTCAAAATCGCGAATTGTTTTTCATCGTTGCACATATGTTGCGTCGCACCGCTGTCAAGAAACCAAACTTTTTCCCGTTTGACAATGTCTGAATTACAAGAAATAGCGGTCATTGCATCACTCACGTTATTCGATCGGTCATATTTCGGCTTGAATTTAGTACAATGACGACTCATGTGTCCGAATTTATTACACTTAAAACATTTCCCTTTAAATTTAGGCGCATTCTCTTTAGAACTATCATTTTTAGAACATATGTTCGTTTGTTTCGACTGCTCGGAACGCCCTCTCGTTAGCAATGCGTTATTTACTTTTTCGTTCTCGTTCGACTTTGCGAAACGATCGTTTTGTCTCACTTCTTCTTCAAGGTTTTTAAATTTTCAAAAGTTGGTATTTCGTCCCGTGAATTCAACCGGTAACGACCCTAATAACATCGATAATAACTCATCTGGTATCCAGATACCCGCCTCTTCTAGCTGCTCCGCCGTATGCGTGAAGTCTGCCACATACTGCGAAATGCTGACTTCCAGCTTCTTTTCCATTCGTAAAAGTTGCTTGTAGAGCGCGGCCTTCCTCACAGGACCCCGGAACTCGAATACGGCCTTAAGTTCATCCCATGCTTTCTTGGAGGTTTTTGCTTTCTTCACGTGGTTGAGTTGCCCATGTGTAATTCTCAAATTGATCAATGCCAACGCCTTTGAGTCTTTGTTATCCCAGATTAGCTCGTTCTTTTCTGACCTAACCTCTGAACCGTCAACGTATTGCCACAAGTCACTAAACACTAACACGCTTTTCATCTGAACTTTCCACAACTCATAATTATTTTCGGTCAGTTTTTCAATGTTTGAAAAACCAGTTGCTGTAGCCTTTTCCTTTATTGTTCGTACCGCGTCGTTTTGTAACAAAGAGAGCAATGAATAAATCACTCACAAAAAAAACAGCACGAAGATCACTACTCTGGGCCCATAACCTGACAAATACTAGGTTTCTCAAATAAACTAATCACTTTATATTAAACATATGTAGTTTATTAGAAACACAACATAATCACAATGCAGACAAAAATACAACCACCATCCATTGCATTCCTCAGTTAGTACGCACGGTATATAAGCGTGGATAGGTAGCAGCACTCTACAGTTCAGATTTTAAAAACAAAGGCTTCCCTGTCGCCATCTCGTGTGACGCGTCATACATATATATAGTTCGTTTGATAATATGGATTTCATGAAGATATTCGATTTTTACATTCTCACAAATTCAACACACAATTACTTTTTGTGTTTCTCTGTTCTACCGTGACTGCGCTAATTAAATAATTTCATTAAAATTATTTTTAAAACTTTAATTTTATTATCAACAAGATTACATGTGTTAAATTAAGAAAGTACTGCAAGAAATGCTGAGTAATAATTATTGTAGAATAAGAATACAATACAAAATACAGTGCAACGTATGTCTGATCATTATTTAAATCAAAAGTCAAGTTGTCAAAATTGATCTTAAAATATAATTTAAAGGAGAAAAGACAATAAATAAGGATACAGTATGTTCACATTCACCGTTTTCTAATTTGTTTCAATTTTTCTAATATAAGATCCAAGAACAAAAGCTTTGATTTCTTTATATAACATTTTTGACAATATCTCATATCAAATTAACATTTAATTAAATATTTTTAAATTGACATACGTTTCTTTGTTCAAAGCCTACTCCGAGTTAGGAATTTTTATGAACACTATATATATATATTTATATATATATATATATATATATATATATATATATATATATATATATATATATATATATATATGTTATATTTTAATGGAGCTACTTGCTGATGGATGTACATTCCTGATACCACTTCCGGTTTATTTGTAATTAATATCTACTTTGAAATATTTTTTTACAAATTTGAAAAGTACATCAAATTTGCTTCGGAATCATGTAAAATAATTCATATTATTAAAAAGTAAAATGGCGGGCACTCCTAATTAGAAAAAGAATAGTGAGCCATGACTGTGGCTTGAAATAACACAATTAACTAAAACAATTGTAACACGGTAAAATATTATTTCGTTGAATAATAATAGTTAAATTGTTTTAGTTAATTGTTTTATTTCAAGCCACAGTCATGGCTCACTATTCTCTTTCTATTAATGTTATAATATTTGTAATAAATTGTTATTTATATATCCTATTTTATTGAGCCTATTGAAATAGTGGCGATGTCAATTTTTCAAGAAACTGACTTGTGTCGCTTTTCGACATTTCAAATCAAAAGAGAAAAAAATAAAATTTTAAATCACTTATTGTTGCACGACAATATTAGACAAAAACACATTTCAATTTTAATTAATAATAAACCAGTCAAACTACAATTTGACACTGCATCTGACATTTCTGTATTATCAGAAAAAACTTTGATATTCTTTAATCAGCTCAAAATTTCTCAAACAAAATATCAGGCAAACAGGGCATCTGGTGATAATTTAAATTTAGTTTATGAAATTGATTGCAACAACAAAAAAATTTATTAAAAAACGAGAAAAATGCAACATTACAACAGGTCCTGATTTACATTTATTCGGAATCGACTATATTAATCTATTTAACTTAAGGGCTATACCTATTGAAATATTTTGCAATAATATAAAAACTTCAACAGAAAACTATTCAGAATGGTTACTGAACAAATTTTCTCATCTTTTCGAAGATAAGTTAGGGGTCTGCATGAAAAGTGTTAAGAACTGCTGCTAACAGTTACCCTTCCTTCAACATACCCTTGGTAAAGGTGCGGACAAATATTTAACGGGACAGTAGATAAGGAGATATGTTTAGAAATAAAAAGAACACCTCATAGTGTTTGGTCGAATGAGCATCATATTATATCATATCAATTATAATCGTCGTCACACGTTTATTTACTCATTTATCGTTTATATAATAATAAATAGTATATGTAAGAAGCATTAAAAAACATTTCAATGCGAATGCGACTTTAGCCTAACATCCACTTACACATCTTCGGGTTCGCGTCTCTGCGAGGGCTTGACTAAGCAACGCGATCCAACATATTTTGGTCCTTCGAACCGGATGTCGTATGAGTGGCATCATCGCAACATACTTCGAGTTCCTGTTCAGCAGCATCAGCGGAATCAGCGACGGCAACAGCCCCAGCACCGACGGTGGCAACAGGATAACAACAATCAACAGACAGCCTCAACACAGGGTAATGGTAGGCATTTTTCTTCGCATTATTTTGACATGGGTTTACCTCAGTGTGAGCAATCATGAGCACGGATAAGGAGGAAATTAAAAAACTCATTGAACAACGCGGCCTAGTAAAGGCATCATTAACAAGAGTTGTGACGGCATTAGACAAATTCGATAAAACTTTAGGCAACATAATTCAATTAAAAATTCGTATACCGCATTTGTAAAAAGTATACGAACAATTTGATACAATTCAAAATCAACTAGATTTATTACCGAGTATAAGATATAATAATTGAAGAACTTAGTAATGTCAACCCGGTCAGTATCAATATAAATTCTAATGTTGAAACCTCGGCTGAAACAAATGAACGCACATCTATACAGCTAGGAAGTAAGGTATGAGTACCACAATTAAATTTACCAACATTTGAGGGAAATTATCTCGATTGGGTTACATTTCACGACACTTTTAAAGCTCTTATTCATGAAACCAAACTATATACAGAAATAGAAAAGTTCCATTATTTGCATTCTTGTTTGAAACGCGATGCATTCAAAGCCATAGAATCTGTCACAGTTTCAGAAATTAATTATCAGACAGCATGGAACACACTTAAAAAACGATTTGAAAATAAGCGGCTCATTATGCAGGAGCATGTTTCCAAAATAGTTAATTCACCAAAATTCAAAAGGCGTCACATGCAGCTATGCGACAGTTATTAGACAATATCAATATAAATCTAGCAGCACTTAAATCTCTAAAGCAACCATTCGATCAATGGGACACAGTACTAGTACCTGTTATTATGCAAAAATTTGATTTCCAAACAAGAAAAGAATGGGAGAGTACATTAAATACGGAAATGCTAACCATTGAAGAAATAAAATTTTTTTTACAATAAAAATGTTTATTATTAGAATCAATGAGCGCATCAAGTATACAAAACCAAAACGGTGGTAAACCTAATAATATGGTATAAACAATTCAATCAGTAATTTAAATTATAGCACAGATATAACATTCAAATCGCGATATAGTTTAAAAAAAAACACAATATTTCATGTTTAGTTATTCCAAAAATAACGGACGATTTATCCACAACTTCTTTTGAAAAGGATAAGTTGCAAAATCCTACAAATTTGAACTTTACCGATCTATAGCTCCATACAAGCGGGAAAATATATATTTTATTAGAAGCAGGCGTCTTTTGGACCTTATTACGCGATGGTCGTATACCTGCATCCCATCATAACCCGCATATCCAAGAAACAGAACTAGGGTGGGTTATTGGCGGCGACATGCCTTCGCCGCAGGTCCGCAATAAATCACTCTGCCACTTAAGTACCATAGACTCACAAATAGCTAAATTCTGGGAGATTGAGGAATGCAGAAACAATAACTCGTATAGCAATCACTCAGCTGAGGAAAGTAAATGTATGGAATATTTTAAATCCACCTTGAAAAGAGACACAGATGGTTGTTTTATTGTTCACCTCCCCTCTAAAGACAATTTAGCAGAATTAGGTCATTCCTAGACAAATGGCAATTAATAAATTTTGCAGCTTAGAACATTAACTTATGCGAGACAAAACGTTAAATGTAGATTATTGTAAATTTATAAATGAATATGTAGAACTTGGTCATATGCAACCGTTAGGAAATGCGAATGACCAATCAATAAAATAATCAATTAATTATTTACCACATCACGCAATATATAAAGAAATGAATAGTACGACAAAGCTAAGGGTAGTGTTCGACGTGTCCGCGAAGACAATCTCAGGTTTAAGTTTAAATGACACATTAATGGTGGGGCCGATATTACAAGACGATTTATTTATGATCATGATTAAATTTCGTACCTATCAATATGTTAAGGCAAATGTTAGTGCACCCCGACGATAGAAATCACCAATATATAATTTGGCGAGACATTAATGCGGAAGATATGAAATATTATCAATTAAACACGGTTACATACGGCACCGCGTGCGCAACCTTTCTAGCGGTTCAATGTTTACAACAGCTGGCCGAGGAAGAAAAAGCGAATTTTCCAATAACCTCAGAAATCGTTTGTTGCGACTTCTATATGGATGATTTACTTTCGGGAATGCATACATTCGAAGAAGCTCTCCAATTTCGTAACGATTTACAGTTATTATTATCACGCGGCGCATTTCAGTTAAGAAAATGGGCATCAAATGAATCTTCGTCGTTACCAAAGCTCATCAGTCAGAATATATGATCAATTTTAAAAGCGATGTTAATACAAAATTGTTAGGACTATGGTGGAACTATAAATCAGACCAATTAAATTATGTTATTAATATATCCATTATAGATAGCAACGCACGATTACCGAAAAGATCGTTATTATTCAAAATTTCGCAAATATTTGACCCTTTAGAGTTGTTATTTCCAATTATATTAAGCGCGAAACTTATCATGCAACAATTGTAGAAAATAAAGCAGGATTGGTATAAGACGGTTCCAACAAATTTACAATTAACTTGGGCACGTTTCGCAGAACAATTTAAAGGTTTAAATTTACTTAAAATACCGCGTAAGGTCATTGAACTTTACCCTTCGAAATCCATACAGCTACATGGTTTCTTAGACGCTTCCGAGAAGGCATATGGAGCATGTATATATGCTAGATCGGTTGTTATCCACGGTGAAGTACATGTTTACCTAATGTGTACCAAATCACAAGAATCCTCGTTAAAAAACGCAAATAATCTCGCGATTAGAATTATGTGCGGCTTTATTACTTAACAGGATAATGAAAACCGTAACCGAAGCACTAAATAGTACCATTAACAACATTTTCTATTGGACAGACTCTAAAATAGTTTTGGCATGGCAATCGTCTCGTACAAACAAATTAAAAACCTTTGTCGCGAATCGAGTAGCTGAAATATAGACGCTAACAAAAACGGAAAACAGGCACCACGTTCGCTCAGCAAACAATCCAGCTGATTTGGTTTCTCGCGATTGTACTCCCCAAAACTTATTTAATAACATGTTAGGGTTCCATGTACCCATGCGGTTAAAAAATAATGAAAAACTTC
The DNA here is from genome assembly GCA_963082715.1 of Harpalus rubripes. Classification (NCBI taxonomy): domain Eukaryota; kingdom Metazoa; phylum Arthropoda; class Insecta; order Coleoptera; family Carabidae; genus Harpalus; species Harpalus rubripes. The sequence continues at coordinate 45,730,468 of OY720453.1, forward strand.
GGCCTATTACTGAAACACCAGTACAATTAGAAAATATACACGAAATACGCACATCTTGTGCTAGTCTAATTTCAGAGATCGGCTGAAAATCAAAATATTCATGTTTTTCAAAATGATGCAGAGTTACTGCATATTGTTTAAGATTCATCTACAATTGTCGCATAAAAGTTCAGGCATTGCTCACGTACGGGGAAATTTACACGTTCTTGGTTTGCATTGAAGCTTGTCTGAACTCACATCCATTATGTCCGTTGTCCAACGACCCAAACGACCTCGCAGTCCTTACTCCAGGACACTTCCTGATTGGAAGTTCCGTAACAGTGCGAGCCATCTTTGCATAATTTAACGCAGAACAGGCTCTCTCGGTACCAACACATGGAGAAACTTTGTCAAGGGTTCTGGAGCCGCTGGTGTAGGGAATACCTTGGATATTTACAACCTATACCATCTGAAAACGTCACCGACACAACACATCCAGCCAGGTGTCCTTGTGATCTTCAAGGACTTCAACATGCCTCCGCTCAACTGGAAGTACGGGAGGATCGTGGAACTGCATCCAGGTCCTGAAGGCATCACCCGGGTAGTGACCGTGAAGACGACCCAAAGTGTAGTGAAACCTCCACTTATACATCTCTGGGTTCGCGTCTCTGCGAGGGCTTCACTAACCAATGCGATTCAATAAAAAGTAAAGTCATATTATATTTAAAACCAGATGCGAAACCTATTTTCAGAAAAAAGGCCTGTACCATACACAGTTTTGGAAAAAATGGATGAAAAACTACAAAGATTGGACAAAATTTGAATAACAGCAATTGATTTTTCAGAATGACGTACACCAATCGTAGTTATTATAAAAGCTAATAGCAAAATTCTTATTTGGGCAGTCTATTCAGCAGGTTTGAATAATACACTAGAGCCAAAATAATATTCTTTACCTGTACCTGGTGATATATTTGCTAAAACAGCAGGCAGGAAACATTTCAGCATAACTGAAGCATATTTGCAATTTGAAATTGCCGAAATATAGAAACAATTATTGACTATAAATACTCACAAAGGTTTATGTCAATTTAATCGTCTATCTTTCGGAGTTAAATTCGATCCTGGAGCATTACAACAAATTATGAATGCCATGATAGCTGATCTTCCTTTTGTTAACTCTTATAAGGACGATATAAATGTGACAAGTAAAACAGTTGAAGAATATTTTCAGCATCAAAGTTATTAAACCGCATTGAAGAATATGATAATAAATGAATGCCATGATATACTTATGTACGTACAATAACAGAGTTATTTTTATTTTTGGCACTATATAACAACTTAAAAATCCAGGACCTCCTACTTGCCGGTTCGTTTATTTTTCTTATTGCCAGACATGAGACAGGTTATAGCTATTAACATACCTAGGAATGTTATGAGTATCATTACTGTCGCAGATGTCGGTTTGAAATCCGAGCTCGTAGAGCGATGATTTTAAGTCATCTAAAGCTTGTTATGAATCATAACATCCGTGGTTTTTTCAATAGTGTATCGGTTTCAGAAAATTAAGACTATATTAATAAATATTATTTTTTGAAATTGTTTCGTTAATGCTACTTTCAGAATGCTATGGTTAACACAACAATTTTTTTGACATATGTCTTTATGACAAATATTCAAATTATGTGCGTTATTCCTCATGTTTATTATTTTAGAATAAAGTAAACCGTATTTAGAACCATACACTAACGTTATCTGTATTAATGAAGAGCATTATACTTTCATTTTATTCTATTTTCATTTTGTAGACCGTTGTTGACAAGTCTGTATGGTAATCATATTACCATACAGATACAGTTATTACTTAGTTACCAGTCTACTTTTGTACATGTAAACAATGGATTCATATCCTGAAACCGGTAAAATATTATACTAATCTATTTTATGTAATAATACTCGTGTGTAATACGTAATATATAATATATATTTATTTTGTCATAAAAAGTGCCTTAAAGATGTGCAAATTAAAATCCAGTACTATTTTACATTTGGAAGATATTTGCAAAATAAAAAACAGCAAAATTTACATTTTCACCTATATCTAGTAACCTATGTATTTTTTTTTCAAATAACAAAACACCATTAAAATAGACTCCTAATGGGGCAACTTTTGTCTAATTTAACCGACTTCGTATCTCTTATAGTTCTCGAGGTTCCCATGTTAGAAATATTATTCTGACCACCTGTATAATAATAATAATAATAATAATAAACTTTATTGCCCAACAGAATCCAGTTACAGGGCTAAAATATAATACATAAATATATTTAATGTAACATACAAACAAATAATATGAATAAAGAAATCTGAATGTAGGGTACAAAACAAAAAAAAATAGAAAATATATACTGTGTAGAAGTTCACAGACAAATAAAATAAATCAAAGAACATTACAGGAATATATCCTCATACTTGGTCTCTGCAATGTTACACATGATGTGGATTGGTGACCGCGACTGTACATCAGTGCGCGCTGATGGTAAGTGGAAAGTCCGGGAATACCTGGATTCTAACCTAGGAACATGAATCGGCACACGTGATAATAAAAAAGAGTCATTAATTTTATTGTGCAACAGCATCCATAAAAATTTAGCACAAATCATATCTCTTCTTGTAGATAGTGGTGTTATTTTATGACGTTGAATCAGAGAATCTTGGTCAACGCCTCTAACCGGCTAGATTCCATCCTGCTTATAGGATAGAAATTTCAAGAATCTGCGTTGAATTCTATCTAGAGCTATATTATAAAAGGCGTAATAAGGATACCAAACTAAAATGGCATATTCAATTTTGCTGACGATATATGCGAAATATAATGATTTTAAAACAGCAGGATCAGTGAACATTCTCGATATACGCATTAAAAAACCTAATGTTTTGCTAGCAGAGATACATACACTTTTTATATGCTCTGAGAAAGTGAAATTAGGACTAAATATAACTCCCAAATCCTTGAAGGTGGATTTGCGCTCGAGTAAAGTTCCTGAAATTGTGTATATATAATCAAACCGATTGATCCGGCGTGTGTATGACACAGAACAACATTTGTCAACATTTAGGAATAGCTTATTAGTATCGTATATCAATATTGAACTGAAGAAGTTGAGCGTCTTGGACAGTGGATATTTTAGAGTACAACTTAATATCATCAGCATATGCCAGTGAAGGACAGGTGAAAGATTCAAGAAGATCATTGATGAATAATAAAAATAGAAGAGGGCCTAGATTGGACCCTTGTGGGACACCTGACGTTGCCAAAAATTCCGAGGACGTAAAGCCATTATAATAGACGTAACACACACGACCATCAAGGTACGAACCTAAAATTTTCAAAAGAGATGGAGAAGCACCAAAGGCACTAATTTTATCCAGCAAGAGCCAATGATCTATGGAATCAAAGGCACGGGAAAAATCTGTATAAATAACATCCACCTGTCCACGAGCATCTATGACTTCAGATACATACTGTGAAAAGGAAGCAAGATTTATAGTAGTCGATCGCCCTATCATGAAGCCATGCTGGACTGGAGAAATTAGAGATCTCGTATTACTATATATGGATTTGTAAATTATCATTTCCAGAAGCTTCCCAAAATTACTTAGTAACGATATGGGGCGGTAAATTTTAATAATAAATTTGTCATTTTTTTTAAACAGGTATAATTCTCGTCCTTTTCTAAAGTGTAGGATAAGTACAGGTTTGGATTGCTAAGATAATAATAATTGAGAGGGGTTTAGCCAGGATAAACTTCATAACTTTGACCAGAAAGCTTGGTATCTGGTCATCACCAGCAGTGAATTTATTGGAAAATGATGCCATAAGTGAAATAAGTTCCTCTTCACTAATTCTGTCAATATTAAAAGAAGGATGAAAGCTAATTTTATTGGGAGAGGCTTGTGCAGAATTGGCTGAAAAAAAAACTGGAAAAATACATAGCGAATGCATCAACGATTTTTTAAGGAGAATCAAATTCGTTCATGTCATCACGTAGTTTCCCTGGAATACGTGTAGTACCTTGCTTTAGGTGAACATATTTCCAGAAATCAGCTGGATTAGATTTAATATTGGCTTCAGCAGTACGTTGATAAGAATTATATGCTTTTTGAATTTGAATCTTGATTAAATGTCTTACACCCGGTTGCAGAAACGCTAATCAAAATTAATCGTATGTTAACAAACCGTTAACGGCTAATCAAATTTTTAATTAACCGTTAACAAGCCGTCAACGGACAATCAATCGTTAATCAAATTGTAACAAACATCAAAGTTAATCAACCGTTAACGGGTTATTAACTATATATTGGGTTGCACAAACAACAATCATCATTTAATTAACCGTTAACAAATAATTATTTTTAATTGAAGCTAGTACGTCAATTAATGAATAATCAATTTGACATTTGAGTTCCCAATTAACTTTTAGGCGTGTTATTCTGTATTTATTTGAATAAAAAATTAAATTAATATAATATTCTTTATTGTATATCAAATTTGGTAACTTATAACAAAGGTGAGTGGTTGGTAGGGTAGAACAATTACTATTTTTTAAATAAGTACATACATATATACAGTTTTTACAAATGATTACAACAATTAATACAAACAATGTGAGTTCATGCATGAACTATTCCTTGAGATATATTCTTAAACAATACCTATAGGCTCTAAATTATAGAACAAACATGCTGTTACGTAAAATTAGAATCCTGATCCTGACCACTTACAAACTTTATTACTATGTACTTAACCTAGTAAATCAAAATCAAATATGTATAAATAGATAAAAAATTCGGATTCGGATTGTAATGAATTCAAATAATTTAATACTTACGTAAGTTTAAATACGAGTAATACTTCTGATTATATATTACCTGACTGGTTGTAATCTATCATTGAAGTAAATTTTCCCACTATAATTTCTAATTTTCCCTACACGTTGTAGGTAATAAAGGCGCGATATTTGATATTTAAAATGGAATCTGACTTGTCAGATCTTTCCGATATTGAAGAACCCCCACGCAGAGTACGGCCACGTAGAATACGAATGTTACGAGAAAGAGAAAATCCCGTCGAAAACTTTGACAATCACAACTTTAAGTTTAGGTACAGATTAACAAAAACTACAGTTAATAATTTAATACATTTATTTGGTGCAAGAATTCAACCATTAGCTGGTAGAAACAAATCGATTGATCTTAGAACACAAATTTTATTATCAATATCATAAAATATGAAGTATAGTATTTTACTAAATACTTAGAACAATATAAACTTTAGTATTCACACATTACGAACGATCAACTGGTAATCTGACATCGCCTTTTTCATTGTTATTATCTCATTTTAGCATAGACGCATGCTCGTTATACCATTTTTCGTTCAGATTCGCTCAGCTTCGTAGTCTAATTATTTGTAAAATACTTACATCTGCACAACATTCTGTTTCGCAGTAAAAACTAACAATCAGCTGTTGATTTGACGGTATCACGTGAACACAGCGCGGTGTTGCCATCTATTACCACTAATCAACGGCTCATCACATGATGGAAGATTAATAAGAGGTTGATTTGTTTTGTGCAACCCGATTTGAATTTGATGAACATCAATATTTGATGAACAGTTAACTGATTACTGATTTGATTAGCGTTTCTGCAACCGGGCATTAGTCTTTGAAATTGATTAAGATGGTATTGCTTCTTATATTTTGCCCATTTCTTCCTATGATATTCTTTAGTTTTAATATTGTATTTTATTTCTGCTGTAAACCACGGCGGATATTTATTTTCACAATATTTAAATTTCGATACGGAAATATCCAGCGTAGAATTAAGTATGTTATAAAACATTACAAGAGCATCATTAAAATTTTCATATGAATTTAAAACTGACCAATCTACGGAACATATATTATCATAGAGCTCGTAAAAATTGGCTCTCCTAAAATTGTAGCAGATGGAAATTTTGCTGGCTTGACAGATGACAAGAGTAAGAGTAAGTTTACTGTTAGTGCAGGATGATAAACATCTTCAGGAACTATTGGAGCATGAGATCTAATAATATCAATATCACCAGGCAAATTAGAGAGAATGAGATCTAGTTTATTACCTTTTACGTTTAAAATATTATTCCATTGTTTGAGATCTAAAGTATTACAAAAGTTGCGAATAATAGTAGATTTATTACAATTGACTGATGTATTGTCGAGATTCGGTACATTGAAATCACCTACTAATATAACATTTTCATTAATCAGGAAAACTTCTAGAGCATCAATAAAGGTTTCAAGAATAGTAGCAGTTATATCAGGCGGGATATAGATAAGACAAAGAAGAAAATTACAACTACCTACAAAACATTTACATATAGCAATGTCGATTAGTGGTGTAAGGGCTTTTAAGTCAGTCGTATCAAGGGTATTAAACTGAATATGATCAGCCATATACAGAAATAATTGACCGCGTAAAACAGTTATTACATTTAAATAATTATCCTAAGGGCATTGTAAACAGTTTAATTAACAAAGTTAAACATAAAAATCTGAATAACACCAAAAATATACAAAATAACAACAATAAACTAAACGACAATAATAAACAAACACAGAAAAAGTGTTATCCACTAACTTATATAGATGGCATTGCGGGAAAATTAAAAAACTGTTCACAAATAATTTAAATATAAATATAGGTTTTAAACAAACCAAAACAGTGGGAAATTTATTTACAAAACTAAAAGCAGACATAGATAAAAATTACATGCCAAATATCATAATATAAAATACCATGTAAGGATTGTCTTGCGCAGTACACAGGCCAAACCAAGCGCTATTTAAAAACTATAATAGAGGAACATATAAAAAACTGTAAAAACATAAATAAAAGTAAAAACAACACCAATAGTACTGGTAAATGTGCATTAGTGGGACATGTAGAAGAATTAAAACATAATTTTAACTTTGATACCGTTAAAATATTGGATATCGAGCATAACTTACATAAGAGATTAACCTTGGAAATGTTATATATAAATATGGATAAAAACAATATAAACTTAAAAACAGACACTGCAAACATTAACAAAATTTACACTAACGTCTTAAAATATAATAAAAATGAGTAATAAGCCGTGATGATATATTTATTTATTTACATAAACTTAAATGCCTACATTCATAAATTTAAAAATATCTGAAAACATTTCACCTAATATATACACTACTTAATAGTAAAAAGAAGACATTTCTCATAAATTTGGCCTTCGGAACTCTACAAGTCGTAACAAACTTTGTCTCCGTAGGGTGCAATACGTTTTATTTTGTTTTTCACGCAAAATTTGATATACTAAATTTTATCTTTTGACATCAACAATTATGTTATTTATTTATTAATGTATATCTATTGACGACCATTGTTATGTGTTCAACAATAAAATACATGTGTTCGAAAACTCTGTTAAACTTTCACGTAAGAGATGAACTGTTTTTTAAAATAATTTTGTTAATTTATAAATTTCTGTAGCTCCTGATGAAGGCATAATCGATGCCGAAATCGGTCGAGGCCGAAAATAAAGATTTTTGACTGACCTCATCACCATTCCAGTCAAGAAGAATTCGAAATTATAATGTTTAATGACTTGTACTTAGAACAAATAATAAAAACAGATGTAGTAGAATCCACTCAGAAGAAAGAAAGTCACATAGCAGAGAAGTTTATGATTGAACAATTTACATCTAAACATTCAAATGCAAAACAATGGCTGGAGACATTTGAGAAAGAATGTAGAAGGTTTGAAATCTATGAAGATGATACAAAGATTGAGATATTATGGCTATTCCTGGACAAGTCATTTCAGATTGGTATTCAGCTACCCTCACAATATTGACAATGGAAGCTGAATGGTCCGAATGGAAATAGAGAATTCTGGAGTCACTTGCAGACAAAGGATGGAGTACAGGAATATATGCTATATCTATATAAAGAAGGTTCATTGATTGAATATGTTATGAGGAAAGAGAAGCTATTGGTAGATGTGGACAATGACGTTAGTTCAAAGATCCTAGTGTTGCTTATAGCAGCAGGATTACCTGAGTTTGTTAGAAATAAGATAGATAAAGAAAATTGTGAGCACTCATTTGGATTATTGCATGAAATCAGAAAAGTGAAAATTTAGTGAATAAAAACAGTTTTACAAAAAAAAGATAAACATAACAAGAAGAAATTAGGAGAAAAAAAGCCATGTGAGAATTGCGAAAGCTTAAATAAAGGTATTAGATATCATCCTGAAAAACTCAAGTTGGTTTAAAAAGAAAGAAAGAAATGAAAGAGTGATAGGAAGCAACTCAGTCATCGAAGTAAATCTAAATACAGAAGCAAAAAAACGAGTAATCACACCATTGATTAAAGTAAAAATATTATTATAAGATAAATTAGAGGTAAATGGAACATGTGATCCAGGCTCCCAAGTCTCTCTAATAAATCCAAAATTAGTTAAGATAAAAAAAGACAGAAGATGTAAATAAAATATTTTTAAAAACAGTCAATGGTGTGACACATACAAAAGGTTTAGTAACTATGAAAGTAAAAATCTTTGACATGGAAGAATACATTGATGTATTCATTGTAGAGAAAGATGACGTTGAAGATTTCCTAATAGGATTACAAATAATAAAAAAATACAGATTAATCCAAAATGAGAATATACAAATATCACAAAAGAAAATAATAGATACAGAAAAAACGTAAAAAAGATTTAGATAATAAAGATAATAAAATTAAACCGTGTTTAGTAAATTTTAATGAACACATAAAGAAAGATGAATTTCAGATAAAGCTAAAACATCTAGATAATATAAAAAAATTACGATAGAAAAATTAATTGAAGATTATAATACTGTATTTGCAAAAGACAAATACGATATTGGTACGGTAAAGGATTATGAGGCAAGAATCGAATTAATAGTAGACAAATATTGTAGTAAAAGACCATACAGATGTTCAATAGAAGATAAAAAGGAAATAGAAACACAAGTGGCAAAGCTTGTAGAAAAAAATTAATTGGAAAATCTTACAGCCCATTTGCTGCACCAGTAACACTAGCATACAAAGGAGACGAAGGAAAGAAAAATCGTCTGTGCATTGATTTTAGAGACCCAAGCAAGAATACAGTACCACAAGCTCAACCATTTCCACTTATAGACGATCTAATAGTTAAAACTAGAAATTGTAAATATTTTACAACACTAGATATCAACTATGCCTTTTGGTCAATCCCACTACGAATCGAGGACAAGAATAAGACTGGTTTCGTAACGCAGGAAGGACACTATCAATGGACGTGTTTACCATTTGGTCTGAAAACATCACCAGCAATATTCAAAAGGATCCTGAGTAGCATAATAAGGAAACATAAATTAACAGAATTTACAGAAAACTATATCGATGATATATTAATTTATTCTCCAACTTCTGAAGAACACATCTAGTCCAGTCATTAGGTAGTTTTACCCTACAAAAGGTCGGGTATTTCTGATTTTTGGAAATGTTGTATACTTAGAAGTCCTAATAAAAAATATAAGTTTTCGACCTCGGGGTCTCTCGGAAACCATGGCCAACTTAGCAAAAAAGACGCAAAAAATCAGTTTTTTCAAAATATCTCTTCGCCAATAAGCATTGGGGCAAAAATATTATGTCTATTTTGTTGCTAATAAAATTCCCTACAACTTTTATATACAACATTTTTTTCTACAACCAATAGTTAACGAGCTACAGCGCTTCAAGCAGATTTTTTTTAAATTTACTTTATGCTTCATTTGGATCATATTTTATCAAATATTTTCCTTTTTTACAAATTCTCGATTATTATTCATTAATTATTATTACTTGACTACTATATATGTATATTAATTAATGTTTATCTTTGTTTCAATTAAAAGAGTTATTATAGTCCAGGAAATTTTCGATTTTACCTCAAAGTAATTACAACAAAAGCTATTTTACGGAATCATGTTCAGAAAAATGCGCTACATAACATATCAATATTTTCCGAAAATAGAAGTATGGGAACCTCCCGCCAATTAAGAAAAATTACGACATATTTAAGCTTTTGGCCATTTGCTCATAACAATTATGAAATATATTTAAATTATACAAAAAATAAATAATATTACGTATTTAGTACTTAGTCTAATAGGTTTTACTATTTATAACAGTTTACATTCGTCGTGGCATTGAAAAAAGTTTTGATTTAAAAATTAAATTGTCAACGTTTTTCTGCAATTTTTTAATTTTTCATCCACCACTCTGATCCTGTTAAAGATACGATAACTCGGTTTGAAAATTTAAATTCACCGAAATTCTCTTTCGTGCAATGTATAATACGATTTTTACAGATGAACGATTTGTGAGTTACTCGTGCTAACGCCTTAAACTTACATGAAATTCCTCTAAAAGTTTAAACATCTAAAAATCGACTCATTTCTCAATTTTTCATTAAAATTTTCGACTCGATTAAAGATATACAATATTAAGTATTTAATACATGTCGAAGTGGTTGACGAAAATTTGAGAAATGAGCCGATATTCACATGTTTAAACTTTTAGAGGAATTTCGTGTAAGTTTACGGCGTTAGTAACTCACATATCGTGTATCTGTAAAAATCGTGTTATACATGGTAGAGAGAATTTCATAGTGCATTTAAATTTTCAAGCCGCGTTGTCGTGTCTTTAACAGGATCGAAGTGGTGGATGAAAAATTATAAAATTGTTATATAAATATTGATAATTTAATTTTTAAATCATGTATAATTTACTTTTTTCGATGCTACCACGATTGTAAACTTTTATAAATAGTAAAACCTATTAGACTTAGTACTAAATACGTAATATTATTAAATATTGATATGTTATGCAGCGCATTATTCTGGACAGGATTCCGTAAAATAGCTATTGTTGCAATTACTTTGAGGTAAAATTGAAAATTTCCTGGACTATAAAATCTCTTTAAATTGAAAAAAGGTAAATATTAATATATATATATATATATATATATATATATATATATATATATATATATATATATATATATAGTAGTGAAATAATACTTACTGAATAATATTAAATAATTTGTAAAAAAAAGTAAGAAAATTTATAATAAAATATGATTCAAATGAAGCATAAAGTAAATTTTCAAAATTTGCTCTGTTTAATGCGCTGTAGCTCGTTATCTATTGGTTATAAAAAAATGTTTTAAATGAAAGTTGTCAAGAATTTTATTCGCTACAAATTCAAAAATAACTATTTTCTTATTATTTTTTATTTTTATTTTTTTTTATTTTATTTTTTTATTTATTTATTTATTTGTTTATTTATTTATTTGTGGTTTGGCCACTCAACAGGACCAGGTCACAATAACAGAGTGGCACTACAAAATTCTGATTAATTGACATATGTTTGACACACAGTAAATGTTCTTAAATGTTATGAAATCAAATTTTGAACAAATAATAGCAGAAATTCAAGAATATGTATGTGTTTATAAAAAACACATACATACATACATATATATATATATATATATATATATATATATATATATATATATATATATATATATATATATACACATATACACATTCATATTTTATAAAAGAATTCTTGTAATTTGACGTTTAAAGATTAATAAAGAAACATTAAATATATCAGGACAGTTCTCGTTTTCACATAATTTATTGTAGGTGCATTTTAACCTGTTCACAGAAGAATTTGCCGCAGAGTTGGTTCTGAAAAAAGGGATATCAAACAGAATGTTAGATCTGGTAACATAACCTGGCACTCGAAAATATAGCTGGGAAATAAGGAAGGGGGAATCAAGTGAATTATTTAATAATTTATGTAGGAAACACATATCTGAAACCATTCGTCGTTTTTCCAAACTAATTAAATTGAACGTTGAACTATAAAATTTTCGATGCAAGTAGGATAAAAATTTATTTTGTATACTTTCGAGTCTGTTTACGTAAATTGTATAGTGGGGATTCCAACAAACTGAAGCAAATTCTACGTGACTTCTAACAAATGAACAATATAATTTTATAAATGTAGATGGATTCTTAAATTTAACACAAGTCCGTATTAAAAATCCTAACATTCTGTAGGCTTTCTTCACTGCATTGTCAATATGTACATCAAATAATAATTTTTGGTTCAGTGTCGCACCAAGATCTTTAATGAGCTTAACATTATTAATATTATTATCGATGTTATAATTGAAATTTATTTTAGTTCTGTTTCTCGTGAAACTAATGGAAAAACATTTATTTACATTAATATATAATTTATTTTCATTTGCGTATGTGACAAATTTATTAATGTCTTGTTGTAATAAATGGCAATCAAATTCAGATGTTATAGTTCTGTATAGTTTGAGATCGTCAGCGTACATAACAAAATTAGAGTGGGAAAAACATTGAACAATGTCGTTGACGTAGATGTTAAACAATAACGGCCCTAAATGGGACCCTTGTGGAACGCCAGATGTTACGTAAGCATCATCAGAATGATAACCATTAACCACCACACATTGCGTTCTGTCGGTCAGATAAGACATGAACCATTTTAATAAGTTAACGTTCACACCAATTCCAGCAATTTTCTTTATCAAGACGTTATGGTCAATTTTATCAAAGGCTTTGCTGAAATCGGTGTAGATGGCGTCAACTTGTATCCTTTTGTCCATGGCCTGCAATATGTAGTCTGTATATTCAAGTAGGTTAGTTTCCACTGATCTGCCAGAAAAAAATCCATGTTGTTGAGGAATTATTAAATTTTTAATGCTGGAGAAAAGTTGTTTATATAATATGGATTCAAACACTTTTTCCATTATACATAATTTCGATATAGGCCGATAATTTTCAACATTGTTTTTGTTACCTGTTTTGAATATAGGGACTACATATGCTTTTTTCCAGGTTTGTGGAAAATGTCCCTCCTCGAGCGACTTGCTAAAAATAATTGCAAGGGGAATTCACAGGGAAGTGGCACACTGCTTTATAAAGATACTTGGTATATCATCTGGACCAGATCCTTTATTAACATCTAGTTTCAGTAATGTAGCTAGAACTATTTGCTCATCAATGTATATAGATGAAAAACAATTACTGAAATCAGATTGAGCCTGCAATGAACTCGCTATATTGGTAACTAAGGAACCATCAGTGTATACAGATTTAAAATAATCAGAGAAAAAGTTACACGTTTCCAGTACCATTGCTCGACGTCAGATTATTATACTGCATTTGCTGTGGAATGTTGCTTTTCTTAAGTGACGTGACATAAGTCCAAAAATTTTTACTATTAGTGGATATTTGTTGTTCAACATTACTAACATAATTATTATAGCAAGTATTAATTAGTGTTTTCACCCTTTTCCTCAGTAGTGAAAATACATTATAATAAATCTGCGTTTTAAACTGTTTGTACTTTTTATGAGCTTTGTCTTTTTCTCTGATTAATTTAATTAGATCACCTGAAAACCAGGGGGGATAACTATTACTAGTGTACTGTTTTTGAGGAACATATATGTAAATGCCTTCCCATAAGATTTCGTAAAATTTATTAACGCAGTATTCAGTATTTTGATCGCAAAAGAGTTCATTCCAATTGACATCGTTAAAAAAGTATTAATTTGATCAAAATCTGCATTTTTATATAAAAATATTTTTCTGTTTTTTTTTTTCCTCATATTTACAGAATTTTTCAAATCAATACTTATTTTTAAGGGAGGATGGTGTTGCGTATCAATTTTTGTCAATGGGTCATGACATTCTGAAACAGTTACCTTTTCATAATTTGATATAATTAAGTCTAGAGTCCTATTGTTTGCATAATAATATCAACAAATTCAGTAGATGGTCTGTTGTAAGAAGGAGCTGGCAATAAAATATTTGTTTTGTAGTCATATTCCCACTGCAGATAAGGTAGATTGAAATCGCCACAAATAATAAATTTACTGTCTGGTTCTTTTTCAACTATTGAAGAAAGTTTGTGTAAAAAAGACATCAAGGCTACATTATCATCCGGGGGAATATAGACACAGCAGACATAGAGACGATTATTGTTATAATTAACACTTATCCAGATGTCTTCAGCACTCGAACGCCAGTCATCTATTTCGAGGTAGGAAAGAGTTTTGTGGACTCCAATCAGCGCACCGCCTCCATCAAGCTTTGATGACGTATCGATACCCCTGTCGCGTCGAACTATGTTGTACTCACTGCACAAAATTTCAGAGTCATATACCGAAGAATTTAAAAAAGTTTCTGTCAAACAGATAATGTCAAAACCGCACAATACAGAATTTAGACGAATGTCATTTGTTTTAGAACGAAGACCTCTTACATTTTGGTAATATACCGATAAGTTCATATTTGTAATGAAAGACATTAATAAATTAAAGCGAAATTTATTTAGTCTTTAAATTAATTTATTTAAATCCTGTTCTGTGCGAATTAAATATATTTGAGTAGTTTCATTTTTACGGACGTAAATTTTACAATTTCTGGTCCAAATGAATTTGAAATCTTTCGATTTTAATTGCTCGCGGCATAATTTAAATAAGCTATTATTTTTTGGACTCAGATGCTCATTGACAAAAATTTTATTCTCAGGTTTATCAGGAAATAGCAATGTTGTTTTAAGATCTTTTTTAGCTTTTACTGCAGCTAAGAGTTTATCTTTAAGACAGCGAGTCGTAAGTTTTACAACAATTGAACGCGCTGATGTTTTTGTATTTTGCGGAAGTCCGTGCGAAGCATCTATATTGAATTCATTTAGCTCAACACCGACTGCTTTTCCAAGATTTATAACAATATTATTAACATTTTCATCACGCATCTCCGGTATATTATGAATAATTAGATTATTTAGTCTTGAATACTGTTCAAGATCGTTAATTGATTGATTTAAATTTATAACATGAGTTTTTAATAAATTATTTTCGGTTTTAAGATTGTCCATTTCTTTAATTTTTTCATCAAAAGTTTTTAATTTTAATTCAAAATCAGTTATTTTATCTGAGCAAAATTCAATGGATTTGATTAAGCTATTAAATCTCTGTTTACCTTTTCAGTAACTTCACTATTATCATACGCCGATTGGAGAGATGCGCGACATGGCTCGCAGCCCCACAAAGAGTCTAACGATTTGAGCACGCCTATTTGCTGCTCAGTAATATTCACGCACGACAAATGAAATGAAGTTTGGCACTTCCAACAATCAACACTTTGCACGCCTCTTTTATTAATAGGTCGTTGACACTTGCCGCACTGCTTAGACATGATGCACTGAGTTGACTTAACTTGTTTTAAGATTTTTTGTGGAATAAACCCTTATTTTTCTACCCAATGACTGGACAAATCAGATACAGAGCAAGTATTAGAAGCAATAATTATAAGAGAAGGATTTAGATTGAAATTTAAAAAAATGCTCATTCGCTGCGAACTCAGTAAAATACCTGGGGTACATCATAGAAACTAACACAACAAGACCAATAAAAGATAATCGAATTTCAATTCAGAATTTTCCAAGCCCCAAAGCTCAAAAAAATATTACACAATTTTTGGAAAGATCAACTTTTATCATAAATACATACGAAATAATTCAATAATGTTAGATCCATTACACAGATTATTAAGAAAAGAAGTAAAATTCGTGTGGTCAGAAGAATGTGAGAAGTCTTTTACAGAAATAAAAAATTATTATCTTCTCAACCAGTTTTATAAATATTCGATAAGGATTTGCCAATAAAAATTTACACAGATGCATCGCTAGAAGGAATTGGGGCAATACTAAAGCAATTACAAATAGATGGACGAGAAAAACCAGTAGCATACTTCTCAAAGAAATTGAATGAAGCCCAAAAAAGAAAAAAAGCAATATATCTGGAGTGCCTGGCAATCAAAGAAGCAGTAAAATACCGACAACATTGGCTGATTGGAAGAAGATTTGAGGTATACTCGGATCACAAACCCTTAATATAAAAGCGAGGACAGACGAAGAATTAGGTGAATTAACCAATTATCTGTCACAATACTATTTCCAAACAAAATATGTACCAAGTAAAGATAACGCTGAAGCGGACTGCTTAAGTTGAAATCCGGTAATAGAACCGATTGAAAACACTGAAGAGGCTCTAACAATAATAAACCTGACACAGACAGACGAAATAACAACGGACCAAGAAATTAATGAAATAATACGAAAAATGAAATCAAAATTAATAAAAAAAAAACGGAATATTTTATAAGAAAGTTAGAAATAAGGAAAAAATAAGCTTGTCAGAGGAATTGAGCATCAAATTGATAAGAGATATATACAGGGATTGGTACCATACAGGTATTAGACAAACTATGAATAGAATATGTCGCTACTATACATCAAAGAATCTAACAGAAAATATAAAAAAAATAAGTAAAAATTGTGACATGCATCAAAAATAAAACAAGAGGCCAAACCAAATTTGGATTAATGTCTCACTTGGGACCAGCGACTGCACCATATGAAATAATGTCTATAGACCCCATCGGATGATTTGGAGGACAAAGATCAACAAAAAAATACCTCCACTTATCGGTCGACCACTGCACGAGATACGCATTTATTTTAACATCAAAGACACAGAACGCTACAGATTTCATCAAGCTAGTTCAGAACGTGTTAGAAACTGATAAAATTAGAATAATACTAACTGATCAATATCCGGGGATAAATTCAAAAGAATTTAAAGAATTTCTAGAAGAAAAGAACGTTAAACTGGTATTTACGGCAGTTACTGCACCATTTTCAAACGGCTTGAATAAGAGACTAAATCAGACTTTAATCAATAAAATAATATGTAAAATAAATGAACAAAAAGAAAAAATAGCTTGGACCACGGTTGCTAGAGAATGTGTAGGTAGATATAATAAGATAAAACAATGTCACGGGTTTTGCACCAGAATACTTATTAAATAACATGGACACAAGTATCATACCAGAAGAATTTTAAAAAAAGGAAAACAAAAATGATTGGTCTAATGATAGAAAATTAGCTTTGGAAAGGTAAATAAGATCGCATAACTACAATAAAAAACTGTATGATAAAAATAGAAAACATCATGAGTACAGTGCTAGAGACATGGTATGTATAGAAAACGGCAACAGACTGAATAGGAAAAAGATAGACAATCTGAAAGTTGGACCATTCGACATAATAGAAAAAATATCAAACTCCCCATACAAAATCAGGACTAATAAAAAGAAGTCAGAAACAAGTTTATTCCATATATTAAAACTAATACCCATAGAAAAAGAAGAAGAAGACACAGACGAAGAAGAGTAGATAATATATCCAACGCGAAAACACCCTGACAAGTCACCCTGAGGGGGGAGAGATGTAAAGAAAGTATACTTTCTTCAATTCAAATTTGCCGCGCTTCTCATTCTCCGCACGCCTTTTTATTGATTATCATTAGATGGAGTGAAAAGTACAATCATCGGAAGATTTGAAGAGAGACACCGATACACAGATAGAGGGAGACAGACAGTCACTGCGCATAACAGAGCGCATGTCAAAAAATACAGAAATAAAATTTATAATGAATGTAAATAAAGAAGCGGTAATTAGTAATGCACGACGAGGCGAGAGTACTTTTGCATCTCGTCTCGTCTCGTTGCGTTATGCGAGACGAGAACGAGAGCGTAATTGTAGTTTAGAATTCGAGGCGAGATTCATAAAGTCACTGAAAAAAGCACCGCACAAGGAGTGGAGTCAACGCTAATTCGTGGATAGAACACATGAATATGAAAATTATATGAATTTACTATATTTTCTAAGTCTGTCTAAAATCGATTGGTATCGGTCCTAGGTCCCAAAGCGAGGAAATGCAAAATAAAGACAAAATCGGTTTTATATCAAATTGTACTAGTTTTCAGGCCCTAATTCACCCCAGTTAAAACCACGGTTAATAAAATTCTTGCCGCCCCTGAAAAGTAAAGAATGTTATATTATGTGTCGATGGGAGCCAATCCGGGGAGAAGCGGTATGATTGGTTACCGGCGGGTTACCAGTGTAGCGGTTTTTTATGACTAAATCTTACTTAAATAGTGCCATATATTTAATGATAATGTGTAGGTACTTTTAGTTACAAAAAAGATTTTTTAATGTTTAATTCGTTTTACTGAAAACAGAATGTATTAACAGATGTTCGTATTGAAATAGTTTACACATCACAATTTGGTTAAAATTGGATATTTTAGAGATAAATTTAATTATTTACTAAATTATCACATTTTCTGGTGACTGTAAATGAATAAACATTATGTTCGTATTGAAATAATTTCGTGGCCAGAATTTAATCTCTCGTCTCTTTATTATAGCTATGACTGCAAATACACGGAGGACGGTGCGATTGGTGCAAACTTCTTTCTTGTAGTTAAACTGTTACGTAAATAAGTAGTGCGCAAGCGCTTATTTTTATAGCGTTTCTTTGTTTATAGGTAAGATTGTAAATAGTGTAAATAATTGTTAAATAGTGATTAAAATCTCTTTGTTTATAGAGAAACATATTTTGATTTACTTTATTATACTGTACAAATAATTCTTATTTATTTATTTATATATATATATATATATATATATATATATATATATATATATATATATATATATATATATATATATATATATACATATACATATACATATACATATACATATACATAGCCACTTTGACCTGTTTAACAATGAAAAGAGTAGGCTAACATTTCAATGTTATTAGTTTTGTTTTGTAACTATTGATAACTTGTTTAGTTTTCGAAAAATAAATAATACGTCTGTGTTGTTCTCGTATGTATAAATCTTTGGACGCAAACACAAGAAAGTTCTCCACCTGACGTGCAATAGAAATTTCAACCCTTTCTGCTTCTTTTAAATTACCTGAATTATAGCCTGCAGATCTCGAATTATGGTTTTCGCAACTGGAAGCTATATTCAAGTCTCATAGAATAACTACTGAATTCGCAAAATTTTACAAGCTTATTGGTGCCCTTAGTCCACAATACTCTAGTGAAGTCAGAGATATCATTGTCGCACCCCCAGAAGAAAAGCCATATACAACCATTAAAAATGCCTTGATCTAACGAATTGGTTCATCTGAAAAAAAAATTACAATTATTAAACCTTGCCGGCAATGGCGACAAGAAACCCTCAGAAATTATACGATTCATGCGACAACTAGTCGGTACCAAATCTCTCGACAACATAATCCTTGAAGAACTGTTCCTTCAAAAACTACCAACAAATACTCAAGTTATCCTTTCCTCGCTAGTCAACTCTTCCTTAGATGAAAAAGCAGTAGTTGCTGACAAGATCGCAAACGTACACCAACCTTCAATTTCTTCAATCAAACAAGATACAGTCACTCTAAAACAGCTTTCGGAAGAACTAAAAGAACTTAAACATCAAGTAACCACTCTAGCTCCACTATCGTCTCCACTCTGCTGGTACCATCAAAACTTCCGAAACAAGGCAAGAAAATGTATTCCTTCTTGCTCAAGAGAAACCCAACTACAAACAAAACTGCCAAACTGCTGTACCTCACAGACAAAACTTCTGGAGTTCGCTTTCTCGTTGACAGCGGCGCTCAGGTAAGTGTCATCAAAAATACTTTAAATTCCAGACTCAAACCTAATTCAGTCTCTTTGCATACTGACATTAGATTTCGGCTTATCAAAAACTTTCAATTGGGAACTCATTATCGCCAACGTTCAACACTCAATATTAGGAGCAGATTTTCTAACTCATTTCAAACTAATCATTGTTTTATCGGTAAACGTGTTTTAGAATCGAGTGATCTCCACCAAAATATTTATGTCGCACCAACAACCTTTACATAATTACTTTCACAATATCCAACACTTTCTGACACATTAACTGTCAAACGTCAAATTAAACACAAAATCAAACACATTGTGATAACAACCTAATTACCAACCTTCTCGAAACCGTGCCGCCTATCTCCCGAAAAATTACTCATTGCCAAAAAAGAATTCGATAAATTGCTTGAGCCTCACCACTCCACCTAGTAAAGAAAAAAACGGGTCAGTGGCGCCCATGTGGTGTCTACAGAGCTCTCAATTCACAAACCATTCCAGACGGATACGCTTTCCCAAATCTGCAGGACTTTACTTACAATCTACAAAACACAACTATTTATTCAAAATTAGATTTAGTAAAAGCATACAACCAAATACCAATGGACGATGAATCCATTGCGAAAACTGCTATAACCACTCTTTTCGGGCTTTTTGAATACACCGTTATGCCGTTCGGTTTAAGGAACAGTGCTCAAACCTTCCAACGTTTCATTGACGAAGTTACTAGAGGTCTAAATTTTTGTTTCGCTTATATCGACGACATACTTATCGCTAGCAGCACTCTAAAAGAACATTACAAACACTTACAAATCATTTTCAACAGATTGAAAAAATTTGGCATATTACGTAACTTAAACAAATGTCAATTCGGGCGAAATCAAATAGAATTTCTCGGCCATAATATCTCATCTTCTGGAATCGAGCCAAAATAACAAAAAATAAACATAAAAAAATTACCTCAACGTAAAACACAAAAACAATTAAGAGAATTTCTAGGACTAGTAAATTTTTATCACCGCTTCATCAAAAACTGCGCAACAACTTTACATCCTATCAACAAATTAATTAATAATAACACTGCAAACAGTCCAAAAGAAATAATCTGGACGTTGAAAGTACTAAAGGCGTTCACTCGTATTAAACATGCATTATCACAATTGACTACACTATCTTTCCCAAAACACGATGCAAAAATTAACATCCTGGTCGACGTCTCGAACGTTAAAGTAGGCGCCGTCCTTCAATAATTTACCAGAAATTAGTGGGAACCAATACCCTTCTTTTCTACTACCTTAACACACACAAAAAATACAGCACCTTCGCAAGAGAACTCCTCGCTGTATTCTTAGCAATAAAAAAATTTAGACACTAGTTAGAAGGAAAAGAGTTCTTTGTACTCACTGACCACAAACCTCTAACTTTCATTTCAAAAATTGTTCACAACGATTATTCTCCACGCGAAACGCGGCAGTTATGCAATACTAGCCAAGTATTATAACCTTCGCAAACATTAGGTTATGATAAGTCGTCTACTATCTGTGAAAGAGTAGACAGCAATTTGTAATTTTGAGAGTTTAGGTATTTCCAGGTTAAGGGTGAGTTTCTAATACACCGCGAACTCAACGTGCTTACACAATTAATCGTATAACACAATAATTCCGAACTAACAAATAGTGATGATATTTCAAATATATTCAATGAATACTATATTAACAGCATTAATGAAATTATAGAAACTATACCTCCGAGTGGAATGAATTACATTCAGTCAGGTTTTGCTATGTTCAATCAAATAAAATTACCCGAATTGAAAAGAATAATTTGGAAACGGATTGAAAATGAATATAGTTGGAATAGAATTCATCTAAAATTTTTGAGAAAATACTTTGACATTATTTGTTATCCTTTGCTACATTTGATTAACAATTCCATAACAACAAGCTGTTTTTCAGAAGCAATGAAACATGGTATGGACATTTAATAAAAATATCAGATTAAAAACAAAGAAAAAAGTACAGACTGTAAGAACAAAAATCTCGCCATGCTAAAGCATTTAAAATGATAATAATATAATAAATAAATAATATTATATCGGATTATTGAAAGCAATGATATATTTGTTATTTGGCAGCTCATTTCGCTTCAGTTTTGTTTATTTAACTGGTAGTAGCACTACTATCCGCAAGTAATTCTAATTTGTTTACTTTCCATTGGTAATCATTAACACTACAAAAAGTTAAATTTTATAATTATTTTTATTTAATTAATGCATATACATACAATATATTTCCTAAAAAAACAAAGAAAAAAAAGTATGGACTGTAAGAACAAAAATCTCGCCATGCTAAAGCATTTAAAATGATAATAATATAATAAATAAATAATATTATATCGGGTTATTGAAAGCAATGATATATTTGTCATTTGGCAGCTCATTTCGCTTCAGTTTTGTTTATTTAACTGGTAGTAGCACTACTATCCACAAGTAATTCTAATTTGTTTACTTTTCATTGGTAATCATTAACACTACAAAAAGTTAAATTTTATAATTATTTTTATTTAATTAATGCATATACATACAATATATTTCCTATTTGTTTTTTATATTATTCCAAATCTGGCAAAAGGCGCTGCAGCATTGGTAGTTAAATAAAATGCGCCATTTAAAGTACGATCCACATTTTCTCCCATAATCGCTATATCGTTTTGTTTACACCATCCCAACCAATAATAAAAATAGTTTTTGCACCTGTGTGATATAAAGCCATCGGAATTAATACCCTCGGTGTGATAAAAAACAGCCCGAACGTGACTGCAAGAAACTGAAACAAAAATAAATAAAATTACGCTTATTTACTGTAACAAGATATTAAATTAATCAATACTACCGGGTGACACTGAAAATCAGGCCAGTCAAAATAAATATTTATAATAATTTTTCATTTCTTTTTATATATTTGTAAACTAGGCTTAGGGACTCACAAATCATATTTTTTGGCAGGATGGAAGCGCTTTCGGAATAACCGGAAGTGGCATTAACTTTTATATTTCAAATGGGATACCTTATAATTTTTTTATATTTTATAAAATTACGAATTCAAGTGTATGCTGAAGTTAATTTTTATTAAAGAAATAAATCACAAAAACGTAAGAGACAGTTATGAATATTTAATCTGGTTAATTGTGTGTATAAATAGTAAGATTCTAATTTTGTTACAAAAAATATCAAATTGTTTTCTCAGCCTACCTGATAACAGGTTAATTACCTATTCTTAATTTTCTCTTACGTTTTTGTAATTTAAACCTACAATAAAATTCACGTCAAGTTTACCGTTGAATTCGCAATATTGCGTAGATTCCAAATATATTGAAAATCCCATTTGAAATATGAAAGTTAATGTCACTTCCGGTTAATTCAGATATTTATAGTTATTATTAACTCGTTATAATTAAAATATTTAAGCGCTTTATAATTTATTTAGTACGTCTCTGGCATATACATCATCTATGCGCGTGTCATGTCTGCAAAATTTGGAGATTTTGCGATTCTGTAAAACAAGGCGGTAGTCTTTCGGCCATTCTCACGTACCCTAATTAAAGTCTTTTAGTACCGCGAGGCTTGTGATTTTCACTACGTGCCAAAACGCGCTACGCCGAAACCAGCCAATTTTGTGCCGCAATTTCTACCCAATTCAATCGCCGTCGGCAATTGTGTTGGGTTTGGACATCGTCTCCAACTCACCAGATTAGTAAAAGCCTACTCTTTATTAAAATCGCTAAATTTCCTCATAGAGATAATTTTCATCATTTTTCTGTGTTGTGCGCGTGCGAATTATGTAATCACCGATTATTATCGATGAATCATACGAGGCAAGATTTAGAATATTCCTAAGAATATTCCCAGACTGTTTTATGACTATAAAAAGCCGGCGACTGTATTTGTAATGATTAGATTAAGTTAAATAAACTTTATTGATCTATTCATAAGATATTTTATCATTGTGGAAAGGCACAATGAATAACAAATGTAACTATATTAGATAAGACTAACATATAAAAACCTTGTATTAATCATATAACGTACTAGTTTGTAACTTAGCTTTTTTAAGTTAAAATGGAATTATTTATTAATTGGCGCAGTCGGCAGGATCAAAGTGATACTTTTATTATTGTCTGTACAACGAAAATATTCAAGCCATTTATATAATTAATTCATAAAGAACCTACAAACTCAACAAAACAATACTACAAGTGTTAACCAATGCACAACTCTTATTGTCACAACGCAACGCTACAACTACAAAGTAAACATCAGAAACAGGGCCACCCGTCTCATTGAAAAAGAAAATTATTTAGAAATTCAATTAATATAAACGTAACTTCAAGTGCAAGTGACAACTGCAGATAAAGAAAAAGTAAAGTATTGTATAACTGAAACACAAACAGTGATTATTCATCACTTTGTTGAACTACTACCGATTCAACAGACTAAGACTAACGTAACAGTCATGTCTATACAAACCAAACAAAATTTTAATAATAACGAGGATATAAACAATAATTATGAGCCCGAAACTCAATACCCAACAGAAAACGAACACGCAACCGAAGAAGTAAATGAATACGAGGGTTTTCTCGACGACAGTTACACAGACCAAAATACATAATGACATCGTGAATCGCGAACATCCCTACTAACAGCTATAACGACTTTAAAATTCTTATAGATTCCCGCTCAGACACAAATTTAATAAACCCACAATTAGTAAAACAGAAAAACTATCAAATCCAAAATAAACCTATTACATTCCGAACCGCTAAAGGAAAAGTAACACTAAAAGTCCAGTTGAAAATAAAAAATAATACTTTTGAGTTTTACATACACAAATTCCATCGACAATGTAACGTACTATTTGGAATTGAAATATTAAAGAAATTGAATGTTCAAATGGATTTTGAAAATGAAAAATTTACAATGATGAATAAAACTTTTAAGTTTAATTCACACACCCAGCACCCAATTTTAACCATCAGCGACCACCATATTGATGTGTACGTCGAGATACAGCGAAATAAACTTGTTTTGTATATGTTAGTTTAATATTGTTCTCATATCTCACCCTATCTCCAAGCCTGCTATCCGACCGTTGGCTCCCGTGTAACTTCCCGGAAACTTTTTGCCCGCTATCTACAAAATAGCGTTACAAAGAGGCTCCAGTTCTTATAGAAAGCAAGTAAAAAGAAATTATTGCCAGATTTACTATCTATTTAGTTTACCATCGGTTAACCGTTGTACGTTTACTTAAGGTCGGGTTTCAAAAACAGCAACATGAAGTAATATCGATCGGCTGTACGATGGTTCTGTGCTGTACTAAGAGGTTCATATCTGAGATGAATGAATGCATATACGAAAGTATTTAGGTAAAGACACCCTGGGTTTGGGATTTTATGACTGGGCTATGAAAGCTTCCATAGCCAGTAACAGTCAACAACTGTTCTTATTTTTCTGGAGATTATTCAAGTATTCAACTTTTAATGTTAAATTTCATGCAAAATATTTTTTTTCTTTTGTTCATAAAACTCACTGCGAATATAGCATTAAGTTTATTTTCATATAGGCTGTTCATTTTAACTAGGTCATTACAGGGCCGGTTCTAAAGTGTTTTTAAGGTTGTGCGAGTGTCAGATGAGCACACCAAATACCCTCCCCAGAAATTAATAAAGTTTCACACTAACATTTTAGGAATTATTGGAATAATGAAAATATTTCAAGTTTCAGGAAATCTATTCATAAACAATATAAATATAAAATCTCACCATAAAACAAAGAGTAATAAATACTTTAATAATATTTATACTCATATTAATATTATGTGGGAGGAGTGAACTAAATAAATGCTACTATTTTAATTAAGACAGAGTATGGTGTAGATGTTACATTAAAAGTACCTACATACTAGAATGATGCCCGATAAATACAGAGATTCACTTACAGTTGTTTTCGCTTGAAGTTCAACTAAATATAACAACAATAGCCTCACCTAACGCACAACACTCACCCCGAGTTTTCCAAGATAGACTTTGTGCTTTAGGTGAGATTATTGTTGTGTTTGGTTGAATTGCAAGCGAAAGTAGATTTCAGCTAGTTTCTGTCTGTACATTTACCGGCAATGTGCACATCATCCCACCATGTACTTTAACTGGGAAATTCGCACTCGATTGACAGGATTGCCAGATCACACAATTCATTTTGTCACATGATGGATCTCAGATGTCTTAATTGTCTTAAGTTTGCTGAAACTTCGCTCACCCATAGCTACAGTTACATGTATAGTTAAAAGAATGCGAAGAACAGTCTATACATTGGAGAAATTTTCCTGCCTGTGTATGGTTCTTCCTGTTCTTCTTCTAAAAACCAGTTCAAGCACCACAAATTTAAATATGCTTCTGTGGTTGGCGCCCCGGATACTCTAGGGTGGCCGCACCTTCCTCTGCCCTGGGTCATTTATGTTTCGAAAACTACTCGTATACACAGTTTCAGGAAATACACATTAACAATTAATGTAAAAATGCTAACTACAATTAGTACAAATAGGGAGAGCTATATATATATATATATATATATATATATATATATATATATATATATATATATATATATATATATATATATATATATATATTATAGTGCTAATAGTTTTTGTTAAAATCATGAATGAAATTTTAATATTTTAAAAATATTTTGGTACAAAATGATTTGAAATTAGTAATTTTTGCATATTATGACAAAATATATGCAACTTTATTTTAGTACCGGACCCATTCTATGGATAAATAACACATTTTCATTTTTTCCATCCTCTATCGATTAAGCAAATGAAAAATATATAGTTCTATTTAAAATAACAAAGTTAATCTCCAAAGTTTGTGAACCACTGGTTGAAAAAAAATATGCTCATTGAAATAGTATTGTAAAATAGAAATCGTCTGCTAATATAACCAACCTCGTAGCTCTTATAGTTCTCGAGATAGCAACAGTGGACAAAATAAAAAGAACATTTTGCATAACGTATACGTTATATACTCACTGATAAATACTCGAGTTCCTAATATCACTTACTTAATCTATTTCAGAGTAAAGCTGTTAGAGGACCCGAACCTAATAGGCATGCCAGTGGATTATGTAAACAATACCTCAAATTAGCCATTAATTTTTAGTATTATCTTTTTTTGTTACCGAAAAATTACTCATTTATATTGAAAGCTAAGACAGATACCTTCTACCAAAATAACGTACAATTTGCTGAATTCGGATAAAATTATCGTCAGTATAAGAATATAAAATTGTATGTTCTCATTTAAAATATGAAAGTTGCATTTCGTATTTTGAAAATTCTTGTTTGAAAAAAAAAATATAAAAAATTCTGAAATTATAGCATAAAAATTTGTACAAAAGCATATGATTATCTTCTACAAAAATATGAAATTTTAATATGAAATAATAATTTATATATTAATGATTAGTGTTTGTTACTTTATTAATAACAACTGCAATCAAATTACTACAATGATTGTAAGAAATATATAAAACAATCAGCGCTTTTTTGGGCGAACTAATGACTTTCGAAAAAATGTTATATACAAGAAATGATCAAGAATAAAGGGCTAATTTGTTAATAACAAACCGAAAATTCGACTAGTGGTTCTCAAACGGCAAAACAAAATTATATTTTTTTAAATAGTATCCTATATAATTTTTAGCCCATTAGATAGAAATTTCAACGATAAAAATATGGTATAGGGTTGTATAACAATTATTTCGAGAAAAATGGTATTAAAAATAATAATACAATAGGCCATGCAATACACAGGGGTTGATACGTCTGTTGTCTAGTTACGCTAGTAGTAAACCCATTTTTTATTACATTATTTATTGTTATACAACCCTACGCTGTATTTATATCGTTGAAGTAATATTCTATTTAAAGGGCTAAAAAATTATATAGGGTGCCATTTAAAAAAATATAATTTTGTTAGACCGTTCGAGAACCACTGGTTATATATTCGGTTTGTTACTATTGATACATTATCCTCTTATTCCTGATCATTTTAAGTATAAAACACGCTGTATATATATATATATATATATATATATATATATATATATATATATATATATATATATATATATATTGTTCTAGTATCAATTTTTCAATTATAAACTATAAAAACACTTCAAAGAAAATAGTTTTTTTTTTTGGTAATGCAACCAGCATTATTGAATCCCCGCCTTAAATATATAAAATATGTATATTATAACTATAGAGAAATCCGATAAACTCTATTTCGATTTAAATTTTTTCCATCGAAATCGTAGATCAAAACTGCACAACATTATTCATTTAACCAAATCTATCTATAATAATTACTAAGTTTTACTGAATTTGGGTTATATTTTAAAAACGTCTTTTTATAATACGCCTAGGCTTTTTCAGAATGACTAGGCGAATTGTAAAATAAATATTTGGACATTTAGTGTAGGCGCCAAGAAATATTCCGTTTAAAAAAACCGTTGGATTTAGATTGTTAATTGAAATGGTTTTCTGATACCTTGAGGTAAAAAGGAATTAAGGTTGCCGGATGCGTACGATGGTCGTTTTCTTTGCACAATACCATACAAAAGTGATCAGTTTTCCAGCATTTATGTCAAAGTTTAAATTTTTATATGGACGCCATATTGGAAAGTTACACCAAGAAAAAGTGATTTTTTTAGCCTTCCAACAATGTAAAACACGTTCAGTTCATTTGTATCAAATTGCAGAAATTCAAGACTTATTCAATTTATATAGGTTAAAATAAAAACAGTGATTGTTGCAATGAAACAAGTGAAATAGTCAGTCAGCTATTTAAATTTTATTTTCATTTCCCTTCATATTTTTAACATACATAGCATTTAAATATATTAAAAAATCTAAAGTGGCCAACACATTACCTTCCGTCAGTTCTACGTATTTTGTACAAATTTCATACAGAAAGTTTCTAGCAAAAGATCGTATATTTCCAGTAAAAGCACGCACACACACACACACACACACACACACACACACACACACACACACACACACACACACACACACGCTCACACACACACACACACACACACACACACACACACACGCACGCACGCACACACACACACACACACACACACACACACACACATTTTTCAACGATGGTGTTTTGTTGTGTTGTGGGGTGCTCCGATACGTCAGGGGCAAAGACAGCACACCAGATAGAAAAAGAAATAAAAATTGGAAGATCATTTTCATTTTATCGGTATAAGAAAACTATTTATGATAATAAATATTTATCATGATGTAAATTTTTAACGATTTATATTTTATATTTTGTCTGTATCTTATGTATTATATAATAATAAATAATTTAAAAATCTAATACATTAAGGGCCGGTATTTTCATCTTCGGATAAAGTATTGGATCTATCTAACAATATCTCATCAGAAGATGACATTCAATATAGTTTACATCATTTGTGCTTTTATGCGATATTTTATCATTTATCTGACGGATAGTTACCTTGAACTTTATCTGGAGATGGAAATACCGGCCTTGAATGTATTAAAACAAATTTAATTTCTTACAAATCTAGCCTCATCCTAGCTTAGATCTATTGATTTAAATAATTAATGTAAAAGATAACCGCGTCAACCGCAGGTAAGTAGAAATTTAATTATTATTATTAATTTTTCTATATTTTAATTTCTTCTAAGTACATGTTAGCTGAAAAATATGTATGTTTAACGATAATACTAGAGAAAAAAAAACATTTCAATTTCAAATATTTAATTTTATTCCTACCTCCATGGGATATAGTATTGTACGAAAAATAATATACTTGCCATGTTATGAAATAATTTGTAAATGTCAAATAAAGTGTCATTCATACAGTTATCCATTTCTTTTCCTGAATACATAGCAAACTGGCGACGAATATTAAGGGACGCATTACGAACTACTCGTAATTTTGGAAGCTATATTTGAACAACTTACATAAGTACTTCCAAATTTTCAAGAAAATCAGCAACGATGTTGAAGCGCTACATTCGTACGACGAAAAAGATTAATCTTTTAATACGTATTTACAACTGTTAGAAAACCACCTTACACTGAAAAAATTGGATTATAGACTCCTGAGATAGATAAAGAGAGAAGATCTTATCAAGGCTTTGAAAGATCATCTCATACCGAGACCCAGCGAAATACCTTAACAATACAAATTCAGTCTACGAAGGAGAAAGCATTTCAAACTACATTGCTGAATTGAAGAAACTTACTACTAAAAGCAGTTTAAAATGTCAATCGTGTGACGCTTTGACCACAAATACTCGCTTAATACTTTTGCACGCGATTCGAATATAACTTTTGATAATTTAGTCAAACTGGCGGTTTCTATAGAAACAGCTAAAAGAGAAAGTGAGCAAATTCAAGCAAACTGGCTAAAACAGCCAAGGTCAATAATCATTACAGCATATTACCCATTGCTGGGTGTGCCAATCTGCTTTGTACATAGAATTTATCAACCAAGTTACATCCGTTATGCAGATTACTTCGGAAAAATACACCTTTCATATGGAATAAAGAATGTGAACAAGCTTTTCAGCACATAAAGTTCGATATTACAGGGACCGAAGTTTTCACGCATTGCCACGAAAGACTTCCATTCATTTTGGTTACGGATGCATCACCAGTTGGCTTAGGAGCAGTACTATTTCATAAAATTGTAGGTGAATCAAAAAAACCGATTGCATTTGCTTCAACTAACGAAATCAGAAAGATACTACAGTCAAATCCACAAAGAAGCAACAATTGTTACATGGCGTCTAAAAAAAAATTCAATACTGCTACGGACGAATATTCACCCACATAAGCAATAGACCTATTAAATTTTAATGACAGGGACATCGAAAACTGAGGCGTTAAAATACGAAATTGACGTCCGTAAAGAGAGATTGGACAGACTTATGGGTGGCCTTGTAACAAAGTTTTTGGTGATGAGGGGCAAACGGAGCACGGGGAAAATTGTTCCTTGCATATTTCTTCAGAGGGCAGCAAAATCACAAAAATGATGAAGACAACATAGAAGGCAATGCAAAACAATATAATGGAAAATTTAAACGTCAAACTGAAAAATTTAAAAGCTGACATGACATACATAATTTTTGATTCCACATTATTTGAATTTTTATTTGTTTAAAACATACAGAGAACTCGTAAGGTATCTTTTGAACATTAATTTCTTTTTATATAATAATATTTATAAATTTTTCTTATATATGTTTCTGTAGAATTTCATGGAGAACAAATTCTTAATGCTTGTATATCGAATGATATCAAAATTCCCGAAACTTACAAATTAGGAGATAAATATCCTGAACATTCATCAAATGACCTTGATCATTTGCAATTCTTCAGAAGAATTCTATATGAGAAAAGAAAGGAATCAACACAAAAAGAACTAGAAATCCACAGTAGTTTAAAAGCTGACAATATCGCTCATAAAGTCACGACTATGTGAGTTATGTGAAGAACTATGAAGATGTTGGAGGTTGATATTCCTTAGCTCCCAATTTTCGTTTCAACACATATTTAAATAATATTTAAAAATTCTTTCAAAAAAATAATACTAATACAACGATGTACATATCCGATTGTGTTGCTTACAAGTTTTAGTTTACATCACATACATAGATGTAAAAATATAGCTCAGATATTACAGTACACAAATTAGAAATTGAATCTTGCAAAGATTTTCACTATTCCTCAAAATAATTATCTGGATAAATAATAAACTCTCTTATTAATATTATTTATATACCTACTAATTGTTCTTTTGCAATTTAAAATTTGTATACTATATTTTTAATAAATATTCATAATACATATCAATATGGGTTTTTCTTTTTCTTTCAAATTTTTAAAAATCTAATTTTAAAAACACCAGTCTACGTTTTAAAGATCTAGTTACCGTGGTTTAGTTAGTTGCATATGTTGATAGATGGCGAAATTTATAACGATACAAAAGCATTGAGTTTCCAATCTCTCTTTAGATAGTTGTCTCTGCGGACAACTGCCAAAACGTCATATTGAACAGCTGTCACCTTTCAGTCCATAACATACTCAAATTAAACTTCAGTCTGTAAGCAAGAGGGGTGACAAATACATAGATAGACAGATCTACAGGGTATATATATATATATATATATATATATATATATATATATATATATATATATATATATATATATATGCTCCGTTTCCGACTGCAAACCTTCAAAAATAACAAGTGTTGTTATTTTCATTCAAACTACTGTGATTTTTAAATAATTCTTTATTCCAATAAATCTTGGTTCATCTTAAAGCGCTTTTATAACTGCAACAAGTACATTAGAAAAGAAAATATTGCAGATTACGATACGTTGTGACCTTGTTTATTAAGTGATAACTTATGGCACATTACTTATATAACACCCTGTATAAATCAACATTTCTTAATTTTTTGCCATTGTCACTATATTTCCGACCTTCGTACAATCCTTCTCACTTTATACTTTGCGCGCTAATTCGAATGTGCACAGCCGACCACATGCCCAGAGCTAGGGCGAACTGTGCATGAACAATCTACACAGCACAGTATTTACCGAATGCGTCCGTGCGACCCAGAGTGCACAGAAGTGAATAACCGAACGCTTACTGTGCAAATAATTAAAAATTTAGCGGTTATTTTGAAAATTTTGGTTACCTACCTTCAATTTTGACATTTCGAGAACGTGATAAAATAATGTGATTATTAATATTAATCATCATAGTATATGGAAATGAACGAAGAAATTATTTAAAATGCCGTATGTAATGTGACTAATTAAAAAAGTCAAAATACCAGCAAAGGTATTGTGGCAGAAAATATATTTTTTCTCTTATTTGATTTGTGTAACTATTCTGTTATATATGCAGTCAATGAAATAGATAACTGTATGAATGACACAATTTAACATTTATAAATTATTGCATAATATGACTAGTCTATTGCGTTCCCCAGCATATTTTTTACATAACCTACCGTATACGAGTATATCACACTTCCCGACGAAGTAATTTCCTCGCGTCACGTTATGCTTGGCTATTAGGCGGTCGTCTTATTCGTGTTGATCTCCTCACTGGTTCTAATTCTTCTTTACTCTGCATGGATGGAATACTCGTTTCTTTGGTGCTCTGTTCTTCACCTTGGACGGTCTAAGTCGGACTGTGCTTTCGAGACATGGTTCATCGTTTTGAGATAGACTCGATTAGATTATTGTTCAAGTAATCGTAACACCTGGTTCAATTGTTAGACAGAGACAACTAACCTACTAACGTAGAGAGACTTGACAAATCCATGTTAATCTGTTGTTATAGAAGTTGACTCTATCGACATCTAATATTTCGACCAAGGTACTATTCTTACTTCAAATAAAGTGGCGGGTGGTTTATTTTACTTGAAACTACGTGAAAGAAATAATAGAAAAATAAAACAAGCATATATATATTATAAAAAAATATTTGTAACAAAAACAAGAATGACAAATGAACAAATATTTCACAAACACTGGTGACTAGGCACAGGTAAACGAAACATGGAATTATTATCAAAATGTGCTCATTATTTATAACAAGTACTTACTCGAATCTTCTGACAATTAGGGCGTATTGTTGTTCTAACTACTTTCCTTTTAGATTAAAATGACCTATAAAAACGTTTGAATTTTACAAGGTTGCAACTTCAATTTTAATTCCTAAATTGACAATATACTATCGAAATGGGCGGGATTCTAGAATACACACAATCCTTGAAATTTAATTATTTTGTTGCAATACTTTCGTTAGTTAAATTATAACAAAAAAACAAAAAGAAAAATGTCAAAATCACTTTAAATATTGCTTTCCACGCCCTAATTTTTTATAGAATTTGGGATTTTTAATCATTTGCAACAATATATATATATATATATATATATATATATATATATATATATATATATATATATATATATAACAGTATTAAAAAATAACATTGAAATCTCTATACGCCACTTCTTTTAGGTATACACTCAATTTGTTCGGAATTTATATAACAAATATTAAATTGAATATTTTTTTTTAAGAAATTGTATAAAGTTGTATACGTTGTGCGAGAATAAAGAACTGTCGTCCAAAATTAAGTACATCCCTGAGATTTTGTATCTTTTCCATGGCAACGGGTCGTTTTGGAATACAAATTTACTGATTGTAGTTTACTCCTATACCAAATGGATAGAAGTAATTCCAACAAGTTTACACGGTATTATTTGTAAGTAACGAGAAATTTTTGCTAGATTTGGTACCTGACAACGGAACAAATTTTAAATCGATAGAATTAGAGACACTTTTAAGGTCCAATGGTATACTTCACAAGGTCACAGCTCCGTATTATCTTGCAATCAACGAACAAGCCGAGAAATACGTACAGACGGTGAAACAAAGTTTGACGGCGATGATGGGAGAACCAGGTGACTTGAATGTGAGGTTATCAAGATTTATTTTGCATTATAAAAACACAACACACTCTGTAATAGGACAGAGTCCAGCAGAATTGAAGTTTAAGCGTAATAAGTATTCGTTCACGAACAGCTCTATTAAAAACGAATATTCAAAAAAAAGATGGAATCTAAACAGATGTACTCAGATAAAGTTCGAAACCTCGAGGTGGGTGATAGAGTTCTACCACGTTACTGCAATAATCCTGCAAAAAATGGAATTTTAGAACAGTTACATCGAAAACTGAGGCGTTAAAATACGAAATTGACGTTCGTAGACGGACAACTGCCAAAACGTTATATTGAACAGTTCAATCCACAACATACTCAAATTGAACTTCAGTCTGCAAGCAAGAGGGGTGACAAATACATAGATAGGCAGATCAACAGGGTGTTTCATGCAATAGTGCAAGGCTTCGGAGTATGAATTCTGGACACCAACACAAGAAAAAATTCCAATAAACATTGGTGCTATAACGCTTCCTAACAGAGACCGAGAATTTATGGAAGCTGGAATACTGAAATAGCATAAAATAGTTGGCTTATAATTTTGTATCCCCTTTCTTTTATTTAACACAAATAAGACTTAATTAATTACATATTCCACTCATTTCCCGACCGACGCCAAATATTTCAAACTTTCAATGGCAAAAAATTGACCCCTGTGGTACTCTCCACGCCAGCAATGAGTGTCCGTGAGATGATACGGATAAACGCCCGCACGGTACAAATATGTCATCATCATTACCGAAATATGTGTACAAAGCAGATTGCCACACCCAGCAATGGTTATATGCCGTGATGATATATTTATTTATTTTATTTATTTCATCCGATGTTTAATTATTACAACTGATATTTAATATTTTTAGAATATTTCTAACAAAATAATATTTCAGAGCTTTTTGTTTTTAATAAAAATGTAATATTTTAATCATTTACTATTGTATTTTTAATAATACTGAGTTATGTATTGAATGCAATGGCTTTCGTTCTGAACATTTGCTCAGATTCTTTTTAAAATTAAGTATTTATGACTCAATACAAATTTAAATGAAACTGGGCTAGGAGGCGTTATAGCAATAATGCTTATTGGGATTTTGCACTGAAAGTTTCTAAAAAAATAATGGAAGTTTTACGGAAGTTTCAACAAATCACTATAACGTTGTAAAAGAAAATGTTCCTCCTTTCTTCTTGGCAAAGTAAGTAAATATGTGAAAGTATATAGTAGGTTGTATTCCGTAATACTGCATCGAAATGAAGTGTCAAAAGAATTAATCTCGTTTTGTTTTTTCGATGCATTAGTATTTGCGACAAGGCTCTTATTTTTAACTATATTGAAACAGAAACATATACTTTCAAATTTTAACAGCATTACGCAAGAATTCATTTGACATATAATTTTACGATATATATATATATATATATATATATATATATATATATATATATATATATATATATATATATATATATCGTAAAATTATATGTCAAATGAATTCTTGCGTAATGCTGTTAAAATTTGAAAGTATATGTTTCTGTTTCAATATAGTTAAAAATAAGAGCCTTGTCGCAAATACTAATGCATCGAAAAAACAAAACGAGATTAATTCTTTTGACACTTCATTTCGATGCAGTATTACGGAATACAACCTACTATATACTTTCACATATTTACTTACTTTGCCAAGAAGAAAGGAGGAACATTTTCTTTTACAACGTTATAGTGATTTGTTGAAACTTCCGTAAAACTTCCATTATTTTTTTAGAAACTTTCAGTGCAAAATCCCAATAAGCATTATTGCTATAACGCCTCCTAGCCCAGTTTCATTTAAATTTGTATTGAGTCATAAATACTTAATTTTAAAAAGAATCTGAGCAAATGTTCAGAACGAAAGCCATTGCATTCAATACATAACTCAGTATTATTAAAAATACAATAGTAAATGATTAAAATATTACATTTTTATTAAAAACAAAAAGCTCTGAAATATTATTTTGTTAGAAATATTCTAAAAATATTAAATATCAGTTGTAATAATTAAACATCGGATGAAATAAATAAAATAAATAAATATATCATCACGGCATATAACCATTGCTGGGTGTGGCAATCTGCTTTGTACACATATTTCGGTAATGATGATGACATATTTGTACCGTGCGGGCGTTTATCCGTATCATCTCACGGACACTCATTGCTGGCGTGGAGAGTACCACAGGGGTCAATTTTTTGCCATTGAAAGTTTGAAATATTTGGCGTCGGTCGGGAAATGAGTGGAATATGTAATTAATTAAGTCTTATTTGTGTTAAATAAAAGAAAGGGGATACAAAATTATAAGCCAACTATTTTATGCTATTTCAGTATTCCAGCTTCCATAAATTCTCGGTCTCTGTTAGGAAGCGTTATAGCACCAATGTTTATTGGAATTTTTTCTTGTGTTGGTGTCCAGAATTCATACTCCGAAGCCTTGCACTATTGCATGAAACACCCTGTTGATCTGCCTATCTATGTATTTGTCACCCCTCTTGCTTGCAGACTGATGTTCAATTTGAGTATGTTGTGGATTGAACTGTTCAATATAACGTTTTGGCAGTTGTCCGTCTACGAACGTCAATTTCGTATTTTAACGCCTCAGTTTTCGATGTAACTGTTCTAAAATTCCATTTTTTGCAGGATTATTGCAGTAACGTGGTAGAACTCTATCACCCACCTCGAGGTTTCGAACTTTATCTGAGTACATCTGTTTAGATTCCATCTTTTTTTGAATATTCGTTTTTAATAGAGCTGTTCGTGAACGAATACTTATTACGCTTAAACTTCAATTCTGCTGGACTCTGTCCTATTACAGAGTGTGTTGTGTTTTTATAATGCAAAATAAATCTTGATAACCTCACATTCAAGTCACCTGGTTCTCCCATCATCGCCGTCAAACTTTGTTTCACCGTCTGTACATATTTCTCGGCTTGTTCGTTGATTGCAAGATAATACGGAGCTGTGACCTTGTGAAGTATACCATTGGACCTTAAAAGTGTCTCTAATTCTATCGATTTAAAATTTGTTCCGTTGTCAGGTACCAAATCTAGCAAAAATTTCTCGTTACTTACAAATAATACCGTGTAAACTTGTTGGAATTACTTCTATCCATTTGGTATAGGAGTAAACTACAATCAGTAAATTTGTATTCCAAAACGACCCGTTGCCATGGAAAAGATACAAAATCTCAGGGATGTACTTAATTTTGGACGACAGTTCTTTATTCTCGCACAACGTATACAACTTTATACAATTTCTTAAAAAAATATATTCAATTTAATATTTGTTATATAAATTCCGAACAAATTGAGTGTATACCTAAAAGAAGTGGCGTATAGAGATTTCAATGTTATTTTTTAATACTGTTATATATATATATATATATATATATATATATATATATATATATATATATATATATATATATATATATTGTTGCAAATGATTAAAAATCCCAAATTCTATAAAAAATTAGGGCGTGGAAAGCAATATTTAAAGTGATTTTGACATTTTTCTTTTTGTTTTTTTGTTATAATTTAACTAACGAAAGTATTGCAACAAAATAATTAAATTTCAAGGATTGTGTGTATTCTAGAATCCCGCCCATTTCGATAGTATATTGTCAATTTAGGAATTAAAATTGAAGTTGCAACCTTGTAAAATTCAAACGTTTTTATAGGTCATTTTAATCTAAAAGGAAAGTAGTTAGAACAACAATACGCCCTAATTGTCAGAAGATTCGAGTAAGTACTTGTTATAAATAATGAGCACATTTTGATAATAATTCCATGTTTCGTTTACCTGTGCCTAGTCACCAGTGTTTGTGAAATATTTGTTCATTTGTCATTCTTGTTTTTGTTACAAATATTTTTTTATAATATATATATGCTTGTTTTATTTTTCTATTATTTCTTTCACGTAGTTTCAAGTAAAATAAACCACCCGCCACTTTATTTGAAGTAAGAATAGTACCTTGGTCGAAATATTAGATGTCGATAGAGTCAACTTCTATAACAACAGATTAACATGGATTTGTCAAGTCTCTCTACGTTAGTAGGTTAGTTGTCTCTGTCTAACAATTGAACCAGGTGTTACGATTACTTGAACAATAATCTAATCGAGTCTATCTCAAAACGATGAACCATGTCTCGAAAGCACAGTCCGACTTAGACCGTCCAAGGTGAAGAACAGAGCACCAAAGAAACGAGTATTCCATCCATGCAGAGTAAAGAAGAATTAGAACCAGTGAGGAGATCAACACGAATAAGACGACCGCCTAATAGCCAAGCATAACGTGACGCGAGGAAATTACTTCGTCGGGAAGTGTGATATACTCGTATACGGTAGGTTATGTAAAAAATATGCTGGGGAACGCAATAGACTAGTCATATTATGCAATAATTTATAAATGTTAAATTGTGTCATTCATACAGTTATCTATTTCATTGACTGCATATATAACAGAATAGTTACACAAATCAAATAAGAGAAAAAATATATTTTCTGCCACAATACCTTTGCTGGTATTTTGACTTTTTTAATTAGTCACATTACATACGGCATTTTAAATAATTTCTTCGTTCATTTCCATATACTATGATGATTAATATTAATAATCACATTATTTTATCACGTTCTCGAAATGTCAAAATTGAAGGTAGGTAACCAAAATTTTCAAAATAACCGCTAAATTTTTAATTATTTGCACAGTAAGCGTTCGGTTATTCACTTCTGTGCACTCTGGGTCGCACGGACGCATTCGGTAAATACTGTGCTGTGTAGATTGTTCATGCACAGTTCGCCCTAGCTCTGGGCATGTGGTCGGCTGTGCACATTCGAATTAGCGCGCAAAGTATAAAGTGAGAAGGATTGTACGAAGGTCGGAAATATAGTGACAATGGCAAAAAATTAAGAAATGTTGATTTATACAGGGTGTTATATAAGTAATGTGCCATAAGTTATCACTTAATAAACAAGGTCACAACGTATCGTAATCTGCAATATTTTCTTTTCTAATGTACTTGTTGCAGTTATAAAAGCGCTTTAAGATGAACCAAGATTTATTGGAATAAAGAATTATTTAAAAATCACAGTAGTTTGAATGAAAATAACAACACTTGTTATTTTTGAAGGTTTGCAGTCGGAAACGGAGCATGGATAAGACACTTTTTATTAATGCTGACTGTTTTAATGCATTTCTATATAAGCCAAATCTATATCAGTGTATTCCTAATTACTAAAAGTAACAAAAATTTCTAAATATCTAAGTATTACGCCACTTATTGTGAATTCTTTATCACATATGACAACCAACAAATATTGTTTTTTGGAAGAACTTGATTTTTAGTTTTTAACTTTGTGACGAAGTCACATATTTTCGTCCAGTTCATTCAAATTTCCCGGTAAGGACGACAGACAGAGCCATACTTCTCTACAGACACGAGTTCGTCAAAGTTCCATATTGTCAGTCTTTTCAGCATTTTCCATTCTTCATAGCCGATCCGTGGACTTTGCATTCAGGGCAGGGAACATCATTCGACACTTTTCTTCAGGTTTCGCTAAGAAAATCGGGATGAAAAATATGTTTTTTTGTCAAAGCACACTTAGGGAACGTACCAGTTAAGTGAAAGTGAAGATGTACAACCGTTGCCAGCCGACATACCCCTAATCCACGGGCCGTGCCTACCTGTCTGGGCAACAATAGAGGACCCTGAGAGCACGATCCCATCCACAAGGCTTAGAGAAGTTCACCGGGAAATCCATTTGACAACCGCAATAACAGCTGGGCACCACTAGCGCCACGCGGACTTCAAGAGAAACTTAAATATATTTAATATTATTTATTGTATTCCTATGCTATTATGTTGTATAATTGTATCTGGTAATGACTATCACGAGAAAGCTGGAAAATTAATTATTTATTATATTTCAAAGTTGCAAACTAAACATTTTGCAACCCAGGTTTTCAACCAATCAGACATCGCAATATAACTCCGCCTCTGAACCAATAAGGTTACTGATAACAGTCTCCCTCTTAAAACCGCGCGAGTTTCAACCAAAATTGGATATAAAAGTCGCGCCGCAGAGCCCAGACGACAGATTCTAAGCAACAGCTGCATCCAGCCGAGCTTAGAAACTCGAGATGAGCCACCGGCCTACCAGCATCCTGGTAGACTGACTCAACAGCGAAACCGTCACTGAATCCAAGTTTATCTTGCAGTGAAAACACAGAGTCCGAATAAGATTTCACTTCGCGGAATCTATGTTCAGTTTACAGTAAAAATACAAAATCAGTTTACAGTTTAAC
Organism: Harpalus rubripes; assembly: GCA_963082715.1. Classification (NCBI taxonomy): domain Eukaryota; kingdom Metazoa; phylum Arthropoda; class Insecta; order Coleoptera; family Carabidae; genus Harpalus; species Harpalus rubripes. The sequence goes on from OY720453.1 coordinate 45,771,175, forward strand.
GTCACGGAGTCTAAGTTCAGTTTGCAATAAAATTACAGTCAGATTACAGTTTCACATCACGGAGTCTAAGTTCAGTTTACAGTAATATTATAGTCAGATTACAGTTTTCAGTAAAATAACAGAAACCAGTTACCTTTATTTATTTTGTACATTGTGTGTGTCAATAAAAGTTTAGGTTTTACATATTTTACAATGATTTATAAATTATAATCCTGGACCTCCGACTAGCTATCCGCAACCCTAATCTACCCCTAAACAGACAGTTCACAGAATGGCGCCCGAATCAGCAACAGAAAACCCTACATAGGGGTAGGTACGTCACAACTTATTAAAAAATTGGTTCGTAATTGGTCGTCTTTACAGTCCCATCATTTTTACAACTTAACGGATTGTGCAAAATATATTTCAGGTTGTAACTTCTTTCAATTTTCTTTATCATACCATGAACTATTGCACATTACTTACATACACGCTGTATTTGAGAAGAATGTACATTTTGTGTAATTTTGTAAATATATAAGCTATTGCATTAAATAATATTTACCGGAAGCTTTCTAGGTTTTCCAAACACCAAATTTAAATCATTGCCTCTTTTTTCCAAGTAATTTTCGGATGTGTTTTTTTCTGATATTTATGTAGTTTGTGAACAAGATTAATTTTGTATAATAAATCTTCAAAAGTATCGGGATACATTCGAAAATGAGTTTTTTCAGACTTGTTCTCATTAGTCAAGTATGTGACGTCAAACTAAATCATAAACCTAAAGTTTGGACCTTGCAATGTTTAGCTTTATGATTTGGATTTAGAGACCCTATATTCTGAAGTGTGAATGGAGTCATTACATAATATGCGGCCAAAGTCTTTAAATCTAAAGTATAAACCATAAATCTAAACCTAATTTTCATTTGTGAATGCACCTTTAGTTTGAGGGTGTATGTTAGTGACAGAAGAGTAAATAGGCACTTAAATTTTTTAAATTTTTGTGTTTATTTTATTGATTATTTATATTATAAGGGCAGAATCCAGTAGTTAAATATGATATGAAACTTGCAAGACAAAAATTATCGCTCATTTACGCCTACATAAAATAATATTTTGCTTTAAAAATACAATTTTTCCCATAAGATAACATAGGCTTCATTTCTGCTGTACTCACAAGCATATGATTGGTGCATTCTGAGCTTGCGCATTGAGATAGTAATGTGGTCTATTGCTACACCTATCTATCACGAAAGTATCAAACGCACGGGCTACACAATTCATTCTTTTAATTCCAATCTGCACAGAGTATACAGTGATAACGTAACACAACTCTTGTACAGCGCAGCTTAAGCACAGCACAAAATAACCGATCGCAATGACGAGAAAATATAGACCCGCAAAATTCATACACGGATCACTTCTTTCTCATTCACTATCATTCATACCGGGTGTCTTAGGTCAACCGACAGATAGGAGGTTAACATGTGAAATCAGTTAATTGTGAATAGTATCTCCTAAGTGCAAGGTATTAAGTTGAAAATTCGTGTACTTATTGGGGGATACTAATTTTATGGATTACAGTCCAAATTAAAAAATCTAAATGCATAATATCAGAAGAAACTAAGGAAATTTGTAGAACTTACAGGATTGTTATTCATATCCCGCAAAAAATAATTACCAAGAAACAGCTAAAATAGCATAGTGGTAGCGTGTGTGCCTAGTAATAAACAAAACTCAAGAGACTGGATTCGGAACCAGACAGCAGTAAAATGTAATATTTACTTTTCAAAATAATTTTTATTGTTGATATGTTTTTAATTTTTGTTGAAATTTAATAAAATGGATACGTTATTTTTTATTATAAATATGTATTGTAATTATTTAACTGTATGTTGTAATCAATGTGATTTAGATTTAAAAAATACGTATAATTTATGCTTTAAATAATGTTTATATTTTATTAAAAGTCTATAAAAGGTTAAAACATATTAGTAATATAAATTATTTTGAAAAGTAAAAATTAAATTTTGCTGCTGGATGGTTCCGAACTCAGTCTCTCCGAATTTGGTTTATTACCAAGCGCAAATGTTATCGCTATGCTATTTGTACTGTTACTCAGTTACCATTTTGTCAGGTATACGAACAATAATCCTGGAAAAAATAAAACATTTCTTAATTTTTTCTAATATTACACATTTATATTTACTAATTTGGACTGTAATCCGTAGAATTAATTATATAAAACTATGAATTATAGTATGAAATCGGCTATAGGTAATGTTACGTCACACTATAGGAAAGTTCCTATCTGTGGTTACATGAATGTATATTTAGAGAAATATTCAAGCTAATTAAAACCAAAACTTATCATTTCACAGTTATATACAAATTATAAAAAGACTTGAATTTACAATCTGCCTACGACATATATGTAGGTATGTTCAAAATTAGGTGATACTCACCAACGTCAGCAATGTCCCTACTTATACAACCAGGTTGAACGGGTTTTCCTCCATTTACATAAAAGTCAATGTGACCGCATCGTTCATAATAACCGAATTCCAATCCATCCGTATGAATAACATCTACAAATGAAGCATCTTCCGGACTTAGTCTAGATTCAGGTGGTTTGTCATCAAATAACGGTCCAGCTGGATCCATGCCAGTAATTCTTCCAAGTTGTGGGTTTCCTGTCGACAATATATATTGCCCGCAAAAAGCAGCTACTTGGGATCCTAATGAATGTCCAATTAGATGTACATTCTCAAATTGTACTCCTAAAATATATAAGAAAATTATAACATCTAATTTTCTTAATAAGTAAATTAGAATAAATAACAGAATAATTAATATCGAAATATTTGAAATATAATATGTTTATGTTTTTGTGTAAATGACAACTGACAGAGTACATGTCGATGCTTGAGGCACATTTTTAGCAACTGGGTAGATCCACAATCAAAATTGTTAAGATCTCTGGAATGGGTTAACAAATCGAGTAATCCTAATTTCTCTTTACGCTCACAACGCGGTTTCTCGAAAATTTACTACTCAAGAAAAACTTTTTTCTCGGAATACGTATTTAGTGTTTAGTTTCACTTATTTTTGAGTTTAGTGGTAGATAATTACTAAATTTATTATAAATTATTTACAGTGTTTACTTTTTATGTGGACCATAGGAAATCCAATAGTAAAATTTTCATATTGCTGTAAATTCTGTCCTATTAATTTTAAAACAAAAGTGTATATACAAAAAATGTTCAGAATTAAAAACTGCATCTAACAATTCCAAAATTATTGTTTACATGCGTTTCGTTTGCGAAAGTGAGGCAAAATAAGTGTAATAATTTTTAGCATCTGTCATATAGTATTAATAATTAATGAATTCATTAATTGATTTATCAATAAGAATGGACACATTTACCGTCGCAGAAAAAACTCAATGGAACAATATTAAAATAAATATCGATTTATAAAATTTTATCTGTCAAAGTCAAACAGTACCACTACTGGCTAATATTATTTATAATATTAAAAACAATTAAACTGGAGAATATCGACGGATGATGGATATAAATGAAGGAAAATAAATATACTCCTTATATGCAAACGTTTTGGTTTTTTATTAAACCATCCTCAGTGCTGTATTGGAAGAAACAAATGTTGCAATAATAAAATACAGAGCGAATGTCCAGCTGACATTAATACACAAAATTATAATGCTTACCATTAGGAGATTGTTATACAACTTCTTAAAAATAAAGTTACACATGTGAAAATGGTATTTTAAGCAAAATTTTTGCATTGTTCATTCTGCTGCAGTGTAAGTACAACTGCGAGACAGGATGCAGAAAGTTAAACATTAAAAATATACAATGTTACCAGTCTATGTTGGTTATAACAACAAAAAATCTGTTGATGTGTATATTGGCGCTAATTTTAAACAATAAGTCGTTCTTGGTGATCTAAAATACTTTGGTAAATTTTGTTTAGGTGTGCCGTATCAGTTCTATAATTTATACTATTACTGTTTATATGAATGTAAATCATTTTTAAAACATTACGTTTTTTAAAATTACTTTCTGATGCTAATATTTGAACGTTTTCAAAATCAAAACGGTGGTGACAATTTATACTACGTTTAGCTAACACGATTTTATCTGAATCTAAATTTCTACAGTTATTTTTATGATTATTAATACGATTCTTAAGGTTCTGTTTAGTTTGTCCAATATACGCACCATCACAATCTTTCCAGTCTATTTGATAAACTACATTAGATTTATCTTTAATTTGTACCCTATTTTTAAGTTTACTATATATTTTTCTTACTTTTTTATTATTGTAAATTGTTATTTTAGTTTTATCATTATTTAAAATATTAGCTAATTGGTAAGACAATTCATTAACATAGGGAATTCTGAAGTATTCCTTATTGTTGTTGACGTTGTTACTGGCGCGCCTGACATTGTGTGACGAGTTAAAATAAATTTTAATGAAAGTACGTGAGTAACCATTTTCTATCAATTTATTGTTTAATTTATTAAAATTCTCATTATGAAACTCTGGATCACTTAAGAATTTTATCTTTTTAATTTCACTAGTAATAGTTCCTATTTTTGGCTTAAGGGATGATTTGATTTGTAATGTAACATTCTGTTAGAGGTGGAAGGTTTTCTATAACATAGAGGTCTTTAAATTTTTTGAATTGTCTTTAGTTATTAAAATATCTAAAAATGGGATACAATTATTATTTTCGAGTTCAACTGTAAATTGAATTTTCGGGTGAAAACTGTTAAATAATTCTAAAGTAGTATCAACAGATGACACAGGCACAGCAGTGACAATGTCATCAACATATAAATGTAAGAATATATAATTCGAAACGGTAATTTAGGTATAATCGAATTTAACAATCTATGCATAACTAAATTTGCAAATATCGGGGATGCTGGATTACCCGTAGCACAACCTTCTATTTGTTTATAAAATTTACCATTAAAGCTGAAATAACTACTATTGAAACAAAATTCTATTAGTTTACAAAATGACGTTTGATCTAAATTAGTAAAACATTCAATTTGATCCCATAAATCCACTATTGTTGCATTTCTTGCATTTATTTACTACTTCTAGTGAATTTTTGACATAAATAAATGTATTATTTATTTTTTTTTAAATATTACAAACAAAAGATGAAATTTTATAAGACAGAGAATTAATACTAGACACAACAGGTGTTTTATGTGTTTTCAAAATTTAAATAATAATTTAGTTAAAAAAATGAATGATAAAAAATACATAGATGACCAATGTACTAAACAATTAAAAGTATATAATGCTGTATCGCCGAAAATATATGGATTACCCAAAGCACATAAAACACCCGCAGTACCCTTACGACCTGTATACGTAGATTGTTGAATTCGATTATACCTAAATTACCGTTTCGAATTATGTATTCTTATAATTATATGTTGATGACATTGTCACTGCTGTGCGTGCGTCATCTGTTGACACTACTTTAGAATTATTTAACAGTTAACCCAAAAATTCAATTTACAGTTGAACTCGAAAGTAATAATTGCGTCCCATTTTTAGATATTTTAATAACTAAAGACAATTCAAGAAATTTAAAGACCTATATGTTATAGAAAACCTTCCACCTCTAACAGAATTTTACATTACAAATCAAATCATCCCTTAAGCCAAAAATAGGAACTATTACTAGTGAAATTAAAAAGATAAAATTCTTAAGTGATCCAGAGTTTCATAATGAGAATTTTAATAAATTAAACAATAAATTGATAAAAATGGTTACTCACGTACTTTCATTAAAATTTATTTTAACTCGTCACACAATGTCAGGCGCGCCAGTGACAACGTCAACAACAACATCAGAACTCCCTTTATTAATGAATTGTCTTACCAATTAGCTAATATTTTAAATAATGATAAAACTAAAACAACATTTTACAATAATAAAAAAGTGGGAAAAATATACAGTAAACTTAAAGATAGGGTACAAATTAAAGATAAATCTAATGTAGTTTATCAAATAGACTGAAAAGATTGTGATGGTGTGTATATTGGACAAACTAAACAAGGTGCGTTCGGTTATTCACTTCTGTGCACACATTTTTAATAATTTGCACAGTAAGCGTTCGGTTATTCACTTCTGTGCACTCTGGGTTGCACAGAACGCGTTCGGTAAATACTGCGCTTTGAAGATTATGCATGCACAGTTCGCCCGAGCTCTGGACGTATGGCCGACTGTGCACGTTCGAGTAAGCGCGCAAAGTATGAAGCGAGAATCGATTTAGATCTGAGAAGTATGCAAATTTTCACTAATTTTGTAAATATATAAGCTATTACATTAATTAATATTTACCGGAAGTTTTCTTGGTTTTCTAAACACCCTATTAAAATCATTGCCTCTTTTTTCAAGCCATTTTCTGATGTCCTTAAGTTTTTTTATATTTAATGTAGTTCGCGAACAAGAGTAATTTTATATTAGGCCCGGTTTTTTCACCTCTTGATAAAATGCCATTTAATTTATCTGCCAGATAAAAGAAAAATATCGCATCATATAATCAATGTGTATATAATCTTGTTAATTTACGCTTTAATATCGATGAGATATTTTTGTTTTGTGTGGCAGTTAAGTTATTGACACTTTAACCAGAGGTGAAAAAATTGGGCCTAATTCTTCTAAAGTATCGGGATACATTCGAAAATGAGTTTTAAACTGCCCTTCAGACATGTATGTGGTATTGTTCAGCATAATTATTTACTTTTTCTATTCTAAACTATTTGAATCATACCATACTCCCCTTCTTAGTCCGACTCATCGAAAAATATTTTTAAGAAAACGAAAATCCATATTCAGCCGTCTATCAAACACATGCGGTTAATATAAAATCGATATTAGTAATAATAATCTGCACTTACACAGATTTTCAATTGCTAAATCTATCTGTCACGAAAGTATCAAACGCACAGGCTGCACAATTCGTTCTTTTAATTCCAATCTGCACAGAGTACACAGTGATCACGTGACACGACTCATGTACAGCACAGCTCAAGCACAGCACAAAATAACCGAACGCACCTTAGTATCTTAAGAATCGTATTAATAATCATAAAAATAACTGCAGAAATTTAGATTCAGATAAAACCGCGTTAGCTAAACATAGTGTAAATTGTCACCACCGGTTTGATTTTGAAAACGTTAAAATATTAAATAAGGAGTATATTTATTTTCCTTCATTTATATCCATCGTCTGTCGATATTCTCCAATTTAATATATATTTGGATACGAAGTGTACATCGATTAAAATTGCTATTTATGTATTAGGAGCGCAAAATGGGACATTGTCGATTGAGAGGTTGTTGCCGCGCGACGCAGGAGCGAGGCATTCTCTCAAAATCGACAATGTCCATTTGCGCTCGAAACACACACAAGATTTTTTCTACAGTCGCCACAATGGGGTCCTCCACCATAACAAAAATTTATTTTTTATTTATTTTTACTTATCGATATTTTCCATTCTTCTTGAGCTATTGATGTAAATGCAGTCAATGTCGTTATTAATAATTTTATGCACAATAATTACTGCAGAAACTTGTCGTCTTTGTGCGAGTGAGGCTAAATCAAATTTTTCTAGAATTTGTGATTGCTGTGTACCTCTTTAGGGATAAATTCCTTCCAGAAAATAAGTAGCAAATTTTAAAAACTCTCTTTGAATAAGCTCTAATGATTCTAATTGGTTTATATATATATACAAAGCACCAATATTTCTTAATAACTTTTTTTCTAAGTTTTTTGGATTTTGAGTTAAAATTCTTTAAAGATTTTCTGCATATTTCGTTATCCGCCCATGGAGAACAAATGGCTGCTGCCATATTCAAGTGGGATACAAACAGCTCAAAAATTGTCGGTTATCGGTTACACTTGCAGTCACAGTAATTAATATACGACTCAACGGAAATAACATTTATTATTAATTAATTCGTAATAGAGCAATTTTTAAAATAAAAAAATTTAAATTTTGGATAACAAAATTTTAAAGTTTTGCATTAAACCAGGTTTTTAATCACCTGTGAATAGTGGAAGACAAGGAGGAACGAGGTAACGAGGAAGAGCAAAAGCATAGTTATTAGGTTATGAGATGATTATTTATCGTCAACAAATCATAATAGTTTAAATACGTTATTCAAAAATATAAGACAAACTTTTTTCCCTTTTAAACGATGTACATGAGTACCAATAATTAGTCCATTTATTGTTCCCGTCCAAACATTTTTTAATGAAAATTTATACAGCATTTTCGTCTGTCGAAATGTGTATTGTGCATAATAAATACACCTTCCCAAGTAAATACAGTCTCATTAATGAACATTATGAGCCATTCCCAAAATTGAAGTCTGCTGAAAACAACTGTTGCTTTTTTAAAATTGTCATATGTGACACTCCGTATTGTGATAAAGATGTACAAGATTAACAAATATGCGAATGCTATTAACAGTATGATTTGGAAGCGCTCCGTCTAAATGCGTTGGCAACTCTATAACACTGTCTTCTATCAACCACAAATTAAAATGTAGTAAAGATACGAATAAATAAATAAAACATAGGTAAGTAATTACAATGTCTATGTACTCACTATTTGTAAACGTAAGCATTTTGACAGAATTTTACCTTATAAACAAGTTTTACTAATGTCAAAATTTAATTGCAACTAACTGACAGAACTGTCAATTGCTAAAACAAAATTTTTCAGAGCTATTGCTACTACATTCAATTATTAGAAAAATGCTTGGAACGACTCGTCAATTTACGGGGTTGTAAAAATTCTAAAAAAATATGCGATTTGGAGAAAAAGTTATTAAGAAATATTGTTGCTCCCGACGAGTTATATTACAGGTTAAATTTAATGTACTTATTTCATTTACAGCCTGTATATATATATATATATATATATATATATATATATATATATATATATATATATATAAAATATACAATGTTATTTTTCATTTTGCTGTAGTTAGTTATCTATTAATTTAAATTTTCAAACGTGGAAAACAGTTTTTTGAAATATTATCTGTCCCGTAAAACTTTATGGGATGATATATATATATATATATATATATATATATATATATATATATATATATATATATATATATACATATTTAAATTTTAGAGAATAAAAAGCTGCTTTTTTAATGATATAATTTTTTTAAATAATACTTGTTAGGTCCGAGTAAACTTAATTAAAAGATGTCGTAAAAGCAGATTTATACTCTGAAATGGCGAAAGAATTTTGACATCATTTGTGGCGTGGTTTAGGACTGTTTTACATCAAACTTTTTCGATGTTTAAAAAGAAGCGCAAATTGCACAAAACCGTAAAAGAATAAATATAGGGAAATAGGCAGGGCACGTATAAAGAATTAAATAAGAATTAACATAATATTTGATTTGTGTTTGTCTTAACCGCGCTTGACTAAAGCGCATAGCAACCAATAGAAATACAATATCTGTCAAAATTCTTTCGTTATTTCAAACAGAGTATAGTATGCGTTATTTCAAGAAATGGGGTTTGATTAACTGTCAAATATTACATCTTATGTTAGTCAAACATCAGAAGTGTGAATTTAATAATCTGATTCTCAGAATCTTTATGTATAAATCACCATATAAAATTTTACGGGACGGTTGGTAATTGAAAAAACTTTTTTCAAGTTAAACGCACAATCACGGATACTCGTGTTCACCTGTATATTGTAACAAAAGAGTAGTTTGTTACACTTATTTTTATTAATTTTCATGTTCCTATTCCTGTCTCCAAATTTCCATTACTACACCTAAAATTTGAGCATCAATTCACTGTACCGATCTAGATACAGCCTACCTTTTACGATCTCTTTCTGTATTCGTATCCCTAATCACCCTTTTCTCTATTAATCGATTCTGCTGGATTCTTTTTATTTTGTGGTTAGGAAATTGTTTAATTGTAACAGAGAATTATTTTAAGAAAGTAACAAGAAATGTAATTGTTTTCCACTAACTTTATTTTCAAAATTGATTAAATTTGGAAACTTATTTTAATAGCTGTCCTATGTTTAAGGGATTTTTTATTATCTTTTGATGGGATCACTGCTTCTTATCCGTATACCGGAGACGCGTAGAATCATCTCGCTCTCTTGGTAGTGACTTGTGGAAGAATACAATCGTCTTTTTTATTTGCGAGCTATTGTTTTAAAGTACTATTTCATGATTGAAATATGGTGTCGAGTTTTGGTGTTTGTTACTAGCACGCAGATTTAGGTAGGAGCCAGTGGCGGTTTGTCAGGGTAGGTAGGTAAGGCAGTGCCGCACCAGAATAGAAATAAAGCTGTAAATAATGTAAAGTAGTATGTAAATTAAATTTCATCTTATTCCGTTAATGCTTGTCTTTATAAATATCAGAAGAATAATTTAAGTCACCACCATAATTAATCTGTAATGCAGTTCAGCTAATTTACACCCTGTGAACTTCTCGAAATTAATAGTACAATGCCTCATATTGCCTAATGTTTTTGATACAGCTTCTACTCCGGTAAGAAATACGTGCGCTAGACAAAGAGCTATTTGAGGCAGTGCTTCAAATGCAAAATGCAATGAGTGCATAAAGGATAAAATATAGTTACTTTACTTTCCAATTTCCACACGGCCCTACATAGGCCGATCCGTAGGTGAATACAATCAAACGCCGTGTAATGACAGATTTTGTGAGTAGGTTCATGACATCTTCTACACATTATTGCAAGCCAGATTAAATAATATTAACTGCATTTTGCATATCGCGTTCGATAATTTCGACTTAAACATAACATAACCTGTCTAGCATTTTTATTTGCGACTTTGATACGTATGGCAGTAAGTCTTTAATTCTTTTATTTTGTCGTTGTTTTTATGGTTTACCTACGTAGTGTTTTTGTATTTTGAATTTTAGTTGAAAACAAAACATATGTAATGGCTTCGACTAGGACTTTAAAAGATAAGAACTTCGAATTAAGTGATGTAAGGAATAATTCTGAAGATATTATTAATTTTTTAAGTAACATAAATTCATTTCATCAACTGTCTTATGAAGATAAACTGTATGGCAAAGAATTAAAACAATCAAACAGACCATCTTTACTTTGTTCTGATCTTAGTACACCACTAATAAATATTGGAGAAGGAGGCAACCCGAATAGATAAATATAACTAGTTTGTCGGCAGTAAAGTACTTAATATATTAGTTCATTGGCCGTGCATACATTTTACTAGTACTACTAACATATGTAAAGATCACATTGCTTCAACTTGTAAAGTAGTACTTTTAGGGAAGCAAAATATATCTATTGATAGTGCAAGAAAAATTTAAATTTAAAATTTTATTTCGAAGGTGGAAGAAATGTTCTGTGATCTGGCAATTTATTTTTGTACATGAAAGGGGAAAAGCATGCAGCTGCACATCCTTAAAAAATGTATCTTTCAATTATAAGGCATTGTCCTTAAATGAAAAAAAAATCACCTGCGGCGCATTTTTTTCTGGATACCTGGCCTCACCCAAGTTATGGTGCATGACCCGCCACTGGTAGGAGCTTTGCTTTTTCTTTTTGTGATTATTTATCGTTGTGTGGCTTTTATTAGCCTTTTCTAAGTTCTGTTCTACGTGGTTTCGTCCGTGGGATTTCTGAAGCTCTTATAATTTTTGCGACGTATTTCAATTGAAAGACGTTTGTCTTGTTTTATGTTTTTTCGATTCAAAATTGATAAGTTTTTTTTTCACATTTTCTTTGGTCAAAATTTTTAAAATTCTGTTTAAACTTCCCCCAAGCTCAAGTTGTACCTGAACTTGTTCGGTCCCCTAGCGTACTGAGTACGCCCTCATTTTTGTATTTTCTCATAATTTTTTTCCTACCGACTAAACCTAGTCATACCCTATCCTAGTTTGAATGTAGTGTGAATGTAGAGGGTGGTGCTTCGACGTGACTAGACAGTTTTCGACTAAACAAATTTTCAGCTCGGTATTTGTTTCCGTTTTAATAGCCGACTTCCGGGTGTCATTATTTTCTCGTTATATTTTTTTGTAGTAGCTGCAATTTTTTGATTTTTATTGTATCTTACCTTTATGCGCTACACTCGACTCTACGATGTATTTGTCGTGTTATTAATCTTTGCGCGCTGAAATTGTTTGTTGTAAATTCCACTTTGTTTCTTTTTTATCGGGGTTATTTGCTGCGCACGTCAGGTTACCGTATAGTCACTATTTCTCTCTACGTATTCTGTTTCCTTTTCTTCTTTTTTCGTAAGGCCGTTCTTCGTTTTTTTTTATTAAATTTTTATTTTGTATTTGTTGAAATAATGTACATTTATATGATATAAATATTTCGATACGCGCCTACTTAAAAGTATAAATAGTAATAAAATAATATAATAATAATAATAATAATAATAATAATAATAATAATAATAATAATAATAATAATAATAATAATAATAATAATAATAATAATAATAATAATAATAATAATAATAATAATAATAATAATAATATACTTTATTGAGATAAAGATCCAATGGCGAGGTTCAGCCAAGGATGATCTTCCACCTAACCAATTTACAATAAAATACAATTCAATAAAAATAAAAGGGCATAAATAAAACAATCAATCCGAGAAACGGAAAGAGAGAGAGAAAAAAAACAACAATATCGTATACATAAATACAGTTATAATTTATAATAATTGACATTTAATAGGAAATGAAATCATTACCTAACAAGATATACTCATAAGCAATGTTTGTAATAGATTTGTACATGGTTTTTAAAAGTACTATAATGTAGAGACTTTAAATTTTTAGGAATACTGTTATACAATGTAGGAGCTAAATAAGAAAAAGAACTTTTAAATTTCGTTTTATTAAGCTTATCGCACAAATATTTTGGACATCCCGTAGACTTTATTTTATGAATTAGACAAAGAAATAGTATTTTTAAGCGATCTTCAATCACATTTAAATTAGCTGCAACACGGTACTGAGAAATATGGTCAAATTTCCGAACGCCGAAAACATATCTTAAACAGCTATTTTGTAAAAGGTTTATTTTCTGCTTATCACTTTTACTCAAGTTAGGTATGTAAACACAAGCACAATATTCTAACACAGGAAATATCAACGAGTTGACAAGACGAATCTTTATCTCTGATGAAATTAAATTACGATATTGGTATAGCGTTTTGAGCTTAAGTTTAGCAGAAATTAATTTTTTTGATAAGTGTTCTCGAAACGAAAGATTTTCATCAAAATGCATGCACAAAGTCTTGACCACAGTACTCCGTGGTAACGTTGTACCGTTAAGAACAACTATAGGCGTTTCATTTGTGCCATATACGAGTAGTGAAGATTTACTAGCATTAATTGACAGCCCGTTATTTGCTACCCAAGTAGAAAAGTTTTGAAGGTCAACGTTTAGATGCTTTAAATTATTATGAATTTCGCTTTTATTTATTGTCGCTATAATCTGGGTGTCATCTGCATATGAATGCGCAGTGCAAGATTTTAATGTATTTGGTAAATCGCTCACATACAATAAATAGAGCAGTGGACCTAAAATAGATCCTTGTGGAACTCCTCGGGTTGATGGGAATATTCTGGAATAAACTGAATGAGAGTTTGAGTTCATTGCAATTTTAAAGTTTCTATTCAATAAATAACTCGAACACCACTGTAACGCGCTCCAGCCAAACCTATAATATTTCAACTTTGCTAATAACAAATTATGATCTGTAATTATATATATATATATATATATATATATATATATATATATATATATATATATATATATATAAATAAATAAAAACTAACAAAGAAGAAGAAGTTGAAAAATAATTAAGAAAAGTAAGAAATTTTAGAAGCATCAATGAAAATGACAGATGTTACGATACCAGTGTTTGATGGCGAAGATTATGGAAGTCGGAAGAAACGTATTCTTATGTATCTAAAAATGAAAAAGTGTGACGTGGCGGTTTCAAGAGTGAAACAAGATACAGATGGAGAAGACTGGGATGAAAAAGACCTAAAAGCTGTAAATTACATATATAGTGCTATTACAAATAAATAATTAGAGTTTGTGAGTGACAAAGAAACAGCATATGATATTATGAAGAAATTTGATGAACTGTATTCTAAAGAATCAACAGCTTTACAAATAGTTTGCAGAAATAAATTGGAAAGATTGAGATTGAAAAACTATAGTGATACGGCAGTATTCTTCATTGATTTCGAAAAAGTAGTAAATGAGTTAAAAATCGCTGGAGCAAAGATAACTGAGAAAGAAAAGATGAACTATATGTTGCGAACATTGCCAGAATCTTTAAGTTATATTGGAGATTTGTTTGATGTTTTGAAAGAAGAAGATCAAACAGTAGAATACGTAAAGAGTAAAATAAAGATGATCAATTTGAAAGATAATGAAGAATGCGTAAATACAAACCCAAAATCAAACGCTTTTGTAACAGAAAACAAATCGAGAACGAGGAAACAAGAACAGACATGCTACAATTGTGGGAAGCCAGGACATTTAAAGAGAAATTGTCATCAGGTTGCAAGAGGCTCGTGGAGGCGCGGCGCGCAACATCATCAGCAGCGTGGAGGTTATGGATATTGGCAACGTAGTCGAGGCGGTGGCAGCGGACAGCAGAGTTCGAGAAATGGTTGGTATCCAGGTGACCGAGGTTATCAACAGGGTGGATATGGAGTGAACAGCTTCCATACAGAAGTTCAAACTATGACGACATGCGAAGAAGTAGGAAAAGGTAATAATGATAAAATTAAAATTGACTGGTTGTTAGATAGTGGCTGTACAGATCATGTGATTAATAATGATAAATATTTTAGTGATAGCATAATTTTGAAACAGCCTATAAATGTAAAAATAGGTGACGGTAAAATATTAAAAGCCACAAAAGTAGGAAATGTAATTAGTTACTTTCCAGTTTTTAATCGAAAAATTCAAATTAATATGTCAAATGTATTTTATGTTAAAGAAATGAATAGAAATTTGATTAGTTATGCAAAAGTCACAGATAAAAATAAAATTATATCAATTAAAAATACTTCAAAAATTTATTATAGAGATAATAACTTGATTGCGATTGCTTGGAAAGAAGGTCGATTGTATAGAATGACAAGTGAATTTAAAAACAAAGAAGTTAATATAACAAGTAGAAGTAGCAATTTGACATTAAAAGAAAAATGGCATCGCATACTAGGTCATGTAAATTTTAATTATTTAAATATTTTGTGTAAAAATCAATTATTAGATGGAATACCTAAAGAATTAGAATCTGAATACATGAAATGTGAAATATGTATTCAAAATAAAATCCATAATTTACCATTCAAAAACAATAGAAGTAAAGCTAAAGACATTTTAGAAATTGTTCACACGGAGTGGAATGGGCCTCATACGACTATTGGGATAAATGATGAAAAATATTTTCTAACGTTTATTGATGACTATAGTAAAGTAGCTAGAGTTTATACCATTAATTCAAAAGATCAAGTTTATGATTGTTTCGTAGAGTACATAAATCAAATTGAAAATTTAACGGGTAAAACAATTAAGAAATTAAGATGTGACAATGGAGCACCTAAATTCAAAAATTTATCGTTTAACAAGAGAAAAAGGAATAGTTATAAATGCTTGTCCACCTTATCTACATGAATTGAACGGTACAGCTGAAAGATATAATAGATCAATTATGGACATATCTAGATGTTTGTTAGCTGAAGCAAAAGTACATCGAAGGTTTTGGCCAGAGGTAGTATGTGCAGCTGTATATCTTAAAAATAGAACATAAGCAAATACTAAAGAAAAGAAAACACCTTATAAAATATTATTTGGTAAGAAACCTAGTATTAAATATTTGCGTTTATACGGTAAAGTTTTCGTACGTACACCAGAACAAATGAGAAAGTCTAAATGGGATAGAATAGCTGATTTAGGAATTCTGATAGGATATACTGAAACGGGATATAGAGTATTAGTAAATAATAGAATAATTGTAGCTAGGCATGTGGACATTGTGGAAGAAAATGTTAAGTGCATTAGATTGAATGGAAACGAGAGTGTAGATGACTCTAAAAGTGATTGCTCATATGATTCTGAAATACAAGAAAGAAGTGTAACAGGTGATTTGAGTTATATGATGAACAAAGTCAAGAAAAGACTCAAAAGTTAAGAAGATCGAAGAGAGAGAAAAAATTGCCTAGTAAATTCGACGATAACTATGTTTATAATAATTATATTGATGTAAATTTTTGTGTTGTTGATAGTCCAAATAATTTTGAGGAGGCGATGAAAAGTAATGAGTCTGAGTATTGGAGAAAAGCTATGGATAATGAAATTGAATGTATAAATAAAAATAAAACTTGGAAATTAGTTGAAAAGCCAGAGAATAAAAACATTTTAGATGTAAAGTGGATTTATACAAAAAAGGCAAATAACTTGTATAAAGCAAGATTAGTAGTGAGAGGATTTCAACAAAAAGAAATTATAGATGATATTTATTCACCGGTTGCAAAAATGCAAACTTTAAAAATTTTATTGTCATATTGTGGTCAAAAGGGTTTGATAATTGAACAAATGGATGTAGAAACAGCTTTTTTAAACGGTAAAGTTACATCAGAAATTTATATAAAACATGCTAGAGGATATGAAGACGGTACGGACAGACTTTGTAAACTTGATTAAGCTTTATACGGTTTAAGAGAAAGTCCTTGCGCGTGGTATGATTGTTTTGATGTTTATTTGAGAAATTTAGGCTGTAAAAGAAGTAAATTTGACTGCTGTTTGTATGTTATGAAAAATGGAAATGATATGATTTATATAATATTATATGTGGATGATTTATTGATTTGCTGTAGAAATGAGAAAAAGATTAAATATCTGAAGGGTTTATTATCAAATAAATTTAGAATGAAAGATATGGGTGAAGTAAAAACTTATCTTGGAATTAATGTTGAATATGATTATGAAAAGAAAGTTATGACTTTAAGCCAGCAAAATTATATTGAATCGTTAGCTGAGATAAATTTGAAATTAGAGCCTGCACAAGTAACATGTGATGATCTTAAATATAGAAATTTGATAGGTGCATTATTGTACATTAGTTCTGTAACAAGACCTGATATTAGCTACAGCGTTAATTACTTAAGTAGATTTCAAAATTGTTATAATGAAAGTCATTTTAAGTATGCTTTGAGAATTCAGAAATATTTGTATTCAACAAAAGACTTGAAATTAACTTATAGTAAAAATGAGACAAATGAGAATGTTGATTGTTTTGTGGACGCTGACTGGGCAGGTGATAATGTTGATAGGAAGTCAACGACAGGTTATGTAATGAGATTATTTGGAAATGCAATATTTTGGAAGTCTAGAAAACAAGGTAGTGTTACAAAATCTTCTACATTTGCTGAATATGTAGCATTATCAAAAGCTGTAAGTGAGATAAAACTGATAAAAGATATACTTGAAATATTTGATATAGAAAATAAAAAACCGGTAAAGATATATGAGGATAACTCAGGTGCATTGAATATTGCAAAATACGGAAATTTTACTAAAAATTCAAAATATATTGAAGTACATTATCATTTTGTGAACGAGTGTTATATGAAAGGAATTATTGATATACTTAAAGTAAATACAAATGAATATGTGGCTGACATTTTTACCAAATCCTTAAATAAAAATAAATTCGTAAAACTAAGAGAAATGTTGAATGTATGTTAATTTATTGTAATATAAATGTAAGGAGGTGTGTTGAAATAATGTACATTTATATGATATAAATATTTCGATACGCGCCTACTTAAAAGTATTGTATTGCATGGTTTTTTTAAATATAGAAAAACAAGATTTGTCAATAGTAAATAGTAATAAAATAATATGTAATTATATATAAATAAAAACTAATTCATTCATCCCCGTAAGACCTTTATTTATTAATAGTACTAATTCTAGTTTTTTTTGTGTACACCGCATTTTGTAAATTTGTATTAACATATTTTTGAATATTCGCGTCTGGAGCTCGTTTAGGGACCGCCATTTATCTCCTATGTACAATTTACCGCCCTTCAGGCCCTCTGTATATCACTGTAGAGATATTGTTACTGGCGAGGATTTTTTAGGTCACGCAGCTGGATTCGTATGGTATTTTTGAGGCCGGAATTTGGAAGTGACTGGGCTAGGCGAGTCCGGGCAATACTTACGCCGTTGGACCACCCGAGACCTGCGCGGTGGATTACTATACCAACACTCTACTCTAATATTTTTCCTTATGATAGAGTCTGGTGCCCACTAATTTTTTTCGAGACAAGCTCGTTTCCTTCCTTTCCAAATTGAGTTGTTACTTTTTTAATAAATTTCATTTGTAGCGAATAACTGTATCTCGAAATAAATTACATATCCTAGACTCAGCCGCCGCTTTACTTTTTCAGCTAGCCGTTGCAAATTTTATAAGTGTACACGTACAGGTAGGAGGAGCGTGCTTATTTTTTAATTTTTATCCTCTTGTGTCACTATGTACGATATATAATCGACAATTGTTACAAAATATAAAATTTAACATCATATAATACAAACAAAATAACATACCCAATGTATTATATAAGTCAATAATAAGATGGCCTACAAGTACGCCCACAGGACGAGTATTTGCAGCAGAATCAGGATATAGCAGCTCACCAGCAGGACCCGACCAATCCACTGCGACCACGTTGTATGGACCTTTCCTTAAGTAAGCTGTTTTCATTTCTTTAATCCAATTAGAACCACCGTCGTCAGTATATCCATGAATAATAAACTTAAAGGGTCTTGTAATATCTGAAATCGTGTACAAAATGCATTATATTAAATATTATAAATATAAAAATAATATGTAAATAAAATTAAATTAAATAAAATTTTCTTGGTATTAAATCTAAATAGTTATTTACATAATACCTGCAGTAGGTGTTATTTTAAAACTGAGCGTTGTACATCTAATGTACACATTATGTATTAAATTTTTTGGTCGAGATATCTATTAGAATATGTATTTTCTATAAATTTTCCTTGTTAACCTTAAACCATTGTTGTCATCAAGCGAGCTACATTAAGATTCATACTAATAAATACATTTTTCAATTATTAAACGACTTTAATTCATGTACAGAATCAAAAATTCATACTTTTCTAAGAGGTTGGTACAAAGACCAAGAATTTGCAATTTGATTATTTAATCGTCAGTTAGGGATGTTTAAGCTGAAAAGAAAATAAGGTTAGGTAGACTAGTTCCCAGGGTCGGCGTGGCAGAAGGGCGCAAAAAGATGGAGGGCGCCGAAATTAAAAAAATCTGATGTGGCCAGCACATTACCTTCCGTCAGTTCTATGTATTTCTTACAAATTTCATACGGAAAGTTCCTTGCTAAATTAAATATTCTATTTCTTGTACATTACCTTCCGGCAGTTGCATGTATTTTATGCAAATTTCATCCAGAAAATTATTATTTTGCGACGTTTTCTATATACAGTGTAATGTATCTGCAGAAATAAAAGATTTATTATTATTATTTCTTGTACATTACCTTAAAGCAGTTGTATGTATTTTATATAAATTCCATACAGAAAGTAAAAGATCCTATATTTCCAGTAAAAATTATAAGACAAACACTATGTCAATTTCACTTGACACTGACATCTTTCAATCAGAATTTTCTTAATATAGTAGCTGTTTCCATAGCTATGGCTACTTTATGAAATTTAATTTCTTTATAATTTTTTAACTCTATATCCATTTAATATTAAGTATAAAATGCAGTCAAATCGTATAAAGAATAAAATATTCTTTAATATTTATAATAACATCAAATGTGAAAAAGTTATATTTAACATAGTTTTTTCAAGAAAAACTGTTAAAATCTTCAAATGATGGTACTTCCGGTTGACCAATTGTAACCAAAATCTAATCAGCTCTTCATAAGGATGTAACGAAGAAGTACACGAAAAATTATAATTTTTGTAACTGTAGTATTAGAGTTATCGCAGACGAAAATTTTGTTACACACACACACACATCCACACACACACACATCCACACACACACACACACACACATACAGACATCATCGTAAAAATAGTAAATTCGTATTCTAGGGACCCTAAAACGTGCTTATTGATTAAAAACTCATCATCGAATTTTTTGACCAAAGACAATACCTTCCTTACCTAAAGGTGACGGAAGGTAAAAAAAATAGTTATAGATTTATCAAGAAAATTACGAGTAATTCTTCAAATAAATATATATATATATATATATATATATATATATATATATATGTGTGTGTGTGTGTGTGTGTGTGTGTGTGTGTGTGTGATACATACTCTTAAAATACCTTGATAAACAGCAAATGAAATGACGTTAAGTATGTTCTTCTGTATTCGAAATTTTAAACATCCAAACTCAGTTTTACACTATGAAACGCCCCAACACAGTGTTGCGTTCAATTTTTACCTTCCGTCACCTTTAGGTAAGGAAGGTATTGTCTTTGGTCAAAAAATTCGATGATGAGTTTTTACTCAATAAGCACGTTTTAGGGTCCCTAGAATACGAATTTACTATTTTTACGATGATGTCTGTATGTGTGTGTGTGTGTGTGTGTGGATGTGTGTGTGTGTGGATGTGTGTGTGTGTGTAACAAAATTTTCGTCTGCGATAACTCTAATACTACAGTTACAAAAATTATAATTTTTTCTTATACTTCTTCGTTACATCCATAGGAAGAGCTGATTAGATTTTGGTTACAATTGGTCAACCGGAAGTACCATCATTTGAAGATTTTAACAGTTTTTCTTGAAAAAACTATGTTAAATATAATTTTTTCACATTTGATGTTATTATAAATATTAAAGAATATTTTATTCTCTATACGATTTGACTGCATTTTATACTTAATATTAAATGGATATAGAGTTAAAGAATTATAAAGAAATTAAATTTCATAAAGTAGCCATAGCTGTGGAAACAGCTACTATATTAAGAAAATTCTGATTGAAAGATGTCAGTGTCAAGTGAAATTGACATAGTGTGTCTGTCTTATAATTTTACTGGAAATATAGGATCTTTTGCTTTCTGTATGGAATTTGTATAAAATACATACAACTGCTTTAAGGTAATGTACAAGAAATAATAATAATAATAATAATAATAATAATAAATCTTTTATTGCTGCAGATACATTACACTGTATGTAGAAAACGTCACAAAATAATAATTTTCTGTATGAAATTTGCATAAAATACATGCAACTGCCCGAAGGTAATGTACAAGAAATAGAATATGTATTTAATTTAACAAGGAACTTTCCGTATGAAATTTGTACAAAATACATAGAACTGACGGAAGGTAATGTGCTGGCCACATCAGATTTTTTATTATTGTCTTGCTTTCTCGTATTTATTTATTTTTTTTTTTCATGCAAGAATGTGAAATATTGTCATTAAAAAGTAAAACTAAGTTAGAAATAGGAGAAATTATAAATGTTAACTTTAAACTGGGAACAAATATAAATATATTTATATTATAAACAAATCTTGGCGATAGTTGGCCCTCATAAATTCCTAAGGATCGATTTTGTTTCTATATGCAATAAATCAGCAGCATGGTCATCATCGTTCGAAAATGTATAAAAAGTTTCCTAATGAAGTGCAAACCAAAATTCCATATTTTGTAATACTTAGAAGTTACATGCAAAAATTAGTAATTGATGACAAGTCTCTTGGCAAAATCCAACGAATAGTAGAACACATCGTTTGATTTTATCTGGCGACATACATTTTTCAGAATAAATACAACTGGTATAGTAATAGATGTTTAATATTTGAAACATTCATTTATATTAATATTTATAAATACGAATTGTGGGGGGGGGGCGCCATATTATAGACTGCGGAAGGGCGCCAAATACAATACTGCCGGCCCTGCTAGTTCCTGCATACACCTAGTTCCTAAACAGACTACATGAATGATTTTAATATTACCTACCTTTTTCGACATTCTTTATTAAAATTAATTCCAAACATTTGAAATAAAATAAATAAACAATTCTCATCATTCATCAATCTTTTAGGAAATTTTATCATTTGAAAATTTTAAATTGCCGGCGGGCAATACGGTGTTGGCGTTTTTGTACATATTCTTTATTATTACAAAGTAACTTAATTTATTAGTGGCCTTTTAAAACTTAAAAATATGGGTGTATATTACCGTATTCAATGCGGTCTTTGAGTTAAAAACTGATAATATAAGAATTGTGTTCCATAACAACAAAAAAGTGGGTAATTTGTTTAGCAAACTCAAAGATAAAGATGATATACAATATAAATCCAACGTAATTTATAAAATTAACTGTTTAGGGTGCGATGGTGTTTATATAGGACAAACCAAACAATACTTAAAAAACAGGATGTATAATCATAAGAAAGATTGTAAATCTTTAGACACTAAGACAGCTCTTTCTAAGCATAGCGTTGATTTGCAGCATCATTTTGATTTTGATAATGTTACAATTTTAGACTTTGACAGCAATTATAAAAAAAGAATTTTTTTAGAAATGACACATATTTACATTTAAAAAAAAGCGTTAATTTTAGAACTGACACAGATGATCTTTCTAAATGTTATCAATATGAGCTCAAGTTGTACAATGAGTTTAAAATTACGCGCTAAATTTATTTTGGATATGTTTACTCTTGTTTTTATATCCTGACTTGCACAAATCAACGTTAGTCTTGTTTATATTTCATAAGATGTCAGACGTAATTTTGAAACTAAATTTTGTATCCATTCACAACTCACAGGTAATTTTGTAAACTTTGTTATTTCTTTGTTTTGGAGTGTTTATAATGTGTTGTACGAAATATCGATTTGTTTATTTCTTTGTTTCTTCGTTATCTAGCACTGATGAAGGTGAAATATACACCGAAACGTATGCACATGAGGAGTTGAGTATTTTATTTGATCCTATTCCAATTTCCGACGATCCTGACCTATAAATTAGTAATAAAGTCTAACTGTTAACTACCATCATCTTCAGAATATCTCTATTTGTTCTGGTTTAGCGTTTAATGTCCGTCAATCAATAGAAATGTGTATAAATACAGGAAAAATATTTGAAAATTTTGAGCGGTCTCTGACCGGACCCGGGTGGTTATGAAATGGCGTCAAAACGAAGAATGAGCATTATAGATAAATATTTTGAAGATACAGTTATGAACGAGACAATGATTCAAGTTACACGAAAATGATCAGGTAATAAGCGAATAATAATAATAAAAATAATTTAGTGAAGACAGCCAACAGTGAGAGTAATAAATAAAATAAAAAAATACAATAACTACATTTATTTTTACATTTACTTATTATTAATACAAGAAATAAGTACCTATGCTTACAATCCACAAATATCTTCCGTCACTGAATCGAATTTTTTTGACTATGTATTATGGAATGCCGTTTTAACATTTATTCCCACATTTTAAAACAGTCGCACAAATTAATGTCTCGTAAAAATAAACTCTCATTAAAAAGAAAGATTTAAACTGATTGTTGAATTAAAATGTTTGTTTATAATATGATTACAAACTTTTCAAACAAACCTTTTAAATCAACAGACAACACAAAACTTTCTTTTTAATATTAGTTTAATTTTATGTTTGTTGATATTTTCTAAACAAACGTAAAAATTCAAGTATCGTAGAAATGAAGTAACATTTATAGGAATAAATTAAATTGACCCTTTATTTTCATGACACATGAATTAAAACGATTGTTTATTTCCGTGATACTTGAATTAAATGTTTGTTTAATTCTACGATACATGATTTAATATGATTGTTCATAATTTTAAAACAATCAATTTAAAAGGCAGTGTCATATAAATTCATGTATCGTATAAATAAACTCTTATTACAATGAAAGATATAAATTGATTGTTGTATTACAATGTTTGTTGATAATATAATTACAAAATTTTCTAACAAACATTTGAAATCATCAGTCAATACAAAACTATCTTTTCGATAATTATTTCATTCTATAATATTAGTTGAATTTATATGACTGTTCACGTTTTCCAAACAATTGTAAAAATTCAAGTATCGTAGAAATGAAGAAACATATATAGGAATGAATTAAATTGACCCTTCATTTTCATGACACATGAATTAAAACGATTGTTTATTTCCGTGATACTTGAAATAAATGTTTGTTTAATTCTACGATACATGATTTAATATGATTGTTCATAATTTTAAAACAGTCAATTTAAAAGGCAGTGTCATATAAATTCATGTATCGTATAAATAAACTCTTATTAAAATGAAATATATAAATTGATTGTTGTATTACAATGTTTGTTGATAATATAAATAAAAAAAATTCTAACAAACATTTGAAATCATCAGTCAATACAAAACTATCTTTTCGATAATTCTTTCATTCTATAATATTAGTTGAATTTATATGACTGTTCAAACAATTGTAAAAATTCAAATATCGTAGAAATTAAGAAACATATATATGAATGAATTAAATTGACCCTTTATTTTCTCGTCACATGAATTAAAACGATTGCTTATTTGTATGATACATGAATTAAATTGTTTGTTTAATTTTACGATACATGAATTAAAACGACTGTTGATAATTTTAAAACAGTCAATTTAATTAGTGCCGTCGTGACTATTTCAAGAACTATTTGCAATTTGGTCATTCTTCCTCAGATGGCTCCACATATTGTAGCTTTGCACAGATCTCTGTAATTTTAAGTTATTAGTGAGTGACACTTATATCAAATGAAATCAAACTTTTAGCAAATAATAATTTTGAAAAATTATTATCTTGTTTAAAAACAAAGAATTCGCCACAAATTATTAGAAGCTTACAGGCAATTTAACAGAGGTCCTGATACAATCATCATGCCTGACAAAATATGC
Organism: Harpalus rubripes; assembly: GCA_963082715.1. NCBI lineage: Eukaryota > Metazoa > Arthropoda > Insecta > Coleoptera > Carabidae > Harpalus > Harpalus rubripes. The sequence continues at coordinate 45,796,245 of OY720453.1, forward strand.
AATTCAAATAGTCGTATTATTTGACTATGAAAAATAAAAGTTTATTAATTAATATTTAATTGTTAATATTGTTCCATTGAGTTTATTCTGCGATGGTAAATGTATCCTTGCTTAGCTTACTAATACACAATTTAATGAATTCAATAATTATAAAAACTTTATGACATGTCATCTGCCAAACTCAAGCAGTCATAGTGCTCATGACGGTCTGTACTCATGACGGTCTGTGCTCATGACACTGTATAAATAGCTAAAAATGATTAGGTACTTTTATTTTGCCTCTCTTTCGCAAACGAAACGCATACAAGTAATAATGTTGGACTTTTAGATGCAGTTTTTAATTCTGAACATTTTTTGTATTTATACATTTGTTCTAAAATTAATAAGGCAGAATTTACAGCAATATGAAAATTTTACCATTGTACTTTCTATGGTCCACAAAAAGTAGACACTCGGTATGTGTATGAAACCATAAAAATATTTTACTTATGGGCAACCACTTCCGGCGTAATTCAACTTTTTTTTAATCTTTTATCTAAAAACGGCCACTTCTTTATCACTATATTTCGTAGAGAATGGATTCTAATTTCTATAATCTGTAAAATGAGTTTTATAAAGCAAGCTAGTATAAATTAATAATCGACAATTTATAGAATTAACATCCATTGCCTAGTGCTTAATATATATTAAGCGAAGATAATAATTTTTCAAAACTATTATTTGCTAAAAGTTTTATTTCATTTGATATGACAAGTGTCACTCACATATAATTTAAAATTACAGAGATCTGTACAAAGCTACAATATGTGAAGCCATCTGAGGAAGAATGACAACTGCAAATACTTCTTGAAATAGTCACGACGGCGCTAATTAAATTGACTGTTTTAAAATTATCAACAGTCGTTTTAATTCATGTATCGTAGAATTAAACAAACAATTTAATTCATGTATCATACAAATAAACAATTGTTTTAATTTATGTGACGAGAAAGTAAAGGGTCAATTTAATTCATTCCTATAAATGTTTCTTAATTTCTACGATATTTGAATATTTACAATTGTCTGGAAAACGTGAACAATCATATAAATTCAACTAATATTATAGGATGAAAGAATTATTGAAAAGATAGTTTTGTATTAACTGATGATTTCAAATGTTTGTCAGAAAATTTTGTTATTATATTATCAACAAACATTTTAATACAACACTCAATTTATATCTTTCATTTTAATAAGAGTTTATTTTTACGATACATGAATTTAGATAACAATGCCTTTTAAATTGATTGTTTAAAAATTATGAACAATCATATTAAATCATGTATCGTAAAATTAAACAAACAATTTAATTCAAGTATCACAGAAATAAACAATCGTTTTAATTCATGTGTCATGAAAATAAAGGGTCAATTTAATTCATTCCTATAAATATTACTTCATATCTACGATACTTGAATTTTTACGTTTGTTTTGAAAATATCAACAATCATATAAATTTAACAAACATAAAATTAAACTAATATTAAAAAGAAAGTTTTGTTAAAATGTTTATTTGAAAAATTTGTAATTATATTATCAACAAACATTTTAATTCAACAATCAGTTTAAATCTTTCTTTTTAATGAGAGTTTATTTTTACGATACATTAATTTGTACGACTGTTTTAAAATGTGGGAATAAATGCTAAAACGGCATTCCATAATGTTTTGGACGTTGCAATTTTTCATCCTGTAACTTTTTTACAGTTATTTGCAATGTTTTTTATTTTATCAAAATAGTTTTAGAAATATGACGATAACCAAAGTTATTGAATATTTTTTAGAAAAATGTTACGTTTACGAAATATTATTTTTATATTTGGTATAAAAAGTTTACATTTCGGTTGTACATGATTTTATATTTAAAACAATTTTTATAAACATATTAATTTGAAGCACATAATATTTATTTACACGAAAATGGACAGCAGGAATACAAATAAATGTGAAATGTAATGTTAACTGCCCATATACACAGGCTTTCCACCCCGCATAAATTTTTTATACAAATTAATGTAAAGAATTTATTTGAAAATAATATAGGTTTGTTTTAAATTATTAAAAAGTATTTCACAACTCGTAATACAACAACTATAATGCAAGATTTTATTTACTGTTTTGTAAATATTTATTAAATACCCAACGTTTCGGCAGCATACATTGCTGCCTTCTTCATGGAAAAATGTATGTTTTGTAAGTTTACTCTTCGAAAAATCTTGATAATACATTTTTGAAAAGAATTATTTTTTATGTAACGTAATTTTTTCGCTACATACTTTCCTCAAAGGAAATACAAAAATTGATTTAATTTCATAGTTAAATATTCAATTTTCTGTACATAATATTCTTTAGGAGATTGTTATGCAAGATCTTTTCATATGATTGAAGTTGTAGATACCTAATTCGAAAATATGTATGTATATTATGAATTGACTTTTATTTTATATTTGTGTGTACTGCTTTGAGCCACCGTCAACCTATTTTCAAAACAGTGGAATACACTGACATGAATTAAATTATTACGTATAAATATTATCATAAATACTGGCAAATTAGAGTTTATGGATCTGTGTAAATATATGTTAATAGTAATTTTAATAATTTTAAATAAACATAAAAATTACTCACCTAAACTAATTCCAGAAAGTTGACCCGTCTGTAAACTAATATAGTCCACTGGAGATTCAAGAGTATATAGCCGGAATTTCACATCAGACGCATCAACTTCGCCAAATATTTGATTTGTAAATGCATCATTTTCCAAGGTTTTCACATTGAAAACTGAAAACATAAAGAGGTAGTTATTGAAAAACATATACACTTTAATGTCACGATGGAATGCAAAAATAAAAAATCTGATGTGGCCCACACATGACCTCCCGTCAATTCCATGTTTGAAATAGCAATGAACTTTAAGTAAAGTATCACTTCCGATTGATCGTTTGTAAACAAAATCTAATTTGTTGTTCCAATAAATAGAAAAGCCTGTAATACCAAATTTTGGATTATATTTTATTATATTTTTCCTCGAAAATCTGTTAAGAGCTCCAAATTAAAAACAACTTCCGGTTTATCATATAAGTGTAGTCAAAATCTAATGTTGTTTCAAATTATACACGTGTTTTAAATACCAAATTTGAGAAGTTTTGGATCATGTTTTAATATATTTTTTCAATAAAATCTGTTTATAGTGTAACAGCCACGTGCGTGAACTTAAAATTTTTGTAATTCAGTATTTCCTTCGAACGAACATCGTGACTGTTGCAAACTGCTGACATGCGGCTGGTGATCTTCCGCTCAATATTTTGTCGAATATTGGAGAAAAGCGGAATATTAACAGTAAAAGTGTTTACGTAGTCAATTGAACTAGCCTAGGAAGTGTTCGTATCCACAATCGAAAGGAATTCTCAGCCTGATCGTGGAGGCGAACAGTCGTATAGTTCTTTCAATGATTTCTTATTATAATTTGGTTTAACTTAGTCATACTATTTAATTTTTACGTGTAATATTTGTTCTGAATTTTAATTATAATTTATTTATTTTCAGAAGATACTTAAATTAATTGTGCATCAACCCCGTCAACTCTTTTCCAGTGTCAGCACAGGCCAGCGTAGTGACACAGGTAAGTATAACTTTATTTATATTCTTACTGTGGCTGTCTGCGCTTTAATTCAGTACGTCAACGAGGGTGCTTTTCACTACACCATACGCACCCTCCGTTACAATTGTTGCAATCTGGTAGGATCTAGTAAAGGGCTAATTAGGGCTTACTAGATATAACGTGATCGACTGAATTACTTTAAAACTAAAACAAAAATTGTAAATATGGTTGACCTAAACGATACACCCACAACGACAAGTACGACTACTATACAAACCCCTACTGTAACTACGACGGTTATATTTACAACCACAACAACAACGGCAACGGCTGAGAATCCGAGCGCTCCTCCAGTTACAAATGTCGCCATGCATCCTTATTATTATCCCTATTATACCGCGCAGCCTGGTCCATCACGTGTTCCTCCATTGGACATTCATCTCGCACCGTTTTCATACCACCTTCCAAATTTACCGCTACCTAAGCAGTACATTCCACCATCAACAAACGAACAACCTGCCCAAACTAGTTCACCATCAGCGAAGCAAGCTTTTACCGACCCTACATCCAAGTCCGCCCTTAAAAGCATTGATACCTATTCCGGTGGACTTGGCCTAGAAGCCTTCCTTGATAACGTTTCGACAGTGGCAGACTGTTACAGATGGACAGATAATCAGGTAGTTACAGCGATAAAAGAGAGACAAAAGACCAACCACCATGACAGAAATGCGCGAATGTCTTGTAAAACTATTTGGAAAAAATACCAATTTTTCAATATCTGATAAGAATTTTTTCAAAAGTATTAGTCAATCCAAAAATTTGCTTTAAGATTAGAAATTGCGACAGCTAAACTTTTTCCGGGATCAGATGACAACGACATGACAAGTTTACGCAATCGCATTAAACGTGAAACCATGATGATACATCAATTTTTTGAGGGTCTCGATACCAAATTGGGAAACGAAATTAGTAGAATTAAACATTTTGAAACTGTAGAGGAGGCGTTGCGTTACGCGGAGCACTGCGAGGAGGTTTTAGCTCGTTTATATAAAGAAACTAAAGCAGATGCTCATAAGGCTCATGTTCGTGCGGTCACTGCTCCACAACACTACGCGAAACCAACATCTACATCGTCGCGTCCTTCTCAAAAGTCACCGCCAAAGAAAATTGCAGTTTTACGCACCGACCAACGATACCACAATATGAGGGGTCGTTGCTTTAATTGTGGTACTACAAAGCACATATCTGAGAAGTGTCCGATAGAAAAGCAAGTTTTATGTTACAACTGCGTTCAGGTAGGTCATCGCACAGATGACAAAGCGTGTCCTTTAAACTCAAAGACTGTCTCGACCGCGACCCAACGTCAGGAAGTTTAAATAAACGTCGCTTCATTGTTCTACGGGTCGCTGACCCTGATACAGATAAAACAAAATTTGTAAAGTTCAAAATTAACGAGATCGAAGGTACGTTTCTCATAGATTCGGGTGCTCCCGTATCTCTTTTGAAAAGTAGTGTAGCTGAGAAACTAAATTTGTCTATCTCACCCTCAGATGATGTACTAGTAGACGTTTCTGGGAACCAATTTCTGGAAATTTAGTACATCGTTTTATCGTATGTCCCCATGATCTGTATTTGCCGACCGACGGACTGATCGGAGTAGATTGTTTACTTCAGAACAAAGTAGTCATCGATTTTAGAAAAAATCGATTCAAAATTAATAACGAAGTTTTATCTGTGTCAGAGTTTTCAAAGAACAGTGATAATGTAAGCGAGAATGTACACGTTGTCTCTGCTGACAAAGCAAAAGATAAGAGTAGAAAATTAGTAGGCTCAAATAATTTATTTGGAACCCAGGATCAATTTGTTAGTAACGCGGATTGCAATATTGTTGATGAACAAAATTTTAATCAACCCTGTCCGGATCCTGTACCGCCAAATTTAAATTTGAAAGCACCGACCGAAGACTGCAGTACTGAGGCGCATATCACAAGTAGTGATGATTCGGCGTGTACTGACACTTTTAACAAATAAAAATTTTGTTGTACGTGTTAGAGACACCGTCAAAATTCCTGCGAGACATAACGCTGTCATTGAACTCGCGCTTGATCAGCGGATGTCTGATATGACATATGTAGTAGAGCCGCGTGACCTCGACATGCCCGGTATTCTGGTTGCACGAATAATTTTTCCAAAATTTAAAAAGAATAAGGCCTTTGTTAACATTCCAAATAGCAATAATGAAGATGTAGTTATAGCAAACCGAACACCAATCGGTTTGGCTATAAAAGCGCAAGAGCAACTAAAAGTTGAGACACAAAACTGTAAAAGTATTAATACCGTGAATACAACTAGTTAGCATAAATTTAATTTAGATCATTTATCAGATTTGGAACAGGACAAATTTCAATTTTTAAAAAAATAAATATGCTGACGTATTCAAACCGAAGAACGCATCGCTAAGTAAGACCACACTCGTGAAACATCGCATACGCACAAGCACTGATGTGGCGCACGCCCCTTATCGCGTACCTTTTAGTCGCCGCAAAATTTTGAAAGAACTTGTGGATGAAATGCTCGAGATATTATTCAACCATCGATTAGTCCTTACTCCGCCCTAGTAGTCTGAGGGCCACTTTTACATGTACGGTATAAACCAAGTACAGGGCCGTCGCCAGGGGTGGGCCAGGGTGGGCGCTTGCCCACCCCAAAAACATCTGTGCCCACCCGAGTGCCCACCCAGATTGTTTCCACATACATCTTTATTATAATTTTATATATTAAAACAAAATTATAATATTACGAAATATTTCCATCAAAAATGATAGAATGTAAAAAATCAATATAAAATAAATTCACTTATACTGGTGGTACTACACACCGCCTAAGGTGATTCCATGAATTTGTCTCTTTCTCTTCTCCCCATTTACCCAAAATAATTTCTGATATGCTGTTACCAATTCATTCTTGTCTCTAATTGACTGGTCTACTGTCGTAAGTGCGCTGCTGCGATGTGCCGATGTGGATATATGAGGCGCCGTTTGGGCCAAAATAAAAGTTTCTGTAATATATATAAAATTTCGTGATATATAATATTTTGCCATGTTGATATATACAATTTTTAATTCTATAAAATGCCGCAATATAATGAGGGCGCTCACTCTTGTGTTTTTATCTACTTATGTTGATAAAAGCACAAAAGTGAGCGCCCTCATTATATTGCGGCATTTCATAGAATTAAAAATTGTATATATCACAATGAAAATTGTATATATCAACATGGCAAAATATTAGGTATATATCACGAAATTTTATAAGTGAGCGCCCTCATTATATTGCGGCATTTCATAGAACTAAAAATTGTATATATCACAATGAAAATTGTATATATCAACATGGCAAAATATTATATATCACGAATTTATATATATATATATATATATATATATATATATATATATATATATATATATATATATATATATATATATATATATATATATATATATATGTATTACAGAAACTTTTATTTTGGCCCAAACGGCGCCTCATATGAATATATGCAGTTCGTGTCGTGCGCAGTTCCTTCGTTTACGAGTTCGGCGTAACGCGTGGTGTAAAAGACAGCGATATTATTTTATTATTGTGGTTTGGTTATAGTTTTTATCACTGAAAGTTTTCCACAATTTATTATGAATAAAAGAAATATAATAGATTATTTTACAAAAACTGTTAGCAATGGCAGCAACACAAAAAAGATTAAAACAGTACAAGATAACCTAACCCCAAGTCATAGTGACACTAAAAGTGAGTCAAGAGCCCTAAGTAAAAGTGCAGCATGCGAAAGTACTTTTTCTTGCTTAAGAAGAATAAAGACTTATTTAAGAAATAGTATGACTGATGAAAGGCTTGCAAATTTAGCTATAATAAATATTGAAAGGCAATTGGCAAAAAATTTAAACTTGGACAAAGTAATAGGGTGCGAGCAGACACGTGACTCGAGTGTCCTTGACGTGCTAGGAATCAGCTGATTTGTGTGCGCTTGTCATTTTGAGAAGAACAATGTCACTTTGACAAGACCAATATTTTGATTTATTTTAATTTTGAACTGTTGAGAAGTTATTATTTTTAATTTCATGTATTTTACTGCCTGAAAATTGTACATTAATAACATTTTAGCAGTTCAAAATCAAAATAAGTCAAAACATTGGTCTTGTCAAAGTGACACTGTTCTTGTCAAAACGACATGCGCGCACAAATCAGCTGATTCCATGTACGTCAAGGACGCCCGAGTCAAGTGTCTGCTCGCGCCCTATAGACACATTTGCTTCAAGGCATCCTAGTCGTATGATTCTACATTAAATGTCATTTCGGGTTTTTGTGTTTCTTTTCTAACGTCATTTTATTAAGGTTTGTTTAAATTTTATTTTAAAAATGCACTTTGCTTTTTATCCAGTATAATATGTTTGTATTTTTAATATATTTGTATACGTTAGAGTATAAATAAATAATTTTAATTGCATTTAGTGTTTTATTTTTTTTAACAGCCAAAGTTTTTTATACTTTTTGTGCCCACCTTAAAAAAGGTCGGACCAGCCTGTGCCCACCCAAATAAAATTGGCTGGCGACGTCACTGACCAAGTATAACGTTATTCCTTAGATACCACAACAAAATGTCTTTTACATTCCTCGGATAAACTATAGGTGCGTTCAGTGAAGTAAGCAAATCTAGCAAATGCTAGGTAAGCAAACGAGACTTGTTGCTTAGTGCGCTGAACGATTTGCTAGCTATATGACGAACTGTCATCCACAACTGTCATCGAGAAACGTATATAGATGTCAAATATAACGTTGTGTAATTGTGTACCTGTTGTATTTCTTTTCTTGGTCTGCGAACACATGGAAAATGAATTTATATATTTATTTTCAGATAGTGGGATTAATTTGGAAGAAGCTATATTGACTATAACAAAATATTTCAAATTTAATAATTTTATAAACATCCATCACAAAATTCTCAAAGCCTTTTTTACATGCGGTTGATAAACACACACCATATAAAGAAATAGAAACAGTTCAAGTTAACTTCATGTACGTAAAATTTGTATTTTCCGCCATTATATTTGACACTTAGCAAGACAAGCGAGAAAATTGTGGCTTGGATTGCTTGCGAGCAAGTCAAGCAATTGCTAGGCTAGCAAAGTCGTTCAACAAATTTTACTTCCGGTTGCTTGTTTTGCTTGGCTTATTGAACGTACCTTATAGATAGGATAAATTAAGGTGTTACCATAGAAATACTTATCCACTGCTTATATCATCGGACAAACCTCGTATAAAGTTATACTTTTATTTCATTGGTCAATATTTTTGACATAAAATTTGTCACATATTTTTGACATATGACACAAATTTTGTGTAAAATGTTTAAACGTAAGCGTACGACTAATTATTCGTCATTTGAAGCCGAGACTCTTGTAAATTTAGTTACAGAGTTCCAAGATATAGTTGGTAAGTATTTTATTTACAGTGAAGAAAGAAAAATATATAATAAAAGTACAAATTCAATTACTGAAATTTTAGAATGCAAAAAAACAGATTGCATATCAATTAGTAAAAAGGAAGATGCATGGAACAATTTAACAGATAAATTTAACGTAATTACTGAATCTGGAAGATCAAAACAAAATTTGACTAGCAAATGGGACTCTTTAAAAAAACACACAAGGAAGGATTTTGGAAATATAAAAAAAGACATTTTTAAAACAGGAGGTGGGCCAAATTTATCAAAAAAATAAATACCGTAGAAGAAAGAATATTGGGTATTATAGGCATTAGTGGGACAGGAACTGACAATAAATTCGATAGTGACGCAGGTACTTAAAGATTTGTGCAAATGTAACTATTACAATTAACTTGAAAATTTGTAGATATAACATTACCAAACGATTTAACTATAGAAACTGAACATTTTTCTACGACACACAATACAGAAAACGATCAGGTAAAATTACATGCAATATAACTTTAATCTACTATACATTGTAGGAATAACTTTTTGTAGAATATAGAAACTGAAATGTCGGAATGGTCATCTTGGAATCCCATAGCTTTAAGCCAGCAAAAAAGTGCAGAATTAACAGTCTCAAGTCAAAAAAGTATTTAAAAATAAATATAGCACATGCAAATATTTAAAAAATACTCGTTATTTTGCAGAAAATCAAGATACTATTCAAAATAAATTGAATAAAAAGAGAAAAGCATCCTATTCGGAAAACGATCAGGCAAAATTACATGCAATATAACTGAAACTGAAATATCGGAGTGGTCATCCTGGAATCCCATAGCTTTAAGCCAACAAAAAAGTACAGCATTAACAGTACCCGTCATTGAAAATCAAAAAAGTATTTAAAAATAAATATAGTACGTGCAAATAGTTAAAAAAATCTACATGACATTTTGCAGAAAATCAAGATACAATCCAAAATAAAGCAAACAAAAGGAGAAAAGCATCCTACGTAAGCAATGAAAAAGAAAAAAATGTATACTACGAATTATTGAAGAAGAAAACTGAATTGGTTGAGATGCAAATAAGTGTTATTAGAGAAGAAAAAGAGAAGAAAGAAAAACGTGAAGTAGAAAAACACGAATTAAAATTAAAATTATTGCAAGAAGAAAGCGAAAAAAAAAGAAACAAGAGAAACAGAGAAGCACAAAATTCAGATGGAAATATTAAAAGCAGAATTGGAAATTAAAAAACATTTGTATATGCATAAATAAAAATTTAGGTTTTAATTATTTTATTACTAACATATATAAACTATAATAAATTTGAAAAGTATTCTAATATTAAACGTCTCCTTCTTATATTATTATCTCCATTTCGAATAATTAGAGGTTGTTAAGTTTGTTATGAGGTGTGACAAGCAAGATCAGAGTTACTGACGATTATAAAAATGTTATTATTATTGTTTAAAAAACCAAGTCAACTCTGTATTCATATTTTGTAATCATAGTCATCTGTAAAGAAGCAAAGATGCAACAATTAAAAACCCTTAACGATGAAAAAAAAAATATAAACAAAAAAAAGTCGGTGACGAACCAAGTGAGGGTTCACTCGTGTTTTTCATTCTCTCTGAATCTTTCTTTAAAAAATCAAAAATTCATTATTAATTTTTGCATCTTGGCTTTGAATTCCACCTTATAATCTTAAATTTGAATAATTAAATATTATTGATTGAATATCGTCGTTTAATTGTCTAGTGGGGATCTTTTCCTTTCAGAAATAGTGAAAGTGTAAGTGTTTATTCGTGCTTGTGAATAGTATTGTATTCGCCAGCAGTGGGCCATTTGAGCTCAAACCCTGTCTTCAAGTCGAGCTAATTTGAGCGTCGACCAGGACAACGGCAATCGTCTTCAAGTCGAGCCAGAACGAGCATCGACCAGGACAGCAAAGGATTGCCGTTTCAACCAGATCTCCACTACTGTTGCGTGCCCTCAAGCGCAACGCATCATCAACCAGAATAGCGGCATTCAGCCGTCTCAACTAGATACCTACTGCCGTTGCGCACATGCAAGCGCAGCGTGTCCATCTCCTCACGCATCCGAACCCATCACCGCTTTGAGACGCAACCAGCGTCTCCTACTCCTGTTTCGTCACCGCTTCAAGACGCATCCAGCGATTCCCATTCCTGTTTCCTGTCATTAGATCCCAAGTCCCTGCCCCTTTTTTAAAGTCTCCTTAAGTCAAGGTCAGTACTCTTGCTTTTGCTCGTGATACCTCAAACAAATTTAATAATACAGTCCACTCGCGATTATTGCAAATAACAACATACAATTAGTCCATTAGCGACTTGGTCCTTCGAACTTAACTTAACATAAAAATTTGGTCCTTCGAGCCGGATATTCCACTGTCAATTTTAGTACTATGGAAGTTGATTTAAAAACGTTAAAGGCCCTAGCAAGAGGCTACGAATCCCGTATTGTAAAAATACACGATCTCGCGAAAAAGTGCACTCCAACGGACACATGCGCCAATGAACGCTTCTTGGACGAATCCCAAGAAGTCGATTTGTTAAGGGAGGAATTTAAAAATGCCTTAATTCGTATAAATGACCTTGAGCTATCTATTGATGCTAATTTTAATCCAAATTTTGATACATTAATGACAATAGAAATGTATTTTTCAAAAATAAAAAGAACGAGAAGTGAGCTGTCCTTGTTGGCCCCCAAAGCGCAGCCGTCAAAATCTAGTACTGCACTAAATAAATGTAAAAAACTGCCCGCTATTGAATTGCCATCTTTTAATGGCAAAGTAGAAATGTGGCCGTTATTTTATCAATCATTCAAATCAAATGTACATGAAAACGAGACGCTCTCAAACGAACAAAAAATTAGTTATCTAATAGGCAAACTTACGGGCAATTCTCTAGAAATAACAGGGGGGATATTGCCCACACCTGAAAACTATGACATTATTTGGGACGGCCTGGTAAAGCAATACCAGGATGAAAGAACAATGGCTAAGCAATACTTAGACAATATTTTCAATATAAAATTTAGTTCAAAAAACCCAAGTCATTTGACAACGTTTGTCAATAAATTTTCCGCCTCCGTAGAGGCTATCAAGCAACTTAATATTCCAGACATTCTGGATTTCGTGCTATTAAACTGCGCATCCAAAAAGGTGGATCCAGAAATAGTATTGCTATTTGATACGATATTCCGCGAAACGGAATTTCCTACTTGCAAAAACTTCTTAGATTTTGTTAGAGATCAGGCAAAGATCTTGGAGCGTTTTTCATCTGTAAAGGGATCGCCAAAAGTGGCGAATCATTCACGCACATTTTTGGCGGCAGATGAAAAACCAAAACAAAAAATACCTTGTAAAATACCTTGTATTTTGTGCAACAGTGCGGAACATTCCAATCTGTATTTTTGCGAAAAATTCCATAAAATGTCAGTACAAGACAGATTTGGATTTATAAAATCAAAAAATGCATGTTATAATTGCTTATCCAATGTTCATTCAGTAAAAAACTGTCCATCACGCTATAGATGCCAGGAATGTAACAAAAAACATCATACATTTTTGCATTTTTCATCTTCTACTCAATCTCCAACCAAACAAATAACGGAACCGGAGAAAATTGACACTTCATGTCATGTATCCACAAATAATAATGGTTATGTTTTGTTGTCGACAGCACAAGTTTATGCAACGAACATAAATAAAAAGAAACTAATGATTAGATGTCTATTAGACAATGGGTCACAAAATAATCTTATAACAAAGAATTGTTGTGAAAAATTAAAATTACCGATCACACCGCTCGAAAACTCAAAAATTCGGGGGATCGGGATGACAAGTCGCCCAGTTTATGGGTATGTAAATTTTGACATAGAATCGAGAGTATCGCCTCATAAGTACAATTTAAATGCATTAGTAGTAGAATGTATAACTGATAATTTACCTTCGTGTAAACTAGATGCTTCAAAGTTTCGGTCCTTCAAATCCATTCTTTTAGCCGATAATTCCTGGAATGTACCGGGAAAAATTGACGTAATTCTAGGGGCTCAAATATATCCCTCTTTAATACTATCGAATCGATTAGGAACCGCACCAGTAGCCTATGATACAACATTAGGTTATGTGCTAATCGGAGAAATAAATAATAAAGTTGTACCTTCTGAATCCTTTTCATCATTTTCTGCATTTGCACAAAATAATTTAGTATCTTGTTTGCACAAGTTTTGGGAACTAGAAGAAGTTCCAAGTCACACAATAAAGAGTCCTGAAAACGCTGAATGTGAAAAAATATTTACGGAAACCACTAAACGTTTAGAAAATGGCAGATACATAGTAAACTTACCATTTGAGAGAGATCCTAATTTGTTGGGAAATTCTCGCTTAATAGCCGAACGTCGGCTCTTACATTTAGAAAAACGTTTTAGTCAGTCAGTAGATTTGCAACGTCAATACAATGACATAATAAATGAATATTTACAAAAAGGTTATCTGTCAGAAGTGACGAATAATGAAGGCTATTTTATTCCACATCATGCTGTCATTCGCGAAGACAAAGCTACAACAAAAGTTAGAATAGTTCTGGATGCTAGCGCTAAAACTCATACTGGACTGTCTCTGAATGATTTATTGTACTCTGGCCCAAATTTGCAAGCAGATTTATTTAATTTATTGTTAAATTTTAGATTATTTCCCATAGCCTTGACAGCTGACATAAAACAGATGTATTTACAAGTATTAGTGTCAGAACAACATAGAAAATATCAGAAAATTCTTTATAGATTTGACACCTCTGAAGCGATAAAAACTTTTCAATTTAATTGTGTTTGTTTTGGAATAAAATCTAGCCCTTACTTAGCAATGCGAACTATCCGACAATTAGCGGAAGACGAAAGTAAAAATTATCCAAATGTGACAAATCGGGCAAAGACTGAATTATATATGGACGACTTAGTCGTATCTGTTATAAATTCAACTGAAGCTAGTAGTCTTATAACGGATTTAATTAATTTAATGTCAGCTGGAGGTTTCGATTTGATAAAATGGGCGAGTAACAATACATCACTCATTGAGAGTTTACCAACCTCACACAAAACCAGTATAGACTTGTCAAAGGGAGAAAACTTAAAGATTTTAGGAATATCTTGGAATCCTAACACTGACACTTTCACATTCCAAACGTCAAACTTTGACACAGCACACTGCACAAAAAGAATTATATTGTCAACAGTTGCCAGATTATTTGACGTGCTTGGATTAGTCTCACCTGTAATATTATATGCCAAATTATTAATAAAGGAGTTATGGCAAGCCGGCGTTGATTGGGATGACATACCACCCAAAAACATAACCTCGAATTTTTGCAAATTGATCGCAGAATTCAACTGTTTAGAGAAATTGTCGGTCCCTAGACATATAGGCATTTCGGAAGGCTGCCGAGTAAACCTGGTTGCCTTTTGCGATGCTAGTACAAAGGCGTATGGTTGCGTCATCTATCTTCAAGTAGTAAATTTAAATAATGTCACAATTAGACTATTATGTTCAAAATCCAAGGTAGCTCCTATGAAAATAATCACTTTAGCCAGGCTCGAATTGTGTGCTGCTCTTCTTATGGCAAAACTTGTAAAACATGTTAAAGATTATATAATTAAAAAATACCCAATTGATAAAATATATGCTTTTTCTGATTCTATGATCACATTATCATGGATAAAATCATCTCCGCATAGATGGACAACATTTGTAAGCAACAGAGTTGCGCAAATACAAGAAAATTTAGATCCAAGTTGTTTTTATTATGTGGCAGGGAAAGAAAACCCTAGCGATTTAATATCTAGAGGGATGCTCCCAGCCCAATTAATTACATGTAATTTATGGTGGAATGGCCCCGATTGGTTACAGTCAACAATCGAAAATTGGCCTATTCATCAATTAAATACTTTGTCTGTTGACCAATTACCGGAAATTAATTCGAAAACATTTAATACCACTGCATCTGTGATTCATTATCCCATTTTATACACTTTGGCACAAAATATATCCTCTTGGAGCAAATTGTTAAGGGTAACAAGTTACATTTTAAAGTTTGGCAAAAAATTACTTTTCAAAGGTTACATATCCGCGTCAAACTTAGCCATAGCAGAAATATATATTTTAAGGGCTGTACAATTTGTATACTTCTATGAAATAATAAAAACGCTTCAAGAGGGAAATAATCGGTCAATAAAAAACAAACAAATATTAAAACTTTCCCCATTTGTAGACGAAAACGGAATATTAAGAGTTGGCGGAAGATTATTCAATGCAACATTGCCATTTGAAGTTAAACATCCAATTTTGCTGCCAAAATCTGATCACATAGTCGAATTAATTATAGGTTATTATCATATTTCAAATTGTCATGCGGGAACAGATTTGTTACTAGCAATAATTCGTCAGAAATATTGGATTATTGCCGGTAGAAATGCAATCAAACGAAATTTATACAAATGTAATAAATGTTTTAAGGCAAGACCGATTAGCACACAACCTAAGATGGGGGATTTACCGGATTATCGAGTAACTGTTTCAAAGCCATTTGTTTACACAGGTGTAGATTATGCAGGCCCAATTAAATTCATAAAATCAAGACATAAAGGCCAACACGCAAAAAAGGCATACATTTGCATTTTCATTTGTCTAACTATAAAGGCTGTTCATATTGAATTGGTTTCAGATCTAACAGTAAATTCGTTTATTAACGCGTTTAAAAGATTTGTATCAAGGAGAGGCCCCGTTTCACATTTATATTCCGATAATAGCACTACTTTCATAGGGGCTCGAAACAAGTTTAATGAACTGTATAATTTTGTGCAGTCGACTACATTTCATAAAACATTATCCAACGAATTAGCAATGAATGGAATAGAGTGGAAAACAATCCCGCCATACAGTGCTAACTTCGCAGGGATTTGGGAATCTGTAATAAAAAGCTGTAAGAAACACTTATTCAGAGTCATAGGTAAACAATTATTAAGCTACGAAGAACTGATAACGCTCTTAACACAAATAGAAGCAGTTTTAAATTCTCGTCCTCTATGTGTACAAGGTGCAGAACTCAATCCAGAGTTATTAACACCGGCCCATTTTCTGCTTCAAACCCCATTAAAACGATTGCCTATAGCTGAACCACTCAAATCCAAATCCACTTTGGTACATCGCAAATATTTACTAGATTCACTAATAAAATCATATTGGGAAAAATGGCAATTAGAGTATTTAACTTCTCTACAGATACGCCAAAAATGGCTAACATCAACTAACACAGTAAAAATTGGGCAGGTAGTCATAATTAAAGAAATTCGATTACCACCATTAGAATGGCCATTAGGAATTATCACTAAATTATACTTTGGAAACGACAAAATAGCTCGCGTCGCGTTGGTAAAAACAGAAAACGGTGTAATCAAACGCCCAATTAATAAATTATGTCCACTACCAACTCAATAGATAGCTTAATTGTCGTCAATTTTCATTATTGTTGTTTTGTTAATTTGTAAAAATGTCACTTTGACACAAAATGTCATTTTGACATTATGCCACTCTGACATATTGTCAGATAGACATAATGTCACTTGTTAACTGTCACTCGATGTTTCTGTCGAGTTGATTATTTTTTGTTTTTTCTGTTCGTACTTGTTTTTTCCAAGCAATTGTTAGTTGCAGTGCATTTTTTCGCCAAATCGAATTAATTATTATGCACCACGCAAATTTCTTGTGCCCGGGAATATGTTAAGTTTGTTATGAGGTGTGACAAGCAAGATCAGAGTTACTGACGATTATAAAAATGTTATTATTATTGTTTAAAAAACCAAGTCAACTCTGTATTCATATTTTGTAATCATAGTCATCTGTAAAGAAGCAAAGATGCAACAATTAAAAACCCTTAACGATGAAAAAAAAATATATAAACAAAAAAAAGTCGGTGACGAACCAAGTGAGGGTTCACTCGTGTTTTTCATTCTCTCTGAATCTTTCTTTAAAAAATCAAAAATTCATTATTAATTTTTGCATCTTGGCTTTGAATTCCACCTTATAATCTTAAATTTGAATAATTAAATATTATTGATTGAATATCGTCGTTTAATTGTCTAGTGGGGATCTTTTCCTTTCAGAAATAGTGAAAGTGTAAGTGTTTATTCGTGCTTGTGAATAGTATTGTATTCGCCAGCAGTGGGCCATTTGAGCTCAAACCCTGTCTTCAAGTCGAGCTAATTTGAGCGTCGACCAGGACAACGGCAATCGTCTTCAAGTCGAGCCAGAACGAGCATCGACCAGGACAGCAAAGGATTGCCGTTTCAACCAGATCTCCACTACTGTTGCGTGCCCTCAAGCGCAACGCATCATCAACCAGAATAGCGGCATTCAGCCGTCTCAACTAGATACCTACTGCCGTTGCGCACATGCAAGCGCAGCGTGTCCATCTCCTCACGCATCCGAACCCATCACCGCTTTGAGACGCAACCAGCGTCTCCTACTCCTGTTTCGTCACCGCTTCAAGACGCATCCAGCGATTCCCATTCCTGTTTCCTGTCATTAGATCCCAAGTCCCTGCCCCTTTTTTAAAGTCTCCTTAAGTCAAGGTCAGTACTCTTGCTTTTGCTCGTGATACCTCAAACAAATTTAATAATACAGTCCACTCGCGATTATTGCAAATAACAACATACAATTAGTCCATTAGCGACTTGGTCCTTCGAACTTAACTTAACAGAGGTTCATTTTGACGATTTCTTCTTATATCCATATTGCGGATAAGCTGAATAATATCAGGCTCCTCTACAGGTATGTCAATATTTCTGGCTTATATTATGTAATATTGAGGTAGCAATAATGATTGTTTTCGATGTTTCTAAAGAAATTCTCATGCATAATGATAATATCGGGAATCTTCTTTTCCGTTCGCCAAACATTCGTTCCACTACATTACGCGTTCTTATTTGGGATTCATTGTACAATGTTTCTGCAGGTGTATTGGGATTTAATAAAGGCGTCATTAAATAATTTGTTACTCCATAACCACTGTCCCCTAGTAAAATAGAATCATGGAATATATTTTCTTCGAAGGACTGTCGAATCCGTGATTGGTTAAAAATAGTCTGATCGTGTGATGATCCAGGCCATCTAGCGACAATATCTAAAATTCTTAATTCGGCATCGCAAATTGCCTGAACATTCCAAGAGAACCAGCCTTTCCTATTTCGATAATATTCGGCGTCGTTACATCCCGGAGACTGTATTTCTACGTGTGTGCAATCTATTGTACCAATTACTTTTGGAAAACGAGCTATTCTGTAAAATTTAAGTTGGGTTTCCCGAATTTCTTAATGTGTTCGGGGCATATATAGATATTGATTACGAAGGGAGGCAATTGCCTCGCTCACTTCTTTTACTATTTTACTTGCTGATGTTTCACTTACACCTGAGAAATCCCCCACAACTAGTAACATGGATCCTGTTGCATAAAAACGTAAAGTTAAATATAATTTCACTGAAGGTGAAATAGCTAAATTTCTCTCCGTTAATGATCGAATTGAATTTTTTATTTGTTCTAATAGAAACTGGAAAGTTTCCTTATCTAAGCGAAATCTTCTTATAAATTCTTTGTCTGTCAGATCATTTAAATAGTTGTGCCTGTAAAATGAAAATCTTTTCACACATTTCAGTATATTAAACGCTATTATTACCTTTCTTTAAATTTTCTTGGTTCTCTCATTCTATCCATTCGGATTAATAACTCTTCATCACTATCAGACTCATGCAAGTAATTCATTTTTTGTGAAATGACTACTGACATGTGTCAATTGCACGTACAATCAAGTAAAAAATTCACTTATTCCAGAAATAGTTATTCCATTGCTATAGTATACATGTAAAAGACATTTATATTTATACCTCCGATAAATCTAGGGATAAATTTATTCCTCGGATAACTATTCCATCACTTATACCGTATATGTAAAAGTGGCCCTTAGTAGAAAAAAAAATTGAGTAACGGTCAAAGTTCATTTAGATTTTGTATTGATTATCGAGAATTGAGAAAAATTACAAAACGTGATTATTTTCCTATTCCAAATTTACAAGACACCCTAGATCAACTAGGTAATGCCGTCCGTTTTACTACTTTAGATTTAACAAAAGGCTACTGGCAAGTAAAGATGGACCCGCGAGATATAGAAAAGACAGCTTTTTCTGTACCTTGGGGCCATTTTTAATGTAATCGAATGCCCTTTGGACTAATCAACAGTCCGAGCACATGGCAACGACTAATGAACACTGTTTTGTCTGGATTAATAGTTACTCACTGTTTTATATGTAAATTCGAACTCATATTTGATCGACTTCGAGATGCAAATCTCACTTTAAATCCCGATAAATGTAAATTTAAGATAAGTGAAACAAAATATCTGGGACATATTGTGAATAAAGATATTGTGAAATCTGATCCAGATAAAATAAATGTAGTAAAACAATTTCTTGTACCGCGTGACGTCACAGATATTAGATCATTTTTAGGCTTAATTGGATTTTATAGACGTTTTATTCCAAATTTTACATAATTAGCTCAACCGTTAACAAGTTTGACAAAGAAAAATAATAAATTTTCTTGGTCGATCGAAGCAGACACCGCATTTAATAATAATAATAATAATAATAATAATAATAATAATAATAATAATAATAAAATAAATAAATAAATATATCATCACGGCATATTACCCATTGCTGGGTGTGCCAATCTGCTTTGTACGCAGATACTGGTAATGATGATGACATATTTGTACCGTGCGGTCGTTTACCAGGCGTCACCTCACGGGCACTCATTGCTGGCGTGGAGTAATAATAATAATGATAATGATAATAATAATAACTTTATTTTTTTTAGAAAAATCTATTCTAAAGAATTGCTAACAGTAGAGTAACTGAATATACCGTTATAATTAGATTGTATAAGTACTTATTTCCAAAATAGTCATTATGACAAATTTACATGTTCAATATAAATGCACGAATTTTTAATGCAACATCTAAATATTTATATATGTTATACAATTTGTCAATTGTGATGTCGGCTAATAGGGTTCGGATCAGGTCTTCATTAGGAACGTCTGTAGTGAATTTGTTTGTGAATTCATTTCTTGGTGTGTTGAATAGCGGACAGTGGAAGAGCAGGTGGCGGAGATCGTCTTGTTGAAAAGTATTGCAAAGAGTGCAAATGCTATCGGAACTGAAAGTGAAAAGAGAGATGGCATGGTAAGTTCGAAGGTTTTTTGAGCCAGCAGTGCGTATCTGGCCTATGAGTCTTAGGATTTTATAAGAGATATTGTATGAAAGTAAAGGATTACTGTGCATGTAGGTTTTGTAATCAGGGTTGTACGAGGATTCGGTGATGCGGAGAGTATCGGTATTGTAAAGGTACTCGTTATAGGAAGTCAGTATGTTAGGGATTTCTTGTTTTAATGAAATGAAATTTTATTGTTCCCATATCCAGCAGAAGTTAACTTTCTGGAGTATGTTTTGAACATATGTAGCCCAATTATATTTTTCTTGCATCTCATCTGGAATGTTTGCCTTCTGATTCAGCTGTACTAATTTGTCATAACATACTTTAACGTATCTCTGATCTGGGATAATGAGAATCTTGTACAACCAGTTTAGTGTTCTTTGTACTATTTTGAGTTCCAGTTTTACTTTGCCCGTCTCTAGTCAAACGATGTAGCCGGGTGTTGTTTTTTGCCACCCCGATATACTTTTGAAATAGTTCACTTGTCCTTTCTCTAATGCATCTACTTGTTTTAAAGCCCATACTTGTGAGGAATACAGCAGAGTAGAGGCAACAGTTGTTTCGAAAAGTGTGTTTACTGTATCCCAATTGAAAGTTTTTGTCTTAAAAGTGTATTTTTGACCCCTCCTGTGATCTTTGCTGTTTTGCGTTTTCTGTGTTTCGGTTAAATAAGCCGGATGTCTTGAAAGTGACTCCTAAGTAATTATATGAAGTGGTAGTTATTATTTCTTTATTTTGACAGAAGTACTTTCTATTATTCTTCGGGGGGCGCCCACGTTGGAAGAGCATAACTTGTGTTGTTGTGCTGTTTATTTTTAGATCTAAGGAATCACAGTACTTTTCTAATGCAGTTAATTTCTTCTGGGTATCCAGCGGGGAATTTGCGAAGATGATCAGATCATCTGCATACTGAAGTGTTAAAATATCAGTTTTGTGATTAATAAATACCCTCAAGATTGTGTTTCCTAAGTTCGTTCTCCAAATCCGCTATGTATAGTGCAAATAAGATAGGACTTGTGCACTCTCCTTGTAATACGCCCTTGGATATTTCAATATCCTGTGATAATGTATTGTTTACTGATAATTGTAGCGTAGCTTAGTTATAAATGTTTTTAAGCAGTTTGGTGATTTTTCCACGCACCCCTATGTTGAAAATTTTGTTCCATAGTTTTTCATGTGTTACGGAGTCGAACGCCTTTTGGAAATCTACGAATATTGCATATGCTCCTTTCCGAAAGCCTGATTGGGACTTTGGTAATATGTCATAACTTTCTGACCAAGTTTGTAGGCGGCGATTAATTATGTGAGTTAAAAGTTTTGTGATTGTGTTTATCATAGCTAATCCTCTATAGTTATTGGGATCTAGTACATCACCTTTTTGTGTACCATAATTAGTTTGATTTTTGTCAGATGTTTTGGAATATTTTCTTCGTTGAGGTAGATATTTAGGAGATTTTTTAAATGTATTTTAGCTTTCCTGGTAGGTATTGCAATTGTTCGTTTATTATGCCGTCTATTGCCTGGTGATTTGTTTGGCTTCGGTTTGTTAAGGGCAAAATTGAGTTCTGTAATTGTTATGTCGCTGTCTAAGTACGGGTGTCTGACATGTATAATATGTAAATCACAGTAAACTTTCTGTCCATACCATTCTTTGAAATAGTTCTGCCATGTATTTATATTGGTTTCACGTAAGTGTGGATCTGATCGCGACAAAGATTTTACTGTTTTCCAGATTTCTTGCTGGTCTTTAAGGTTTAATAACTTTTCTTTTATATGTTGTTTGTGTTTCTTTTTCTCCAGTTGAATTTGATTTTGCATTTATTCTTAGATTCTAAAAATGTGTCTAGATGTTGTTTGTCATATTTTTTAGTTTTGTAATTTCTGAGGTCTCGTTTTATTTGTTTTTTGAGATCTTTGCACTCTTTTGTGTACCATATTTTGTTCTTTTTTACAGCTCTTGGGTACATGAGAGTTATGTTGCGTGTCATACCGAGGGTCTCAGAAGCTTGTTTTATTGCCTTTGTTAATTCTTTATGTATTTCTTCAGCATTGTTTATTTACTTCAGATAGATTTTCCAGGATCAGTTTTACATTTTCGGTATAATGTTCAATTTTGGCATTATCCCATTTTGTCTGAACCAGTTGAGTCTTCTTTGGTTTGAGTCGTTCGTGGTTACTTTCTGCTTGTTTGCTACTAATTGTCACCTCAGCTATTAGGTGGTCTGATATGTTTATCTCATTTGAAATTTTGAAATCTCTTACTAGGTGCAAAGCATTTATGTCGATCCATACAAGATTAATGACACTTTGCCCTCTAGCGCCAAAGTAAGCATGTTGTGCTGGTATATCATTTGAGGATCTACCATTAAGTACATAAAAATTCTCTTTCTCCATGATTTCTGTGAGCTCCCGTTCTTTTTTATTAATGACCGAATCTAAAGTAACTCGAGAAGCGCTAAGACATGTATCATCAAACAACATATCTTCGCCACTATTCAAGTTTCCGATTCTGGAATTAAAGTCACCCCCTATAAGAAATGTATGTTGTGGATAAGCTTCCCTTGCAGATTTTAGACTGGTCGAAAATAATTCTAAAAGGATTGAGTGATTATATGACGGAGATAAGTACACATTCCCTAATATGAGATTTTCTTTAAATGCGTTAATGTCTAAGAATATCCAGTGCAGTTCGGTCTCAATTATTTTTAGCCTTGATTTGTTAAATCTGTAGAATATTAATAGGCCACCAATGGCCCTCCCTGTGTTTGCTGTCTTTATGGCTTTATGTTGAATAAAATTGTAATTTTTGATAAATGATGGTATTTTATCTATATTAAAATTTGCTCATGTTTCGGATAAACAGATTACATCATACTTTAGTAGATTGTTTTCTTCTTCATCAGTTAAATTGTACAATTTTTTTTAGATCCTGCATGTTCCAGTATATAATCTGTGATATTGAGTTTTGTTTATTAATTAGTTTTTTGGGGTTTGTTGTGATTTCCCTCTTGTCACTATGTGCCTGTCCAAAGGGCCTTTTGGCTTTGCAGTTTTGGTAGTGTTTTGCTTAGCTTTATTTGTAGTTCCTGTTAGTGTTTTGTTTAAAATTTTGTCGTTTATATTGGTTTCCTCGAGGTTTTCATCTATCAGTGACGGGAAAGAGGTGGAAAGTCTTCTTATCTCGAGTGTTTCTTGGGCTGCTTCGTATGTTTCGAGATCCGTTAGTGTATAAGCTGTGCCATTAAGAATTAATTTGTCGTATCGAAGAAAGGCTTTATATCCATCTTTTTTTGCTTTTTTCAGGTGTAAAATTAGTAATTTTCTAGAATTCACAATTTCTTTTGGGTAGACTTGTTCAATATATATATATATATATATATATATATATATATATATATATATATATATATATATATATATATTTCTCTTTGAGAATTCTTGATTTTGCTAATATCTTTCTTGTTATTCTTTTGGAGTTTAATTTTCCTATCATTGGACTAGCTTTTTTGTTTTCTTCCTATTTTCCTATTCTGTGCACTCCTTCAATATTGTTTTTAGTTATATCAGCCAATTTTAGGTCATCTTTTAATATTTGAGATACTATTTGTTTAGTAGCTTCCTTAGGTTTCTCCTGTATTCCAAATATAATGATGTTTTTTTCTTGTAATTTCGTTTCCAGTTTCCCAATAACTGTTTCCTTTGCGGCTAATTGATTTTCAAGTTTTTGGATTCTTTGTTCTATTTTAACTTGTTGTAATTGAAATGAATCTATTGACTCTTGATGTTTTTCAAATTTAGTATAAATTTCATTGTTTTGTTATTTGATTGGATCCAGTGCTGTATTTAATAATTTTTCAATTTCGCTTAAAGTAGCCATATGTGTGTTTAAAATTTATTTCCAATACAGTGGGGAACACTGAATTGACTTTAAATTTGAAACGATCGTTGGCGCGCTGATTGTATCTTACCGGATTGTACTTTGACTGAGCACAGAAACAACCTTGAAGAAATGTTTTATCACTATTTCACCTCACTGCACGGTACTGGTTAGCGAAAAATATATGATTACGACCACCACGACTTTAGTAATTATAACGAATACAGATTTATAAAATATTATTCGCAAAACTCTATAAAAAAATTAGTTCAGAAAAGACGATACACCGAAGTCCATGTGTACAATTGCTTGATAACAGTGCAATAATTAATTGAGCACTGTGTTATGCACTCGCACACCAGTGCAGTTTCACGTGGCCTAGCCCGGTACGTGCACCCCGTAAAGGCAGAATGCTTCCTGGAAGCTCATCGCTTTGAACGCCTAGACTTAACAGATTTAGGGGCCGGTGTTGTGTCTGGCCTAATCCACAACGGCACGACCGAGCTCTCGAACACCATCGCAGGCCACCTGCAAGCAAGTGGAAAATGTTCCGGTGTACGCTACACTCAGCAGAGCATCACGTACGAAGATGTGGTCGTCAGCGCAGCCATTGCCATAAGACTGTCCGATTATACCGCCATAGCCGACGTCGAAGTAAATACGGTCAAGCTACGGTCAAGGACCGTATGCACTTATACGGACCTCTACTGCTTCGACGACATGGCTGGTGAGGTGGTGTGGAACGCTAATGTCAATGAACGATGCTCTACTGAGGGACTCGACGTCCTGTATGAAGGGACCGCCAACATCTTCACGGTGAACAAGATCGAAACGAAATACGTCGTCTTCGAGGCCCATGATATGTTTTTTGCACTTCGACTCGTGCAGTAGGAGCTGCTCTGCCACCAACCAGCTTGGCGCACCGAGCAGAACCGCCTGCTAATCCTCTCTTGGTTTCTACTTCCGGAAATCTCGAAGAGTGAACCAGAACGCAAACGTGATGGCTTAAGTTCTTAGTAAGCTGCTGTTTTTGGGAATAGCTTTCAAACAACATACTAAGGACCTTGTTTATGACGCCATTTTAAAAAGATGTCACCTGAAAGAAAACATCCTTAAAAATCGTATCCTGTTGGCCCTCGAAAACCCAGATATTGTGAGCGGCCTGTTGAAGACAGCGGCAGGACATATGGGGAGAGCAATGGGTGGGGTTTTATATGTAATTAAATGTAGCCCACGAATTGTAGAATTTAGAAAAACCTCATTTTGCTACCAAGAGCTGCCGATTACGTATAAGAATGAAAGCAAGTTCATGGCACCCATTACTCACATAATTCGAGGTCATGGCATGCAGGTCGACTGTGAGAACCAACTGGCTGTAATGTACCGCCTAGAGAGCAAGTGGTTTGAAGTTGACCAGGACCTGCGTCACACACAACCAGACCCCATAGTCCTCAACGCCAACGATCCTAGCGAGACTGTCCCCATGACAAAGATTACCCCTATCAGCGCCCATGGTGTATACACCCAGCAAGACATGGATGCATTCCAGCAAACGCTGCTCTTCCCAAACGAACAACGTGCCTTGACAAACATCATGACGCGACGAGTGATAGGGGCAGGGACCGACGAACAAGACGTCCATCTACCAGATGTATTTAACAAATATGAGTTTGCCAAGATGGCTTGGACTGCCGCCGCTGAAGTGTGGGGATTCCTGTCCTGTACTAGGAATTTATTCTCAGTATTCATGCTCCTATACACGCTGTACCACGTCTTAAGGTACGTCGCATCCATTGTTTTTTTTTTCAGTTTGAGGAGAGCAGCCAACAACCAACCGCAACGCAGATGGTTTTTCCTGGCCAGCCTGTGGGACGCTATGACAACCCGATACCTGGTGAACCTAATACATCAACGGGAATCCAGTGCCATGAACTCTACGGCCCCGGAATCCCTTACCACGTCCCTACCGAACATCGGTTCATCGGTATCGTTATACCCAGGTTTGCAGCAGGTTGCGTCCCAACCAACTCGTACGCCAGTGGTCCGCCAGCCAATACAGACTTTCTGCGACAGCAGCCTTGGTGTTGTTAGTTAGTTCAACTGACTTCACTAAACTCAACTATAATTCTTTTATTATAGTCGAATTTAAAGGGGGAGACAATGTAACAGCCACGTGCGTAAACTCAAAATTTATGTAATTCAGTATTTCCTTCGAACGAACGCCGTGACTGTTGCAAACTGCTGACATGCGGCTGGCGATCTTCCGCTCAATATTTGTGGAATATTGAAAAAAAGCGGAATATTAACAGTAAAAGTGTTTACGTGGTCAATTGAACTAGCCTAGGATGTGTTAGTATCCACAATCGAGAGGGATTCTCAGCCCGATCGTGGACACACACACACACGCACGCACGCACGCACACACACACACACGCATGCACGCACGCACACACACACACACACACACACACACACACACACACACACACACATCGTAAAAATAGTAAAAACGTATTATGGGTACCCTAATTCGTGTTTATTTACTGAAAACTCACCATCGAATTTTTGGCACGATTACATTACCTCCCTTACCTACGGTAAGGTAAAAAGGTTCCTAACATTAAATTCAGTCTTCTATTTTGCGTCCATAATGAAACTATTACAACCCCCAAAACAGTTCGTTAATAAAAATTTAAAGTTGAAAAAATAAATAAATCGATAGAAAAATAGCATACATTTTAATTTTGAAATAATTCCCTACCACTCTTAAATGTGCGCCAATATTTATAGCTATTTTTTTTGACAACCAATTGTTAAATTCGCAATACATTAGATGATCATTTATATAAGGATGTTTTTAGTATTTTATTTAGATCCAAATAACTTTTATCAAATTATAAATAACAACATACCTGATACACCTTTTCATATAATAATTGATTTAACCAATAAAAAAATGACAAAAATATAAATACGGATGATATTCAGGCAATAATTTTCATGACTCGGCAAGCTTCGTCACGAAATACTTGACGTCATGGCATAAAGCTTGTGTTTAAACTCTTGTTGCATAAATAACTATTACATACGTTAGCATATTAAAATTTATTTATTATCTACAAATTTATTGTCACATTGCTATCAACCCACGTACCCTGCAAACGATCATTTTCAAAATTAAAGGACCTACATTTTACACAGATTCAGAAATTGTTTCTGTCAAAATAAATTAGAAGGATTCATGATTATGTTATGTGAAAAAGATATATTAAGGAATATTAAAATCTGATCTTGCCAACACAATACCTCTTGCCATTTAATTTTTATTAATTTAAATACATAGGTACTTACATATTTACTCATGTTGGAAACTAGTCCTTTTCCATATAACTAATGTTCAGTTTACTATTTTCTTTTCAAAACGTTACCACTAATAACTTGAAATGATTAGTATATTGACAGTAACAGTTATCTGACAGTTACGTATATTGGAAATTTAAACTATGTAACGAAGGAGTTTTGTTTTAATCTAGGTTCCGGGATTTAAATTATATATTATTTTATAAATTTATTTACAAAATATATATAAAAATTATTAATGCAAACCTATAGAAAATTCAATAATCTTTAATTTTCATAATATAAATTGCGAAAATATAACATTTAAAGGTATTTTTCGAAGAAAATCTATTTTAAGCTTCAAATAAAGTGCCATTTCCGGTTATCTGATTTACACAAATATCTAATGGCTTCTTTTCATATTAAAATAAGGTAGCAATACAAGGTTTTAAAATTTTCCGAATGATAGTATTTGAGTTAGAGTGGAGGATAAGGGACCGGAAATGAAATCCTGAAAATGGAATCAGATAGAAGGAAACCTTATTATCAATTCAATAAAAAGTTAAAACACCATATATAAACGACTGGGACAACAAAAACATACATCTTAATGGACTCATATGGTTCACAGATGGTTCAAATCTAAATTAGGAACACGCGCAGGAACTCTGGACAAAGGGACAGGCTCTATCTTTCCACTGTGCCAATATACGACAGTATTCCAGGCAGAACTACTAGCCATGCTAATAAGCTAGAGATTAGGCAGAGAGCCTATAAAAATAGGTAAATCTACATACTCACAGACAGATCCATTAAGTTGGCCCCCCCATATTAAAATTTCAAAATAAAAGCTATGTGAAATGAATATGCTTGAAAGATGCTCAAACATGCTGGAAATTAATTTGGAAATGCTAGTTTTCATTTTGTGTTTTTTAAAAATTAAATTTAGGGGGGCCAACTTAACGGTGGCCCCCCAAAAACAGGAAATTATATTTTTTGTAATTAAAATTGAATATGCTACTTATATGCTAAAATATGCCGTATATAAAAAGCAAAATGCTGTATACATTACAACAATACACAACATTAAAATCGGGGGGCTAACTTAATTACAGCCCCTCCAATAAACAATTTAAATAATTATATTAGTAGAAATAAATATGCTAAGAATATGCTGCAATATGCTATACATGGTTTTAAAAATGCTTGTTGCATACGAAACATAGGTAGAATTTTATTTGCGGGGTCAAATGCTAGCCCCCCGTTCTATTAATTTTAATGTTTTTCAATGTGTAAACGAATATGCTCAGTATATGCTGCAATATGCTATAAATGGTTTTAAAAATGCTTGTTGCATACGAAACATAGGTAAAATTTCATTTGCGGGGTCAAGTTAATGCTAGCCCCCAAATCTTTTAATTTTAATATTTTTCAATGTGTAAAGGAATATGCTAAGAATATGCTGCAATATGGTATATGTGGTTTTAAAAATGCTGCTTGCATACGAAACATAGGTGGAATGTTTTTGGTGGGGCCACCTTAATTCTATCCCCCCGTTCTACAGATTTTAAAGTTTTTCATATTGTAAATGAATATGGTTACAGAATGAATGACAATTTGTTAAAATAATTTTAATAAACTTTCATTAAAAATTCAATAGTTATTTTAGGCGCAGATAAGAATTTTACCACGTTATTCTTTTCATTTTATAAATCGTACTTTGATAAAACAGTAACGTATAACAAATTGTAAATCATTTGTGTATTTTTGGTAAAGAAAATCTAATCCCTATGTTCAGGGATATAAAGAGCTAGGTACTTATTTTTCATTTTAATTATTTAAATTATTAAATTCAAAATTAAATTATTGGTTCGTTCACCACTGGTTTACTCCCGAATCGTTTACTGCGATTCGTCTGCTAATTTCACAGGAGTCCTATTATTCTTAATTTGCATCGTCTGTTTTAATTTTTATTTGGAAAAAAAAACATTTACAGAATTAATAGTGAAGCTGATTTGACTCAAACAAAGGTATGTAAAACGTTCTAACCATTAAAAATATAATCTTCTTACGAAAGTGAGGTTAGATTTTTCTGACAAATAATATCTGAAAGTATATGAAATTCTTTTTTGAAATACCAGGGGCCTGTTTTATAAACGTTTCTAATAAAATTAGCTATTTTTATCAGTCTAATAAAATAATAATATTAAACAAATATTTTTTGATTTATATAAACGGAAACATTACTCATACAATTATTTACTAAAATTATAAATTATTTCATATTCAAACTACCAAACATTTCTTATTGTATTATATTTATGACATCTTTAACATAAGTACTTCATTTAATTACAATTACAATATAGAGAGGGTATGTGTCGGCACTGACATTTCATCATAGGTAGCGCTGCGATCGGTAAAATTAAGGGCAATTATTATTTTATTTTTCTAATGGAAACCCCTTTTTCTTTTTCCTCTTGTTAAATTCATACGCATTTACTAAATTTTGATACGAAATTCTTTGCCGAAATATTCTTTGTCTTCTTACAATAGGTAATTTGTTCCTCGTCACTTTCCTCTGAATCATATACCGGGTGTCGTAGGCCGACCGACACATAGGAGATTAACATGTGAAATTAGTTAATTGCGAATAGTATCTCCCCAGTGTAAGTTATTAATTTGAAATTTTGTGTACTTATTGGAGGATATAAATTCTATAGGTTACAGACAATTTCAATGTGTAATTAGAAAAAATTAAGAAAATTTGTTGAAGTTCCAGGATTATTTTTTGTATACAGGATAAAATGGTTACTATGAACCAGTTCAAATAGCATAGTGGTAGGGTGTGGGCTTTGTAATAAACAAAACTCGGAAAAAATGTGACTAATTTTTCACTCGGAAGTCATCGTGTATCTTCGGGGACGCTGCCGTTGTGATGGCTAGGCTCTTGTCTAAGTAACAACTTCTCCCCAATGTAAGTTAGTAGGCTGAAATTTTGTAGAGACTTAGGTTCGGAACCAGCCAGCAGCAAAATTTTTAATTTTTACTTCTCAAAATAACTTTTATTATTAATATGTTATTAATTTTTATTGACTTTTAATGAAATATAAACATTGTTTAAAGCATAAATTATACGTTTTGTAAAATCTTAATCGCACTGATTACAAGAGACAGTGAAATAATTACAATATATATATATATATATATATATATATATATATATATATATATATATATATATATATAATAAAAAAATAACGAATCCATTTTATTAAATTAAAAAAAAAACAATAACAAAAATAATTTTGAGAAGTTAAAATTAAATTTTGCTGCTGGCTGGTTTCGCACCAAAGTTTCTCCAAGTTTTGTTTATTACCAACCGAACACGCTACCACTATGCTATTGAAGCTGTTACTTAGTACACATTTTTTCCGGAATATGAACAACAATCCCGGAAGTTCTACAATTTCCTAATTTTTTCGTAAGCCGACGGCCGACAGACACATAGAAGATTAACATGTGAAATCAGTTAATTACGAATAGTATCTCCCCAATGTAAATTACTAGGCTGAAATTTTGTATACTTATTGGAGGATATTAGTTCTACGGGTTAGAATCAATTTCAATGTGTATTAGAAAAAATTAAGAAAATATGTTGAAGTTCCAGGATTACTTTTCGTATACCGGATAAAATGGTTACTAAGAACAGTTCAAATAGCATAGGGGTGGCGTGAGTGCTTGGTAATAAACAAAACTCGGAGAGACTTGCGTTCGGAACCAGCCAGCAGCAAAATTTAATTTCTCATTTTTACTTCTCAAAACAACTTTTATTATTAATGTTTTTAATTTTTATTGACTTTTAATAAAATATAAACATTATTTAAAGCATAAATTATACGTATGTTGTAAAATCTGAATCACACTGATTACAACATACAGTTAAATAATTACAATAAGTATTTATATTAAAAAAATAACGAATCCCTTTTATTTAATTTCAATGAAATTAATTGTAGAAGAAAATTAAACTTTGCTGCTGGCTGGTTCCGAACCTAAGTCTCTACAAAATTTCAGCCTACTAACTTACATTGGGGAGAAGTTGTTACTTAGACAAGAGCCTAGCCATCACAACGGCAGGGTCCCCGAAGATACACGATGACTTCCGAGTGAAAAATTAGTCACATTTTTTAAGAAATTTTAAAAAAATCCTGACAAAAACAATACGTAACGCCCAAAACTCGAGTCCTTATACTAGTTTTTAAACTTATTTTAAAACTACGAGTAATATAATGACCCGGGTTTTGTGGGCGCTTGGAACATACATCGTGCTACTTCGAGTCTGCCGCTGTGACGACTAGACTCTTCTGTTACTTAGCATTTTTCCGGAATATGAACAACAATCCTGGAAATTTACTTATTTTTTTCTAATATCACATATTTAAATTGACTAATTTCAACTGTAATCCCTAGAATTAGTATCTCCCAATTAGTATACAAAATTTCAACTTAATATCTTGCACTGGGGACATACTATTCACAATTAACTGATTTCACATGTTAATCTCCTATGTGACGGTCGTCGTAAGACATCCGGTATATTAATGTGACTATTTCACTCATAAATATATAAACCAATCCAAATTCAGGATTCTACCTAGTTACCAAATTTCATTTCGACAAAACAGCGCCAAAATAGTTTTTTCGCACCCTTTAAGCCAATAAGATATCGTATTTTTACAAGTAAGTGAGTTTTGATAAGCGAAAATTTTTTGACGTTTTAGAAACATATTTTTACATACCTGTCAAAGTCTGTATATTAACAGTGTTATCAGTTTTTATTAAAAACGAGTCGATTTGGACATGAATCTATTTAAAACTTTGAAATAGCACACTGAAACCTAATACCTCTAAACACAATAAATATTTACAAGATTTTTGTCAAGAAAAAAATTATATAAATAATTACCTAATTTTTATTTTGGAAATAGTCATCCGAATACCATTCGTGGTTAAATTTTAACCTGGAAAAATTTTCCGATTGCTTTACTCGAGCCTGTTGCCAATTTATTTCGTGACATTGATCAAAAATTACTCGTTTGACAACTCGTAATTTTTTTGTCAATGTCACTCAATAAATTGCTAGGCAACGGGCTCTCGTAACAATCTGAAAAATTTTCCGGCAAAAATTTACCACTTATGATATTATATATGAATCAATGAATTTTTTCAGTACAATTACCTTTGTACTCACTAATATATTATTTCAGTACTGTCAAGATGCCAATTTTATTAGAATAATTTATGTTTCTTTATTTTTACTCGTATTTTATGAAACTATTTAATGATATATAGTAAACATAAAATTTTATAAAAAAAAATAATTGAAAATTAAATATTTATGGGATTTGGGAATGATGGTCTAATGCCCGGTTTAATGAAAGTTGATTAAAACCTTAATCAATGATTAAATTTTACAGTTAACAAGGCAATTAGTTAATCATTGATTTAACATGCTTTCATGAAACCGGGCATTAATGATCCAATGTATATTAAATAAATAATTTTATTGGACGTTTCGGACTTCTAGTAGTCCATCTTCGGCTAAATAAATACAAGTCGAAAATAATAAAATAAAGTTTAAATATTTTTGTGTACAACACTCACCATAATAATTATAATCCGGATGTTAAGTCTGAAAAATCACCTCCACCCTGCATTTTTTGATGCAAGCAAGCCGCTTGGATCATATGTTCATGGGATCATATCCTGCAGATTAAGAGGTGTAGCCACCCGGAAATACCGCGCAGGCTCTGTGTATTGCGGGTTGAATACCTCATTGGCGCGCTTTTCATATTAAAGTCGCCGTGGTGCGCAAACTTTAGGATTTACAGAGCTGATTTTTGTTTTATATTAATTGTAGTGATTAGGTTTTTGTTTCTGAAGTACAAAAAAAGAAGTTTGGTTATATATAATGTATCGTTTTTCCTCTTGAACACAGCACTTTGTGGTTTTTTGAAGAAAATTTTGGCTTCTTTTGTCATTTTTCCAAAAACGCTACGTAATACAGGAAAACAGTCCTAATAAAGGTTGTAGCGCGTTAAAAAAGGTATCGATAAAAAGCTCAACGGCGTGTCTTTGGCCATCAGAGGTCCGTCTACACAGAAGTGGAAAATTGATACATTATATGTAACCAAATTCCTTTTTTGCACTTTAGCAACAAAAACCTTATCATTATAATTAATATATAAAAAATAAGCTCTGTAGATCCTAAAGTTTGCGCATCATGGCAACTTTAATAAGAAAAAACGCGCCAATGAGGTACACAACCCGCAGTATATAATGCCTGCGCGGCATTTCCGGGTGACTACACATCTTAGTCGGTAGAGTATAGTCCCAGCAACATGTAAAACATACGATTTGCTCGAATTGACATTACAACGTTCTCTCTCGTTCAACTTGATCCATTGACTACTCCACCACCAAATGAAAATTAAATAGTAATATTACAATGTTTCAAAAGCATTCAAATAAAATTTCATTTTTATATGTCAGATTTTAAATAATTATTATTTTTCATTTAAATCAAACAAAAATGAGATAAAATAAATTGTTAGGCAAATTTTTTATTATCTATTATTTTATATATTATTTTTTAATATTTTAGGTGTCTCATATGATTAATAATGTCGAAAAAGTTCGATTTATTACTTCCATTTTTAATCCAAAATAAAGATAATTTGTATCAAGTAAATGGGAAAGCAACATTTCCTTAAAATAACATATGGAAAAGTATTAGTCAAGAAGTTTTTAATGCGCATAATATTTTAATCAATCCTAAATCTATATACAACATTATCAATTCAAATACAAAAAATGTTGGATCTAAATTGCATTTAATTAGTCAATCTGAATCTGATGTAAATTTTATCAGTCCAGAAAATGAACTTCAATCTTCAGATGATATAAGTAATGGAAGCGATTATAGCAATTCAGACATTGAAAATATTAATACGAGTAGTTTATATTTTAAAATTACCTTGTCAAGTGAAGAATGGAAACAAATAAAACCTATAAAATCTGTATATGGACAAAGTAATAAGCTGAGAGAATATTTAGTTCTACAACCTCACCAATGGACAACTATAATATTTAAACATTTCTGGATGCATACGAAACTTCCTTGTGCCTTAGTCTTCAAGAGAGCTAAAGTTTATGAAGAAGGAAATGTTTATATTAAAATAATTGGAAAATGTCGTGAATGTTTATCAGTATTTTCTGCTGAATTAAAAGAATGTCCACCAGAAGAATATCCGGTATTATTTGACTGTCATTATACGGGAAATTACAAAACTGTACACTATAAAAAAAGATTTTTTTCTGGGAATGCAAGGCGAGAAGTTGTAGAAAAAATTATAGAATCAAACCAATTAGCCAGTGTTTATCGTAGACTAAAAGCTAACGAACTAATGAATGCAGGGGACAGTGAACCTGCTCATCTGCCTACAAACAATGTTTTACGAGTAGCTGCAAGTGAATTTGTACGACAGAAAAGACTTGATGAAATTTTTTTTACAGCTTTATATAAAGCAAAATACATACATCCGTTTAATGCTTATATTCGCGATATAGGACTAGATAATTTTTTTATTTATTATTGGGGAACTCTTCAAATACATGTGTACAATTCATACTGCCGTAAACAGTTTTCAAAAATTGCTATAGATGCAACCGGTGGAATTGTTAGAAAATTAAGAAGACCTTCTGGATCCTTATCTGGAGCAATATTTTTGTACGATGTTGCAGTACGTGATACTGAATCAAAAATGCAATATTCTGTGTGCAATATGCTATCGGAAAGACATGACTCAGACAGCATCGCATTTTGGTTACAACGGTGGATTCGTGATGGGGCAGCAACCCCTAATGAAATAGTATGTGATATGTCAATTCCCTTACTTTCAGGCATAGCAAAATCGTTTGGTAAAATGGCTACAATAACAGATTACATAAATCTTTGTTACGGAATACTGTTTAAAAATGTGAGTAAGAGACCAACTACATATATTAGACTCGACGTAGCTCATTTAATAAAGATGTTCTTAAACTGTAAATATTTAAAGAATCAAAGAATAAGAACTAGACACTTTTTCGTTCGTTCATTAGCTCTTTTAATTTTATGCAGTGATATTATATATGCAAGAAAAATTTTAGTAGCAATAATTTCTGTCGCAATTTGTGAAACTGAAGGAATTGACAGCAATGGGCAGCCAAATTTCTGTAGCACACAAAAACGTTGGCTGAAAAATTTGATTGCGTTTGGCGATCCATCTACAGCGGAACAAATAATATTGGACACAATTTCTACACAGGAACAGAATGACGAAGAAAACGACAAAGATATTTTATGGTCTGAAGAATTTAACGATGATTCATTATTTTCAATTTGGATTGAAAATATTATAGAAGAATGTAAAAATACAGTTAATAATGAAGGTGATACGGACAATATGCAGTTTATTCCGGAAATCATTCCTTACATAAAAAACTTAGTAAAGTTATTGCCCTTATGGACTGCAGTAATGAACCCATTTATTACAAATAGTGGAAGAGTGGCTTCTAGCTCTTCTGTGGAAAGTAATTTTAATGATATAAAAAATCGTATTTTTCACAATCAAAATTTACCTATAAGAATAGATGACATGGTACTACACCATATTAAAAACTTGGAAGGCACAATGAAATTATGTATATCGTCAAAATTGCAGCAAGAAAAGGATAAAACACACTTGTCTAAAAAATTAAGTAATACGGAAAATGAGCAGAACAAGGTTAGTAAATTATAATTAAAAATATTGGGTTAAATGGTTAAACATACTTAATTTCAACTTAGACTTATTTAATGTATTCGTATTATCAAACTAATGTGTTACCTATTTTAGGAAGCATTTTCACGTATAAACTCTCCCAATATATTACAATCTGAAGATAAAGACATACAAAGTAATATACAGTTAGACGTAACTACAACTCTTATTGAAGTATGTATTACATCATACAGTGCTTGATTTTAGTAGACACATATTTTTGCTTATCTAGAAAAATTATATTTATTATATACAGCGTGGTCCTTAAAGAGACAATTTCAATTAGGCGAGATCTTTTTACCTATAAATTTAAGAAAAAATGTGTAATGAAGAAAAATGTTCAGAATGAAAAAGTGCATCGATGAGTACCAAGTTTGTTGTTTATTTGTTTCTTATGTACGAGTTAGAAGCAAAAGAAAATACACGAATTAAGGCAATTATCAGAGTGCCACGAAAAATAAAACAATAATTTATGTTTGTTGTTTCTGAGAGATTTAACATTTCTTTTGATTTTATTATCATTAGAATAATAGGAAGACAATTTAGAAGTAAAA
This sequence comes from Harpalus rubripes, assembly GCA_963082715.1. Lineage (NCBI taxonomy): Eukaryota > Metazoa > Arthropoda > Insecta > Coleoptera > Carabidae > Harpalus > Harpalus rubripes. The sequence continues at coordinate 45,833,362 of OY720453.1, forward strand.
AGTTAACCAAAAATTCCAATAATAATAATAATAATAATAATTAAATCAAATGAAATGTCAAATCTGTCAGATATGTCAGAAACATCAAACATAAATTATTGTTTTATTTTTCGTGGCACTCTGATAATTGCCTTAATTCGTGCATTTTCTTTTGCTTCTAACTCGTACATAAGAAACAAATAAACAACGAACTTGATACTCATCGATGCACGTTTTCATTCTGAACATTTTTCTTCATTACACATTTTTTTCTAAAATTAATAAGAAAAGAGATATCGCCAAATCAAAATTTTAACATTGAATTTCCTATGTTCGTGAAATTAAGTAGACACCCGGTATATATATATATATATATATATATATATATATATATATATATATATATATATATATATATATATATATATATATATAATTTTAGGTACCTGCTCAAGAAATGGAACCAAACATACAGTCGACATCAGTCAAAGATACAACAGTAAGACATAATAGTTATTTATGTTTATCGAGTCTATTCTGTAACTGAGTGGTTATTTTTTAACAATTGGTTATAAATTTCGACCGATCAAGTGTTGACACATGACAAATTAAAGATTTTTACCTCCTCCTACCCTTGGTAAGGGAGGTATAGGGATCGAGCTAAAAATCGCATATCGAGATTCTAGTAAATGACCACGTTCCCAAGGTCCCTAGAATCCGAATTTAACATTTTCACAATCATGTCTGTGGGTGTGTGTGTGTATTCTTGCTTTATTTTAAAATGGTAAGCAGTGATTAGATTTTGGTGTAAATTAGATAACCGGAACTGCCATTTTCCTTTAAGCTCAAAACAGTTTTCATCAAAAAATGCATTTAAATTACATTTTTTTCGCAATTTATATTATTATAAAAATGAAAGATAACCAAATTTTCTACAGATATGCATTATTACTTTTTCTATATATTTTATGAATAAATTTATAAAATAAGTTATTTATAAAACCCGGAGCCTGTGCTTTAAGAATAAACATTTATGTAATTGACAGATAAATGTCACTGTCAATGAATTCATCATTTCAGAGTAAGAATAGTCATATTTTAAGAAGAAAATATTAAAATATGAATTTATTGAATATATGAGCAATGAATTACGTCACTATCACGAATTTAAATAGAACTAATATAACGGTAAGATTCTGGAGAAAAAAATTCTGATAATACCTAAATTGGAAGAGTATTTATATGCAAAGGAATGTAAATGTGAAGTAAATATGTATTCAGGTATGTATTTAAGTTAAATGGCGGGAGGTTTAGTGCTGGCCACATCAGATTTTTAGTTATGTAATCGAAATCTATGGGATAAAAATTTTAACCACTGGTTAAAAAGAAGCACTTTGTTACAGAATAGGCCTATGTATAAGTCCTATAAACATGGCATTAAGAGCTTGGTCGGAAATATTAAATGCGAGGCGTGTAGCCGAGCATTTAATCCGATTGAGTTCTTAAAGCTTGTTAAAAGATATATAACATACATTTTTTTGTTTGGAATAACTTTTATATTTAATATTTAAAATAAGAACCTAGAATTTTACACTTCAATTTGACATTTCAATACAATTAAAACATTTACAGATCATCGCGGACTTTATGGCCAAATGTACACAATGACGGCCTTAATAACTCTATTAAAATTTAAGAACGACAAAAAAAGTAACTATTTTGATTCGTAAAGTCCACTACGATGTTTAAATGTTAGTTGTAACATAAACGGTTACTTAGTGGATCCGTTGCTAACATAATAAACACTTATGTATAGTATCAAAAAAAAACAATTTTTTATTTGCTATTTTAGGTAAGTTTTGATGAAATAAAACCAAAAGAATCATTAAAATCTTTAGAAACGACCCAACTAGAAAATTGGGGTGGAGAAGGTGTCACTGCGCCAAAACGACCAAGGAAATCTTATTTGGAAAGTCAATCCGAATTTCAATTCATTAATTTAAATGAAAATATGTCTACAATTCCTATTGGATTAATAAAAAAAGGAAATAACGTCACTTTCAAACCAATTTCATTTGGGAAAGAAAAATTAGTTATTACAAATACGTGTGGGTTCGACTGCATACTACAATTATTTTGTGCTGCTTATTGCGACAGTCAACATATGAAGGAATATACTGACAATTTACAAGCAGACGATAGTATAAAATATTTAATTAAACAATTAACTGTAAAGGGAAGAGTTCATCGCAAGGTATATGTTGAACGAGGAAAATTGTTGCAAGAAATGTTTCCTGGCACAAAAAATCCGAACTTAATCAGACATGTAAATGCAGCTTGTACTATTAAACATATGTTACATGTAAGTTTTATATAACGTTGCATTCTTATAATATTAATATTTGAAATATATGACTATAAAAATAACAATATGAAAAAAGTAGTCATGATTCTTTAAACCTATCATTTGTAGTTGCTTATTAACACAATTTCTGTTACTAATATAAATATATATTTTCAGCTTCTCATGACGAAACATTTACAAAGATCTTATACCGAAAAAAACATATGCCAGAACAATAATTGTAAGAATATAACTCAGTTTGAAAATATTGCATTTACAATTATTATGGCAAGCAATGAGAAAGTTAATCCCGAAACAATAACAGAAATTTTTTAAAAATATTTCAAGCAAGAAACCAAAATATGTTCTAAATGCCTTCAGGGAACGTTAATTACTGATATTCTAATAAATAAACATTATATTTTTTTAGAAGTCATGACATATGCCGGAGAGGACTTATGTACACGATTAAATTCATTTCCGCAGCGTTTAAAAGTCACAAATAAATTAGTTTGTGTTACGTATAATTTACAAGGAGTAGTACATCTGCAAGGAGGAAACGTAAACGAGACGAAAAGTTTGGGACATTTTGTGGCCTTTATTAGAAGAAAAAATGAAAAGTGGGAAATTTATGACGACTTGGCAGATAAGCCCGATACTAATTGTAGCACAGATCGCATTGTCCACTGTGTAGCAGTTATGTATACGGCATAATAATAGACCAAAGACAATTTGTAATTTACTTAAATAAATATTTATAGTACAATATATAGTTATTTCAATATTCCCTAAAATGTTACTACTGACCTGTACCGTAGTTTCTACTTATACAATTAAGAACGGGTTTTGCGAATACAGGATGTTATGTAAGTGTACAACGCTTAACGGCCTTAATCCATGGTAGAACTGATCCTATAGATAGTAAATCTGGCAATAATTTTTGTTTAACATGCTTCCTACAAGAACTAGAGGTTTTTAAAACTGACCAATCGCGTCAAAGTTCAAAATTTTGTAAAAAAGATAAAATCAATGTGATCTCTGGAAAAGTCACACCTGTCACAAATGACATATAAGAGAATTAGTGTCGGGGCATATTTCAGATATTAATAATGAAAAACTACATGTTTATGAGCTGTGATTATAAACAGACTAACAACGAAAATAGATGAGTACAAAATAATTCAAAATAATTTTTATTGTTGAAATGTCTAGAAAACATACATGTATACATAACGCATATTCAATTTTGTGGGTTAGCATAAATGTCAGTTTTGACAGTCAACATTGTTTTAACTAAAACACTGTTTTAAGAAATGTCAAATTCAAATTTCAATATTTAATTTCTCCTTTATGTTTAAAGAACGATTTATTTTAAATATTTGTTTGAATACAAACTATGTTCTGCTTTAAAATCATGTTTTGATAAATTTTATATTATTTATTACCTTCCGTACCTTTAGGTAAGGAAGGTATCGTCTTTGGTCAAAAAATTCGATGGTGAGATTTTGATGAATAAGCACGTTTTAGGGTCTCCAGAATACGATTTTACTATTTTCACGATGATGTCTGTATGTACGTATGTATGTATGTATGTATGTATGTATGTATGTATGTATGTATGTATGTGTGTGTGTGACGATTTTTGCGGATCCGATAACTCCAATTCTAGAATTCAAAAAAATATAATTCTTTCGTATTCCTTTTCTTTACATCCATATGAAGAGCTGATTAGATTTTGGTTATAACTGGTCAACCGGAAGTACCCTTATTTCAAGATTTTAACAGTTTTTCTTGAAAAAACGCTGTTAAATATCATTTTTTCACATTTAATGTTATTATAAATATTAAAGAATATTTTATTCTCTATACGATTTGATTACATTTTATACTTCATATTCAATGGATACAGAGTTAAAAAATTATAAAGAAATTAAATTTCATAAAGCAGCTAGCTGCGCTATAACAATGAAAACAGCTACTATATTAAGAAAATTGACAGATGTCAGTGTCAAGTGCAATTGACATAGTATGTTTGTGTTATAATTTTACTGGAAATATAGAAACAAGATACTTTCTGTATGGAATTTGTGCAAAATACATAGAACTGACTGAAGGTAATGTACTGGCAATATGAAATCTTTTGCAAGAAACTTTCTGTATGAAATTTGTTACAAAATACATAGAAATGACGGAAGATAATGTGCTGGTCACATCAGATTTTTTTAATTATTACATAATGAAATTTGACATTTCTTAAAATAACGTTTTATTTAAAACAAGGCTTGTGCTACCAGCCAGCGATTTTTACTTTTGTACAAAATTTTGTAGTACGAAGTGATTAGTCAGTTTTAAAAACCTCTACTTCTTGCAGGAAGCATGTTAAACAAAAATTATTGCCAGATTTACTATCTATGGGGTCAGTTCTACCATGGGTTAAGCGTTGTACACTTACTTACATAACGATGCTGTAATGAAAAGAAAGTGGATTATTTAATCCAAGCAGTAGTTATCGTACAATTTCGAAAATAATCGGGCATTATGGAACAAATGCGTAAGTAGTGATTTCATCTTTTTATCATTCATTTTATGAGAAGTTAATAAATATTTTTATCATAAATAAATAAACGAACACTATCTGTACTCTAATTCTCTTCATTATAGTAAGGAACACAACAGACTTAAAAGATTTCAATCTGAATAATTTAAATAAATGCAATAGAAAGTATAAATATCTCTTTATATATGTAGGGATTAGAAGATTTTCTTTGCCAAAAATACACAAGTGTTTTACAATTTGTTATAGATTACTGTTTTATCAAAGTACGATTTATAAAATGAAAAAAATAACTTGGTAAAATTCTTATCTGAGTCTAAAATAACTATTGAATTTTTAATGAGAGTTTATTAAAATTATTTAACAAATTGTCATTCATTCTCTAACCATGGTAACAAAATTTGTGTATTATATTCCTTATGTTCACTGATTAATAGTATATTATACAACGATGCTATAATGAAAACTATTATCCCCGACTATGAATATTGCAACACGAACGAGCAAAGCGAGCAAAGGTTGTAATCAGGGCATCGAACCTGAACCCGAACCGAACCAAAACAGGAACCAAACCGTACCATTTCAGCAAACCCAAACCCAGAACCAAACCTCATATATATTTTTCAATTAAACCCGAGTTGGACCGAACCGTGTATTAAAATTTGGGTTCAGGGTTCAGCTCCGGTTCAGGTTAAGCGTAATTCTGCATGTGCGCGTTGCTGCCTGTTTTTATAAAAATAAAGTAAATTTGTCTACTGTCGTTCTTTATTTTATTTACTCCTGTTTCTTTTAAGGAAGGTAGTATCTATTTGGCTATGAGCATGTTTATACGTCTCCTTAATTTTAAATTATCCCTATTTAAAAATTGATATACAAAAATCATTATTCCAATTTTTATTAAGTCGGACTGAACCTCGACCCCAAAACCTGAACCCGGAAAAAAACCGCAAATGTTATTTATGCATGAATCAGAACCGCACCCAAATCTATTTCTCAAAAAATAATTTCTGTTTCTGGCTGGTTCGATGCCCTGGTTGTAATCATCCAAGGGAATACTAGCTATTATAGCGAATTGGATACTATACTCTATCTTCGACTAATTTATTTCGTATAAAATTCTCTGCAATTTAGCTAAAATTCAGAATGATGTGATGTATCTATGTGTCATATTGCAAAATTGTTTGTTTATGTTAGTTTGTGATAGTTACCTAATATTTATTTCTGCACGGATTAGCTGATCACACATTAACATTTTTTATTGATGTTAGCGGAGAGAATAAGGATTATTATTCCCTTTTATTATTTACTTTGAGAATAAAATAATGCATCATGTAGCAAAAATTATATATGTACATAATGAGCATATTGTTAACTAGTCATAGATAAATAAACTTTTTAATACATTACTGTCAATCATTTACAATATAACTAAGTTTATAAAATAATCCATGTTCATAGATTTAAAAAAAACGACATACATATTAATATAACAAGTTCATCTGTGGAGTGTCGAGGAATAATAGTGATAGTGTCTTGGTCAAAAACAAACAAAATAAGTTGCGTGTATATGACGTATGTAACCAGCATTTTTAAAACCCATATATAGCATATATTGCAACATATTCTGAGCATATTCATTTATACTTTGAAAAACACTAAAATCTATAGAACGGGGGGATAGAATTAAGGTGGCCCCACCAATAACATTCCACCTATGTTTCGTATGCAAGCAGCATTTTTAAAACCATATATAGCATATTGCAGCATATTCTTAGCATATTCGTTTACACATTGAAAAACATTAAAATTAATAGAACGGGGGGCTAGTATTAAGCTGACCCCGCAAATGAAATTCTACCTATGTCTCGTATACAACAAGCATTTTTAAAACCATGCATAGCATATTGCAGCATATTCGTTTACACATTGAAAAACATTAAAATTAATAGAACGGGGGGCTAGCAGTAAGTTGACCCCGCAAATAAAATTTTACCTATGTTTCGTATGCAACAAGCATTTTTAAAACCATGCATAGCATATTGCAGCATATTCTTAGCATATTCGTTTACACATTGAAAAACATTGAAATTAATAGAACGGGGGGCTGCATTAACTTGACCCCCAAAAAAAATTCTACCTATGTTTCGTATGCAATAAGCATTTTTAATACCATTTATAGCATATTGCAGCATATACTGATTATATTCGTTTACACATTGAAAAATATTAAAATTAAAAGAACGGGGGGCTAGCATTAACTTGACCCCGCAAATGAAATTTTACCTATGTTTCGTATGCAACAAGCATTTTTAAAACCATGTATAGCATATTGCAGCATATACTGAGCATATTCGTTTACACATTGAAAAATATTAAAATTAAAAGAACGGGGGGCTAGCATTAACTTGACCCCGCAAATAAAATTTTACCTATGTTTCGTATGCAACAAGCATTTTTAAAACCATGTATAGCATATTGCAGCATGTACTGAGCATATTCGTTTACACATTGAAAAACATTAAAATTAATAGAACGGGGGGCTAGCATTTGACCCCGCAAATAAAATTCTACCTATGTTTCGTATGCAACAAGAATTTTTAAAACCATATATAGCATATTGCAGCATATTCTTAGCATATTTATTTCTACTAATATAATTATTTAAATTGTTTATTGGAGGGGCTGTAATTAAGTTAGCCCCCCGATTTTAATGTGGTATATTGTTGTAATGTATACAGCATTTTGCTTTTTATATACGGCATATTTTAGCATATAAGTAGCATATTCAATTTTAATTACAAAAAATATAATTTCCTGTTTTTGGGGGGCCACCGTTAAGTTGGCCCCCCTAAATTTAATTTTTAAAAAACACAAAATCAAAACTAGCATTTCCAAATTAATTTCCAGCATGTTTGAGCATCTTTCAAGCATATTCATTTCACATAGCTTTTATTTTGAAATTTTAATATGGGGGGGCCAACTTAATGGATCTCTCACAGACAGTCGAGCAGCATTGAAGGCGTTGAGATCGCATGTATTAAAATCAAAAATAGTTCTAAAATGCACTCACATTCTTCAAGAACTGGCAAAACACAACAAAGTTACTTTTATGTGGGTTTCAGGGTATAAGGATATAGAGGGAAATGAATAGGTTGATGAACTAGCCAAACAGGGAGCAAAAACCAAACCTATTGAAGCAGTGAAGAAGTACACACATTGGCATAGGGGAACTGTTTGGACTTTATAAGACACAGTATTATTCCCTTGTAAACCTTGGGAACGCACAATAGGTCTTAGAGACCGCAGTGCGTCGGGCAGTCTACTGATCCCTAGACCAACTAACTAACTAACTAGAGTGGAGGATCCATACACACAAACACATAGACATCATCGTGAACATGTTAAGATTGGATTCTAACGGCCTTAAAACGTGGTCATTTACCAAAATCTCGATAATGCGATTTTTAGCACGATCCCTATACCGCCCTTATCAAGGGTAACGGGATAGACCGGGCGCCAAGAAACATTCCGTTTGAAAAAACCGGTGGATTCATTCTGATTGATGATTTAGGTTCAGAAAGACCTAAAGAATGAAATTCTGAATGTTGCCGGACAAAGTCAGTGGTCAATTTTTTTTTTATAGGGGGTATAAGAATTTTTGATAAAATCACATGTAACGGTCAAGAAAACGTTGTTTATTACTACTAAAAAGTTGTTTCTGTATGGTATGAAATTAAAAACATCACGAATATTATAAAATACAAATTTAATATGGTAAAAAATCCGCGTGCCTGAGTGTTTGGTCGCGAATCCGGGGAACCGGGTTTGATCCCGACCGATGCCATAAAGAAATATTTCGAATTTAAATGGCACAAAAGTTACCCTTGTGGCGCACTCTCCACACATTAATGAGTGCTCGTGAGGTGACGCCTGGTAAACGCCTGCACGGTTGCCGGATACGACCGATGGTCATTTACTTTGTTTCTCTCTCCGCAGCAATTTATACCAGCTTCAAAGTATTGTAGCGGGCCATATTGTACCCGACACGATTTAGACGGTTTAGTTATAAAAGAGTTTTCACATAACGTCAAACGAGATAGTGTGGCAGCTTATTTTGATATCTGAGTTAACAAATTTAAGTGCAAATTTTAATAGTTGTTCCAGAAAAAGCAGATTGATGATAAAATTTTCTTAGAGGCCAAGTATATTACATTTAAACAAGCCTATGTTGCCAGATCATAGCCTTTCGACCCCTTCCGTCCTGTATTAGTAAAAAATTTCGCACTTTATTAAGCTATATCTCTTAAACAATATGGCCAAAAAGTTATTTTTATTTTAATATTTGTCATTTATATATTTCTATAAACTGAGATGTTTTCCAATAAAATAGAAAACATATATAAGAGCTCTCTTTGACTGCATTAATCTCAAATTTGAGATGGTCAATCGATTTTTACCAATAAGAAAATATGTAAATATTATTGTTCTGTACAATAAACAGCCACTGAGGGAGTAAGCCAGCTCAATTTGGCGCCGGTTCCAAGCCAAGCCCGAGTAAATGGTGAGGGTTGGTGGTAGGAAAGGTATCCGACCGTAAAATCTTCGCCGAAACTAAAAACGGAAAGTGTAGGATCGGAAAGTGGGATAAGGGCTTGGGTGTTCCTTGCAAGTGACATGAAGTTGTAGCCTCGCCTGACCCCTGTGCCAAGTCGGTTAGAAGACTACCCCGTCATGGACGGTCGGGGTTAGAGAAGCCAGTCCTCAGGATTAGAACTGTCAATCTCAGGAGTATGAGGAAGGGCAAAGAGAAGGAAGAAGGACTGTGACGCAAAAGATTTCAGTGAGAAAGGACAGTGTGAAGATGTGTTGGACAGGAATGATTGGAGGAGAAGAGTAAGGAACAGCGACCCTGAAGAATAAGAAGAAGATACTACCCTAAAAAGATAAGTTTTGACAATCGTTATGAACACATTTATAGGGAGAGATACAGTTTAAATAATTTTTTTACAACTACAAGACATTGTTCTGTAGTCTGAATTACATTTGCAAGGCCTAATTAAAGACTCAGGCAGAGGAGGTTTTATCATTTTCGTCGGATGTGACTTGGAATTTTGTCATTCATAGCCGAATTGGAAGAAGTTCAGAGGCTCGAACAGTGGTTGTAATGATTTTTTCCACAAATATGTTTAGGATGCAGCTCTTAAACAATGTAAAACTAAAGCATCAGAAGTACAAATAATTTTGGTTGAATTTAAATTGAACCCAATATTACGGGTAATCAACTTGTAGCGTAATTCATCTGATGTGGTTTTTTGTTTGGCAAACAAATAAGTGCAGACTTCTTCAACCTGATGAAAGTGCATCGGAGTTTCTGGATTATTTCCAAAAGTAGAGAGAGCATCTTGAGCAAATACTTGTGTTGTGATGCAACATACAGACATTGTTTCTTAGCTACTACCCGGCTTGTCGTGTCGCAACCAGTTTCACTGTCTGAAACAACCGATTTGCATCTACTCTTTGAACATATATTCTACCTGTAGTTTCGGTAGTACTTGGTGTTTCGGTTATAATATAACAAAATACACTGTTTTTTAGTGAATACTAGCTTTTGGAGTCACTCCGTAGAGCACTCGCCCGCGCAGCTAAAGTTCCGGTTTGAACTATGGAAGTTACTGCGAAACACTCTAAAAACACGTATTTCGCTTAGAAAATGCCTTTTCAAGTGATTTGGAGACATGTTGTAAAACAGTTTTTACATCTGATTTGAACGTTTCACGGTATGTTTGGAGTATAGTATGACAAAATACACTGTTTTCTAGTGAATACAAGCTTTAGGAGTCACACCGTAGTGCACCAGATTGTAATAAATATTTCTATTTTAAATGTTGTTTGTGTGACAATTTATTAAAAATTGAGGCATCTTGAAATCTTCCTCACTTAAATTTGTTAACTCAGCATTCAAAATAAGCTATCACACTATCTAGTTTGACGTTATGTGAAAACTCTTTTATAACTAAAACGTCTAAACCGTGTCGGGTACAATATGGCCCACTGCAACACTTTTGAGCTGGTATAAACTGCTGCAGAGAGGGAAACAAAGTAAATGACCATCGGTCGTATCCGGCAACCGTGCAGGCGTTTACCAGGCGTCACCTCACGGGCACTTATTGACGTGTGAAAAGTGTACCACAAGGGTAACTTTTGTGCCATTTAAATATTTCTTTATGGCATCGGTCGGGAACGAACCCGGTTCCCCAGATTCGCGACCAAACACTCAGGCACGCGGCTTTTTTACCATATTTAATTTGTATTTTATAATATTCGTGATGTTTTTAATTTCATACCGTACAGAAACAACTTTTTAGTAGCAATAAACAACGTTTTCTTGACCGTTACATGTGATTTTATCAATAATTCATATACCCCCTATAAAAAAAATTGACCACTGACTTTGTCCGGCAACATTCAGAATTTCATTCTTTAGGTCTTTCTGAACCTAAATCATCAATCAGAATGAATCCACCGGTTTTTTCAAACGGAATGTTTCTTGGCGCCTGCACTAGGAGTTAAAAAGTAAATTATTAAACAAAATATTATGATTAAAATTATTTTTAAAAAATCGGTTCAAATAACTGGCCTGGCCCGACCCCATCCGGATTTCCCGGTACTAAACATGTTCCTAGTCCAGCCCTGACTACCAGTACCATTTTATTCATATGAACATCAAACTATGACGTCAAGTGAGAAAAATCGGTGTTTAGTAGTGCTTAAAAATACTTTTTAAGAAATGCTGATAATACAAAAGCAAATTATAAAAAAGGGAAATATGTATATAGTTTTAAAACAAACAAAAAACAATGGCAAATGGTGACTTGTGATACGAATAATGGGCAATAAACAAAAAAATCAGGGGGAGACTTTAGATGCGTTATAGAGCAACAAGGGGGGAGTAAAAAGAAAGTAAATCAGTGATTCGAAAGCGCAAGTAAAATAGAGATATTACTGAAGTTCTCATTTCATGCGTGATAATTAACTCCTTTGCCCAATCTGAATAGGATTTTATATTCTAATATAAACAAATAGTTAACCACCTATTTGAAACCACTGGGAGAATGAACTCGCGAAACAACTGATGGCCATTAGACAGCCACAGCCAAATTATTTCTGCGGCCATTTTACAAGCTTCCAGGAACCAGTGTTAAAAGGTTAAATGATAGAAAAATATGAAAAGAAGTAATTTTTAAATAAAACTGCATTAAATAATTTACTTACAGGTATACTGATTGTTTACTTTAGACAGAAAATATTGGTTTTCACTAAAACAAGCCAGGGCCGTTCCTAGCGGGCGTGCAATTCGTGCCCCGCACGCAGGCGGCCAAAAGGTGGGGCGACCGTCGGTACATAGAATGTATAGATATAACATAAAATATTTATAATATAACGTAAATAATTTATCAGATTACAATATGTACGAGAATGTAGCAATATTTTTAAAAAGTTTTATAATATTTATTTTTTTGTATTTATGAGGTGCTACCCAAAATATCCGAGAATTATTTTCTGGCGGGTGGTAGGGCGTAAGTTCAGAATTCTTCCGCTAGTTTTCTTTACTAGACACCTGACACCGTTTTCGATCTGTTGCCCTAGTGTCATCCTTGCGGAAACATCTGAGTGATTTCATAAGCGCTCTTTGACGTGTTCGGCGATTTTTTAATAGCGGACATTAAAAAACAACATGTAAGAGAAAACCACGCGTAAACCCTTGCAAAGCCTCCTCCCCGAAGTCTTCCGAAGCAATGCGACAATTTCCGCTGCTGATTTTCTCTAACAAGATACAAAACTTTACTGCCTGCTATTGAAATATCGCTCAACCCAGCGCTTACCAAAAAAAAGAATTTACACTGATCGGTCAGATGTTTCCCCAATGATGACTGACACTTGAGCAATAGATCCAAAAAGGTGCCTAGTGATTAGTGAAGGCACGTATTGGGAGAAGTCGGAATAATTCTCGGATATTTTGGGTAGCACCTCGTGTATGAATAAGGTATTATAAATAGTAAAAATTGTGTTTTGTTGTGTAGTTATCACTTAGGGGCGGCGAATTATATATTTGCACGCAGGCGGCAGTATTCCTAGGAACAGCCCTGAAACAAGCTACAGTTTCTATGGCAAATACAAATACATAAAAAAGTAATTTTATATAGAGCTGCATGGAATAATTTATTTATACTGATTGTTTATTTTAGGTATATGGAATGATAAATGAATTTATACATACGCCACAATTATATATGAAGAATATGAGCATGTAATTGTGAATTAGCTGAAATTATGCACCACCGTGTGCGAATAAGTACAAAAATAAAAATGTTCTTGTTGATATAATAAGTTGCAATGCAATATTGAATTAATTTATATTTTTTATGAATAAAACTGTTTTTGTTTAATATTTTATTGGATGCATAATGTTTTGCTTTATTTAATTTTATAATAATTTTTTTTATACAGTATAAATAAAACTTTAGAATTTAATTATTTGTTTTTCCTGATAATTTTTCCTTCCATCATTTATGTTTATACCATTAAAATAACGCCCAAACAACGTTTTAAAATGACATAGAAACACCGTCTTAAAATGTCGTCCAAACAACGTCAAAAAATTACGAGGAAACGTCTTAAAATGACGTCTAAACAGATCTTATAATGACGTCTAAACAACGTCTTAAAATGACGTCTAAACCACATCTGAAAATGACGTCGAAACAACGTCTTAAAATGATGTCGCACAGCTCCACGCTGAGACGTCTTCAGGACGACAATATGACGTAATTTAGAACGTCACAGTGACGTCGATTTTTGGTCATTTGTGTTACTTCAGGCTGTTCACCGTGTTGCTCCGTTTCATCATAATAATAGTAAACCTAAAAACATTATTGTGCAATTTACGTCTAGATAGAGATAAATATATTGCCAGTGCGTGGTTGAATAAAAATATTAATACTAGTCTATTAAACTTTTCTGAAAATAATAAAATATTCCTTAATGATCACCTTACTCCAGAAAAAAAGCTTCTCCTAAAAATTGTTAAAGCCAAATCTTATGAACAAAAAGTACAATCCTCTAAAATATTAGTTCGCAATACAGAATCATCGCAAATAATATTCATTAACTCAGAAAAAGATCTCGTTAAAATAGTGTAACTTAACTTTTTTACTGAAAACCGAAACTTAAGTGCTAACTGCTAAACATTTATTATCAGAATATTAGAGGAATATTTCACCGTCGCCTGGACAATAGTAGTCGATGTTAAATGGCAGCTTAATGGACTACGCGAAGACCATAGGAGAGCAAACCAGTATGGAAACTCACAGAGTGTCAAATCGTTTTGGGCGCAATGGGACTCCATGGTGATTGAGAAGAGAACTCATCATTCCCAAGAGTAGAGTACCAAACGTGTTTAAAGAGATCCATGACGGATCTGGAGGCCATTTTGTAGTCCTCAAAACTTTAAATAGATTGTGCCAGCGATTTTACTGGTTTAACTTCATAGAAGATGGGTAAAGGAAAACTTCTGGAGTTCAGTCAGAGGTTAAAAATTATTTATTTTCGGCCTCTACTAGTTTCGGCACCACATGTGCCTTCATCAGGAGCTACAAAATTATTACAGAAATAATATAAATATGTAAAGACAATGAGGTTTCTTATATATAATAATTACTTACGTGAAAATGTGTTTTATACTGATATAGGCTTTAAACAGATAAAAACTGTCGGAACCCTCTTCAGTAAACTTAAGGCAGACATAGATATAAACAACAGGACGCATGTCGTGTACAAAATACCATGCAACGACTGTCCGGCGCAGTACACAGAACAAACTAAGTGTTACTTAAACACACGGATAAATGAACATAAGAGAAATTGTAACAATAAGAACACAATCAATGGAAAATACGCTTTAGTTAGTAATGTCCAATCACTTGACCATACATTTAATTTTGACAAAGTAAAAATTATAGACACGGAATATAATCTACGCAGACGACTTACACTAGAAATGCTGCACATTAATAATGATACCAATAACATTAATTTAAAAACAGATAGTGTTAATATTAGTAAAATTTATACAAATTATTAAAATTTAATAATAAAAATCAAAAGACTTAACAATAATAAAAATAGCACTACAAACCAATCTCACAAATTAGATATAATACAATCCAAACTAAAATTCGCGGGTTAATTGTTTTTACTTAAAATTAGTAACAATAAAAAGAATTAAATGACTTAAGATTTGGCGGTTTATGTGTGACCTTCGCAACATAGGTACTGGTCACAACATTAGTTTTTTCGTAGGGTGTAGAAATAATAAAACACGTTTGCCTTAAAATATTTGATATTTTCAAAAATAATCTCACGACATATGTTTCAAAATGAACATTATCATTCATTTTTATTAATTATGACAACCATTGTACATGTATTTCCATGTTATATATATATATATATATATATATATATATATATATATATATATATATATATATATATATATATATATATATATATCTTTCAATGTTATCAGTATAAAACACATTTTCACGTAAGTAATTATTATATATAAAAAAACCTCATTGTCTTTACATATTTATATTATTTCTGTAATAATTTTGTAGTCACATGTGGTGCCGAAACTAGTAGAGGCCGAAAATAAATAATTTTTAATCACTGACTGAATTCCAGAAGTTTTCCTTTACCCATCAAATTTCCAGTCAAGAAGATCTACGATCATTCATAGAAGATGTTGACTGGTGCAAGAAATGTCTTTAAACTAGTGTTAATATTTATTTATCACAGTGTTAGCTAAATTTCTTTTCTTTTTATTACCGTTTTAATTTATTTGTCGTTTAATAAACTTTTATTTTAATTTATAAATTATTAATTAAAGTATCGCAATTGTACTTTGTACATTTATTGTTAATATTTCGTTGATTTTTACAGTTCACCCATATAAATAAACGTTAAAATATCAAATGTCATGGGAACCTCCCGCCAACTGAGAAAAATATCGGCATTTAAGTTTTTGGCCATTTTCTCATAAAAATTTATGAAAGATATTTAAATTTCTTAAAAATTAAAAAATATTGCGTAATTAATACTTGTTAAATATGTTTTACTATTTATAAAAGTTTACATTCGTCGTGGTACCGAAAGAAGTATCATTGATTTTTAAATATTTTTTCTCAACCTTTTTCTACAAATTTTCTTTTTTTCGTCCACCACTTTGATCCTGTTAAACATATGATACCACAGTTTGAAAATTTGAATTTATATACTTAATACTGTTTATCATATTCGTAACGAAATTTTAGATGAAAAAAGGAGAACAAGCCGATTTGCAGGTGTTTAAATTTTTAGAGGGACTTCATGTGAGTTTAAATTGTAAGTAACTCGCAAATCGCTCATCGGCGAAAATCGTATAATACATGATAGGAAACATAATTTCATGCAGAATACAAATTTTCAAACCACGTTATCGTATCTTTAACAGAATCACAGTGGTGGATGAAAAAATTAAAATTGTAGGAAAAGAATATAAACTGTTATATATAATAAAACCTATTGTGCAGTGTACATATATCTCAAACAATATTTGAATGCATACGTGCCGCATTTCACGCTCTATATACATAATTATGTATATGTATTGTATTTTTACGATTTTAATACGGCATATATAAAAACATTTGGTCTATGTGGTGGAGGTAGAAAGAATACGACGTCCTCAATTTTTCAGACCATTTCATCCGATCATCAATAGTCTCGGTTCGGAGATTTTTCCTTCCGCTACCATTGGTAAGGGAGGTCTAGGGATCGTGCTAAAAATTGCATATCGAGATTTTGGTAAATGAGCACGTTTTAAGGTCCCTAGAATCCAATTGTAACATTTTCACGATGATGTCTGTGTGTGTGTGTGTGTGTGTGTGTGTGTGTGTGTGTGTGTGTGTGTGTGTGTGTGTGTGTGTGTGTGTGTGTGTGTGTGTGTGTGTGTGTGTGTGTGTGTGTGTGTGTGTGTGTGTGTGTGTGTGTGTGTGTGTGTGTGTGTGTGTGTGTGTGTGTGTGTGTGTGTGTGTGTGTGTGTGTGTGTGTGTGTGTGTGTGTGTGTGTGTGTGTGTGTGTGTGTGTGTGTGTGTGTGTGTGTGTGTGTGTGTGTGTGTGTGTGTGTGTGTGTGTGTGTGTGTGTGTGTGTGTGTGTGTGTGTGTGTGTGTGTGTGTGTGTGTGTGTGTGTGTGTGTGTGTGTGTGTGTGTGTGTGTGTGTGTGTGTGTGTGTGTGTGTGTGTGTGTGTGTGTGTGTGTGTGTGTGTGTGTGTGTGTGTGTGTGTGTGTGTGTGTGTGTGTGTGTGTGTGTGTGTGTGTGTGTGTGTGTGTGTGTGTGTGTGTGTGTGTGTGTGTGTGTGTGTGTGTGTGTGTGTGTGTGTGTGTGTGTGTGTGTGTGTGTGTGTGTGTGTGTGTGTGTGTGTGTGTGTGTGTGTGTGTGTGTGTGTGTGTGTGTGTGTGTGTGTGTGTGTGTGTGTGTGTGTGTGTGTGTGTGTGTGTGTGTGTGTGTGTGTGTGTGTGTGTGTGTGTGTGTGTGTGTGTGTGTGTGTGTGTGTGTGTGTGTGTGTGTGTGTGTGTGTGTGTGTGTGTGTGTGTGTGTGTGTGTGTGTGTGTGTGTGTGTGTGTGTGTGTGTGTGTGTGTGTGTGTGTGTGTGTGTGTGTGTGTGTGTGTGTGTGTGTGTGTGTGTGTGTGTGTGTGTGTGTGTGTGTGTGTGTGTGTGTGTGTGTGTGTGTGTGTGTGTGTGTGTGTGTGTGTGTGTGTGTGTGTGTGTGTGTGTGTGTGTGTGTGTGTGTGTGTGTGTGTGTGTGTGTGTGTGTGTGTGTGTGTGTGTGTGTGTGTGTGTGTGTGTGTGTGTGTGTGTGTGTGTGTGTGTGTGTGTGTGTGTGTGTGTGTGTGTGTGTGTGTGTGTGTGTGTGTGTGTGTGTGTGTGTGTGTGTGTGTGTGTGTGTGTGTGTGTGTGTGTGTGTGTGTGTGTGTGTGTGTGTGTGTGTGTGTGTGTGTGTGTGTGTGTGTGTGTGTGTGTGTGTGTGTGTGTGTGTGTGTGTGTGTGTGTGTGTGTGTGTGTGTGTGTGTGTGTGTGTGTGTGTGTGTGTGTGTGTGTGTGTGTGTGTGTGTGTGTGTGTGTGTGTGTGTGTGTGTGTGTGTGTGTGTGTGTGTGTGTGTGTGTGTGTGGATTCTCCACTCTAACTCAAATACTATCATTCAGAAAATTTTGAAACATTGTATTTCGACCTTTTTCTATTATTGAAAGAGCCCATTAGATTTTGGTATAAATCGGATAACCGGAAATGACACTTTACTTAAAGCTCAAATAGTTTTTCTTCGAAAAATACCTTTAAATGTTATTTTATCGAGATAAATGTTATTATAAAAATTATAGATTATTCAATTTTCTGCATATTTGCATTAATACTTTTTCTACATATTTTATGGATAGATTTATAAAATTATTTATAATTTAAATCCCGGAACCTACGCTTTAAACAAACATAACTCCTTGTTATTCAAATAAAATGTATGTAACTGACAGATAAATGTCACTGTCAAAGAACAAATCATTTCAAATTAATAATACTAACGTCTTAAAAAGAAACAAGTAAACAGAACAATAGGAAAGGAGTTCAATACAGTTTCCAGCATAAGTAAACTGCCAAAAGTAGTAGTGTGTGTATTGTATGCATGACGATGTTTTCCTCCACGATAGCTCTTACAACAACCTTTT
This sequence comes from Harpalus rubripes, assembly GCA_963082715.1. Lineage (NCBI taxonomy): Eukaryota > Metazoa > Arthropoda > Insecta > Coleoptera > Carabidae > Harpalus > Harpalus rubripes. The sequence goes on from OY720453.1 coordinate 45,852,063, forward strand.
TCGAGGAAAAACATAATAAAATATAATCTAAAATTTGGTATTACAGACTTTTCTAGTTATTGGAACAACAAAAAAGATTTTGTTTATAAACGATAAACTGGAAGTGATACTTAACTTAAAGCTCATTGCTGTTTCAAACATGGAATTGACGGGAGGTCATGTGTTGGCCACATCAGATTTTTTATATAGATATGTAGAGACATGCCTACTTCTAAAATTATCTCCAATAATAAACGCTAAAGTAAATTAATGTATAATAGTAACAAAAATTAAAAATCTTGGAACGAAAATATAACACGGTTAGTCGCGCGGTCTACAATCGCAGAACACTTATTTAAATTGCACATACTCAATGCTCTACTCCTATAAAATATATTTAGCATACTAAAGTTATACAAGGCCGTATATATATTCGAATTATCACTGTTTAACGAGAGAGGTCTACATATGTAGACCGCAAGTCTAATGCATAAAAAGCGGTTGTAAGTGCACTTATACAGGATGTTTCCTTTAAAACAACCAGTGCTTTTTTAGGTGAACTCATAACTTTAGATAAAAATGTCATATACAACAAATGATAAAAATGAAGGGGCTAATTTAACAGTAACTACAAACCGAAAATTCAACCAGTGGTTCACAAACAGTAGAATAATTTTGAATGGTGTCCTATATATTTTCTTTGTGCATTACATACAGATTTTTTTCTGATTTAAACGATATAATTATATAGAACTGTATAACAATTATTTCCAGTAAAAAATTTAGATATTATGTAATAAAAAATGATAACCTAGGCGGACGTAGACGAGTTCGACCATTTCAATTAAAAACAGCAACAGAAACCTTTAAATCACGCACAGAAGCATTGCGCCTCATATATGTTTACACTTGGGCTTCGTGGACGAACTCGTATACATCGACCTAACTCAGGCTAGGACAGGAAAACGTATGTCTGATTCATTATTCAATTCATTTTTTTAGACACACTGTACTTGTGTATTATTATTTTAATATTGTAACATTATTTTTAATTTTTAATGCCATTTATCTCGAAATAATTGTTATATAACCCTATATAATATTTATGTCGGTGAAATCAGAAAAAATATCTATCTAATAGACTAAAAATTACCTATATTACCTATATAGGATACCAATTAATATATATATATATATATATATATATATATATATATATATATATATATATATATATATATATATATATATATATATATATATACAGTGCATTAAATTTAACCAGTAATGTAACTCGACGAGAGCAACAATATTTCTTAATAACGTTTTTTTCTAAGTCTTTTAGATTGTGAGTAAAAATTCTTTAAAGATTTACTGCACATTTCGGCGCGCGCCCATGGAGAACAAATGGCTGTGTCGTAATCAAATGGGATACAAACAGCTCAAAAATTGTCGGTTATCGGTTACACTTGCAGTCACAGTAATTAATAAACAAATCAACGGAAATAACATTTATTAATTCGTAATAGTGCAATTTTTAAAATAAAGAAATATAATTTTGGATAACAAAATTATAAAGTTTTGTATTAAACCAGGCTTTGAATCACCTGTGAATAGTGGAAGACAAGGAGGGGCGAGGTAACGAGAGGAAGATCAAAAGCATAGTTATTAGTTTATGAGATGATTATTTATCGTCGATAAATCATAATAGTTTAAATACGTTATTCAAAAAATGTAAATACAAACTTTTGTCCATTTAAAAGAGGTACATGAGTACCAATAATTAGTCGTCCATTTATTGTTCCCGCTCAAATATGTTTAAATGAAAATTTTTACAGCATTTTCGTCTATCGAGATGTGTATCGTGCATAATAAATACACCTTCCCAAGTAAATTCAGTCTCATTAATGAACATTATGAGCCATTCCCAAAATTGAAGTCTGTTATGTGCTGAAAACAGAACTTTTTGCACACGTTATGGATATAACTGTTGCTTTTTTAAAAATTGTCATATGTGACACTCCGTATTGTGATGTGACAATGATGTACAAGATTAACAAATGTGCGAATATTAAGAACAGAATGATTTGGTGAAGATTTGGAAACGCTCCGTGTAAATGCGTTGGCAACTCCATGACACTGCCTTTATGTCAACCGTGATGTCAAGTAAAATATAGTACAGATACGAGTAAAAAAATAAATAAATAAACCATAGGTAAGTAATTACAATGTCTGTGTACTCGCATTTTGACAGAATTTTACTTTGTTAACAAGTTTATTACTAATGTCAAAATTTAATTGCAACAATTGACAGGACTGTCAATTGCTAAAACAAAATTTTTCATAGCTATTGTTACTGCATTCAATTATCACAAAATTATTTGGAACGACTCGTCAATTTACGGGGTGGTAAAAATGCTAAAAAAATATGCGATTTCGAGAAAAAGTTATTAAGACATATTGTTGCTCTCGCCGAGTTATATTACTGGTTAAATTTAATGCACTTATTTCATTTATACCCTGTATATATATATATATATATATATATATATATATATATATATATATATATAATCTGCCGTTTGAGAACCACTGGTTGAATTTCCGGTTTATTTTCACTGATATATTAGCTCCTTATTCATGATTTTTTTTTGTATATAAAATTTTTCTTCAGTCATTAGTTCGCATAAAAAAGCGCTGGTTGTTTTAAAGAAAACACCCTGCATTTTTCCTGAGACTTTGGCGGCAGTAAACTTGTAACAACTTCTTTAACAATTTCCACCACATCAGCTTGACACTTGAAATTTCGTTAAAACAACGAAATATGTACAAAATATTGAATTAATAATTTTTGCATTCACTCGACTAGGCTGCGCTTCCCCTCACAAATACAAATAATTTACCATCAAAAAAGTCTCCATTTAATACTAATAACACACTAATACTATTGATATAAATTGTTCTCACCTGAACCTAGCACCAAAAAGACAAACAAAAATATTTTTTGTGTCATCTTAAGTGTTCTTTTGGATAACGAGTTTTTTAAAGAAGTTAATCATTATTTGTAATTCCTGTTTATATATGTCTAGTCAATTACAAATTACAATAGATTAGATACTATCATAAAATTAGTTTATGGCTACCTAAATTAATTTGAATTACGTAACACCAAAAACAATACATTTTTCAAGTACAGTTTATCTAAAGTAAATATTAAATATATCAAAATTATATCTAATATTTTATTATAATTCATTTTTTATTGCGAAGCAAATGTTTATATGCAGTCCCTAGCGTAATATACAAATTTATGTACAATAACCCAACCCCAAATTTATACATATTCACACTAATTGATAAATAAGCTAAAAGTAAATTAAAATAATTTTATGCAGTATAATTAAACTTGCATATTCGAGAAAAATAATTCATTATGTTTTATGTAGGCGGCGGTTACATTGGATACAAATTCGTGTGAAAATTTGTTAGCACAATACAAATTTAATACATACATATGTAGGTATGTACATACAATTATGTAAATATGTCCAGTTACAGTGCTCACGACTATTTCGTACGTTTTCGTAGAAACTCGTACGACTGTTTCAATACAAAGAAAATATTTTGTTTTTGATGCGCTATTCTTACGAAAAGTACATGGATAGTGAAAAGTTAAATGGACTTGTAGAAGTTAGATAGGCCTTATTGGATCAAAAATGCGAGGAGTGCCATAATAGGGAATTAAATTTTTAATTAAATTTAATTAATTTTTTTTGCAATTGTTCCAATGATCCTCCGAATTCTTTGTTTTTTGTACTAGATGTAAAATTCAATTGCTTGGGACTATTACACTTTAGCATAAACTAATGATTATGTACGCATTCATACTACGATATTGCAGCCAATCTAACTACTTTATCTTACGTATTCGTACGAGTAAATTTCTTCCAAATGGGTACTAACAAATTTTCGTACGAATTCGAATCCAATATAAATATGAATATTGCCTAATTAATATAGATTAGTATAGATTAGTATAGATTAGATACTATCATAAAATTAGTTTATGGCTACCTAAATTAATTTGAATTACGTAACACCAAAAACAATACATTTTTCAAGTACAGTTTATCTAAAGTAAATATTAAATATATCAAAATTATATCTAATATTTTATTATAATTCATTTTTTATTGCGAAGCAAATGTTTATATGCAGTCCCTAGCGTAATATACAAATTTATGTACAATAACCCAACCCCAAATTTATACATATTCATACTAATTGATAAATAAGCTAAAAGTAAATTAAAATAATTTTATGCAGTATAATTAAACTTGCATATTCGAGAAAAATAATTCATTATGTTTTATGTAGGCGGCGGTTACATTGGATACAAATTCGTATGAAAATTTGTTAGCACAATACAAATTTAATACATACATATGTAGGTATGTACATACAATTATGTAAATATGTCCAGTTACAGTGCTCACGACTATTTCGTACGTTTTCGTAGAAACTCGTACGACTGTTTCAATACAAAGAAAATATTTTGTTTTTGATGCGCTATTCTTACGAAAAGTACATGGATAGTGAAAAGTTAAATGGACTTGTAGAAGTTAGATAGGCCTTATTGGATCAAAAATGCGAGGAGTGCCATAATAGGGAATTAAATTTTTAATTATATTTAATTAATTTTTTTTGCAATTGTTCCAATGATCCTCCGAATTCTTTGTTTTTTGTACTAGATGTAAAATTCAATTGCTTGGGACTATTACACTTTACCATAAACTAATGATTATGTACGCATTCATACTACGATATTGCAGCCAATCTAACTACTTTATCTTACGTATTCGTACGAGTAAATTTCTTCCAAATGGGTACTAACAAATTTTCGTACGAATTCGAATCCAATATAAATATGAATATTGCCAATGGTTGCGCCACTAATTTAAAACAGTACGTTCCAATCCTTATTTTACTGCCCCTCCCACTGTTTGTTTCTATGAATCAAAGATCAAAGCAGATTGGCACACCCAGCAATGGGTAATATGCCGTGATGATATATTTATTTATTTTATTTATGAAGCAAATAAGCAGAGAAGAAATTGAAGTATGAATTCTCAAATTAAAATCTATTTTTTCATATGGCCCTGATCTCATTCCTAGCTTCATAATCAGAGACCGTACCGGTTCGTTGTCTAATGCCCTCTATTTTATATTCAACTTGTCTCTTTGAACTGATAGCTTTCACGACAAATGGAAAATAACACGTTTATACGCCCTTATCTATAAATCTAGTATTATTTCTGAGAATAAAAACTATCATCCTGTAGCAGTTCTGTCTAATTTTAGTAAAATAAATTACCCATCAGGTTTCTATAAGGAATTTTCTTCATTTCTTCGTACTCGTCGTCTGTAATTGGACATAATTCCTTGGTTAACTTCACGCCTGTGCTTAACAGCGTCGCACTGGCTTGCAATCCGACATCCTATACGTCTCTAGAATTTCTTCAATGTATTTTCCTTGGTCCATTGATACGCTGCCGTCTTTTTGAGCGAATCTTACTCCAAGACAATAATGGATCCTGCCCAGATCTTTTATCTCAAAAGCGGTTCTTCTTCGTCTCTTTCATTTTCTGGATGTTATGTTCATCCATTTCAGCATTCAAATATGCACTTACGAAGTCCAGCTGATGAACCTCCAATCCCAGTTCGACGGCTAATCCCATGACCAATCGAATCGACTCAACTCGCGCGACTTGCGAAAAAGTCTCAGGAAAAATCTACATATTTTCGTTGTGTGAAACCTTTTGCAACGATCGACAATGCTCCAAGTTTTATTCTTCATAAGCGCGTCATATTGAGTTCTCATAGCGGCTTTCCAATCCTCTGCGAATTCTGTTTATAGCGCCGCTGTCGCACTTACGGGATCTTCGCTAACCAATCCAGCAATTTCGTTTTCATCTTTGACATTTTCTTTGACATGATCCTTATTGTTGTCACGTCTCTTTTTGATAGTTACAGCTTGCATTTGGGAAATTTTCTTTAGTCTCCCTGGTTTTCCAGTCGGATAGTGATCTTCGGCCCTGGTTTCGGTACAAAGCCGAACGTCTCTGAATCGCTCGAATCCGAGAACTGATCCGCTGTATCTTTACTGGAGTTTGAGTTAACATTAACTGTGTCCCTGTTGTGGACATCATCATCAAAGTCTTAACTGGCTGACTCGTTGTTGATCTCTTGTTGATTTTTGATGTTCTCCTTCTGGTGTACTTGTTGTTGCGGTACAACTTGCTTTTCGCTAAGTCCAAGTTGCAGCAGAATATGTTTTTCCACAAAATTTTTCCATTTGCCATCGTTCTGAAAAATGTTCAGAAAGGATGCATCGCGGCTTTTTAAAACTCTTCGAGCTTTCGGGTCCCAAAACCAATATACTTTGGACGTATCAGAGTACCTAATAAACATGCACCGTTTCGTTTTAAAATCAAACTTACCGCACTTGCCTGTCTTGTCAAGCTCATGCGCGGAATCTTTCCAGTCCACATAATATACAGTAGGTTTCCGCCAATAGCGCTGTTTGGGCTTCGTTTGCGAATATAAGCAGCCGTAAATACTGCCTCTGCCCAAAATTTTGCGGAAAGATTGTATGAGCATACATCTTGCCATTTCAATCAAGGTTCGGTTGGCAAACTCGGCAACGCCGTTCTGCTCCGGTGTGTGTTCAGCAGACAGCTGATGCACGATTCCTTCATCTTTCATGAAATTTTCATATTGATTGTTTACATACTCGCGTCCATTATCAGATCGCATAATCTTGATTTTCTTTCCTGTCTGAGTTTCCATTTCTTTTTAAAAATTTTAAACTTTTCAAAAATTTCCTACCGATAATAAATTTGTTCTTAAGTCCAGGACGAACAACGTGACAATTTCGCGGTTATTTCGTTACTAACGTTAACGCGCACGGTTCCTTTTCCCTCGATTCGCGTTGCATTATCTTCACTTGCGAGATTCACTGAGTTGGGTCCGTCTTGGCTATACATGTCGATGAACTTCTCCTTGTTTAAACACTGTAAGAAGCGTATCCTCGAATGTCGAAATGCCCTGTACAGTGTAAAATATTCCATATAAGCATTTAGAGTTCATTAACGTTCAACCAATATGTTGCGTTGGCAATCTATGAAGAGTGATTACAGTATATTTATTGCAACATAATAAGTTTATAGAATTTTCCACTGTAGTCACTAAAATTTATGGTGACATGGAAAAAGGCAGCTATTAAACAACAAATAGCTAATTAGACAGACGGTCTTAAACTTTCGAACTAACAAGTCAAAATTATTATAACTTTATACTATATTCTCAATATATATATTTTTTTATTACTTTATATTTGAGTAATTATTTTATACCCAAATCCTAGATCCTAAAATTGGTAACGTTTGAATTACTCGGTTTGGCAAGGACCCATTTAAATTTGTAGTGTTGGGGTTGAAAACACCCCACGTTACAATTGGTGGCAGCGGTTTAGGGGTATATCTGCCAAATTAGAGAAATCAGTATATCTGATCTTCTCACGAGGGTTCAAATAATATCAATTTGTCTAGTGATAGGTGTATCGCGGCCGCGAGTGTTAAAATGCCGGGTAGTGCCAGCGGAAGCGCAGGAGGTTCTGGTGCAGGAGGATCCGGTGGCTCTGGGGGTTCTGGTACAGGAGGAACCGGCGGCTCTGGTGGTGTTGGTACAGGAGGAAGCGGTGGCCTGGGAGGTTCGGGTACAGGTAAGGCACAGATTTCTTTACAAGAAAGTAGCAAAAATTTTCAATTTGGAATTGTCGCGCATACAATAGAACAATTTAATGGAGAAAATGTGGTTGAATTTTTTGAAAAATTAGAATTAAGAACTAATATAGAAGGATGGGACGAGAAGCAAGTCATAGACTTAAATGTAGACTGACAGGCGACGCTTTCGAATTTTACTTAACCCGACCGGAACTGAAAGACTGTCTCACTAAATATAAAGCCTTTAAGAAATTATTTATAGAAAGATTCACTAAGCGTAGGATGCCGGGACAAATTTATAATGAAATTTCTAACTGTAAACAAAATGTAGGGGATTCTGTTCAAAATTTTGCGACCAGACTTAGACGACTTAAAAATGATTTATTAAAAGAAGACAGAGAAGTACAAGAAAATTTTGCTTAAAAATTAATATTGTATCAATTTAAACTAGGGCTAAGAACTGAAATTAAACGGTATATTCGGACAATAATGGACAGTAATAAAGACTTAACCTTTGAAGATGCGGTGACTCTAGCTGAAAGGGAAGAAATGGAATTATATATTCAAAAGTTTCAAAATTTAGAAATTGGGGTAGTAAATAAAAAACCAGGTCCAAATATTAAAAAGTGCTGCATTTGTAACAGAACAAATCATATAGCTAGATTAAGAAGGCAAGACATATGCCATAAATGTAAAAAGCCAGGTCATATAGCAATTGGGTGCCGACAGAATTCAATGAATGGACTTTACATAAATAGAAACAATCAGAATGGAAATAGGAACAATTATGTCAATTCAAATTACCGAAAATTTAACAATAATTTATCTCAAAACCATTACGATAGAGGTAGAACAATTTCACATCAAGCAGGATCAAGTTACAACAGTAATGCACGGAATATTTATACAAAGCAAGGACAGTACAGGACTCAGCCCACTTACCTCAAAAACAACACTCAATCCTACACTACGCAAAATTTAAACGGGCAACACCTCTCGTCCAAGCCTCAACACGGGAGGTCAAACTAAAAAAAGTAGAACCCAATATAATTATCCCCCATCTAGATTCAGTTTTATCAGCAACTCCAAATTTTATTACGTTAAAAATTAAAAATCAAAAAGTAAAATTATTAGTAGATACAGGAGCTGCAGTTTCAATTCTTAAACAAAAATTTGTGAAAGACGAAAAGATAATAAAAGAAAATGTAGGAAATCTAACATCAATATCAGGTGACACAATAAATTATTTTGGAACTGCAGAAATACAATATTCTTACCGGAATAAAAATTTACCTTTCACATGTATAATATGTTCAAATGAATTAAAATTACAAGCTGATGGACTATTGGGTCGAGATTTTTTACAATGTTATGAGGCGTTAATTAATTATAAGAAGAAAACAGTAATAATAGGCGATGAACATATACAACTCTGTATGAGCAATGACAAGAAAAGTTCACATTCAGCAGAAATTGTCGGAGCAATGGAACCTGAGACAAGCAAGAGTGAAAGTAATACAAGTCCACATATTAAGGAAGGTCATAGGAAGATGACGTTAGACACGAGCAATTCAGTTAAGATGACGCAGCAAAGAAAACGCGAAACCGAGATGGATCAAGCCAATTCGAAGAATTCAGCTACTGGCCATAGCTGGGTGCGAATGAAGGAAGCTATCAAAATCCCTCCGATAAGCGAAATTCAATGCAAAGCAGTGCAGGATCTGATCAACCCCGCACGTGACATCTTGATTGAACCCGAAGAAGTTAACATTCATGGAATCATGGTTGCAAGGTCAAGTGCAAAAGGACAAAGAGAGATTGTAGTGCAACTCATTAATATAACAAATAAGAATATAACAGTTCCACGAAATGCAAGACTAGGTAAAGCGGAACTAGTTGAAGAAGTAAATAAAGAAGAAATGAAAGAAAATAAAATATATGAAAATATGAAAGTGAATAGTGTTCACTGGAACAGAAATTCTATTGCAAATAAAGAAGATTTAGAGACGAACTTTGACCTCCAACATTTAAAAGGCGATGCTAAAAAGAAAATAATTCATCTTTTAAATGAATATGCCGACATATTCATGTGGAAAAATTCAAAATTGAGTTGTACCCACAACATTAAACATAAAATAATATTGGAAGAAAATGTGCAGCCCATAGCGAAAGCGCCCTACAGAGTACCACACGCGCAAAAAGAACTGCTCACGAAAGAATTACAATCCACGTCAGATGCGGGAGTCATTGAACCATCTGACTCACCATGGTCTGCCCCTGTAGTTATTGTTCCGAAGAAAGCTGAGAACGGGGAAAAGAAAATCAGAGTTTGTATTGATTTTAGAGGGTTAAATGCCATAACAAAGAAAGACCATTTTCCAGTTCCTAATATGCAAGAAACTTTAGATCAGTTAGGTAACGCAAATCTTTTCTCAACACTTGATCTAGCCTCAGGGTACTGGCAAGTGCAAATGGAAGAAAAAGATAAAGAAAAAACTGCATTTACAACCAACGGACAACACTATCAGTTTACGAAGATGCCATTTGGGTTATCAAATGCGCCAAGTACTTTCCAACGACTGATGAATAGTGTTTTAATAGGACTGACTGGAGAACGATGTCTCGTATACCTAGACGACGTAATAGTATTCAATGGACAAGGAATAGACGATCATATAGGACGGCTTAGACAGGTATTTGATAGAATAAGACAAGCCAATCTAAAGTTACAACCATCAAAATGTAAATTTCTACTACCTGAAACTAAATATCTCAGACACATCATTAATGAAACAGAAATTTTACCAGACCCAGGTAAAATATCTATAATCAAAAACTACCTAAAACTGTTAAAGAAATTAGAGCTTTTCTTGGTTTAATTGGATTTTGCAGACGATTCATCAAAAATTTTGCCGACATATCAAAATCCATGACCAACTTAACAAGAAAAGATGAAAAATTTACTTGGACATCAGACTGTGAGAACTCTTTTCAACAATTGAAAACAGCTTTATGTTCTAAGTCAGTACTTATACATCCACAATTTTAAAAAGAATTCATTCTATCAACAGATGCTAGTGAGCAATTAGCGCTATATTAATTCAAAAGGTAGGAGGTTTTGAAAAACCAATCGCATTCGCAAGTCGACAGTTAAACAAACATGAAATGAAATACACAACTACAGAATTAGAATGTTTAGCAGTCACTTGGGGTATAAAATATTATAGGTGTTATTTGTATGGTCGAAAATTTGTGGTAATAACAGATCACAAACCATTGAAATGGTTAATGTCACTCAAAGACCCCCAATCCCGATTAGCGCGATGGGCATTATTACTTAGCGAGCACGAATATGAAGTCATACATAGACCAGGGAAAAAGCATATCAACGCCGACGTACTGTCTAGAATCCCTGTGAACTCAGTAGAGAACACAATGAATGACGACTCAGCATATGTTCCTATCTGGGACCGACATACGATACTACGTAAACAAAACGAGGACAATGACATACAAAAGTTAAAAAATTGTGATGGATATTTTATGGACGAAGAAAATCTATTATTTAAAGAAAAACAAGGTAGTGACCGACATCATAAATTGGTAGTTCACAAAACAATGATTTTCAAAGTGATACATGATTATCATAATTTACCCTATGCTGGACACCAAGGAGTGGAGAAAACATCTAAATGAATAAAAGAAAAATTTTATTGGAAAAACATGACAAAAGGCATCAAAGACTATTGTGATAAATGTCATTCCTGCAACGAGCGTAAAACATCTCCTCATCGAAAATCTGCGCCACTACAAGAATTTCAAGAAGTAAATGGACCATTTCAAAGAACTTCAATGGATATTGTTGGACCACTGACTACAACTTACAACGGAAACAAATATATTTTGACTTTCCAAGACCACTTTACCAAATACCCTGAAGCGTTCGCTATCCCCAATGACAAAGCAGACACAGTTGCTAAAATATTCGCACAACAAATTGTTGCTAGACATGGAGCACCAAGGCAATTGTTAACTGACCGCGGCACAAATTTTATGTCTAAAATGTTCAAAGAAGTACTAAAAATATTTGGCACTGAAAAAATCCAAACGACAGCATATCACCCTGAAACAAATGGTGTTATTGAGCGCAATCATCGTGTTTTCAAAGATATTCTATCACACTTTAGTGACAGAGACCAAACTAACTGGGACGAATGGCTGCCCTATGTGCTTATGGCATATAGAAGTAGCGTTCACACTTCGACTAACGAAACACCATTTTATTTAATGCACGGTAGAGATATGGAATTACCGTACGATGACATTATAAGACCACAGACATTACGGTACGACTATGATGAAAATTATAGCTCAGAATTACGAGAAAGATTAAATATTGCACTTGAACAAGTTACTCAAAAATTAAAGCAATCGACGGACGCTAGAAATAAACAATTTAACAAAAATACTCATATGGCGGAATATGATATTGGAGACGCAGTATATTTACATAATGCAACTCAGACCGTAGGACTTTCGCGCAAACTTGCAAAACCGTGGACAGGACCGTACTTTATTGTAGCTAAAACTAGCCCAGTAAATTATGACATTAAATCAGACAAAAACGACAAAATTATTAAAGTACATGTAAATCGAATTAAACCCTTTAAAGCGGATTTAGATAAACCACATCCAGAATTAAATAAAAATAATCAAAATTCTTCTAAAGTAAATTCTCAGCCAGCAGTAATTGACACTACTGATGCGCAAAGAAATTATTATCATGCAACATTGTTGGACAAAGAAAATAGTGCAACCGTAAATGTCCCAGAACAGCCTAGAATACCGACCACCCCTCGGTATCACACCAGAAATCACGGACCGGCACAAATTCTACCATGGATATTAAATTGTTCTCCGTGGAGAAGAAATTAAATTTATTTATTTATGTTGTAGCAATCACGTGTGCCATCCTATTGACCCTCTTGCCAGTAACAACGCCCCTCATAGCCTATGACTGCCGAGATCCAGCCACCAATATCACCACAATTTCGATAAGAGACGTAGCAGAGTGCCCAGACCCAGAAAAGAGATATAAGGAAGACAGAGTACAACTTGAAGTAATCCAGGAAAATGATTTCCACAACATCGAAGTCCGGACCTGTCTAGTAGAGGTTACTAGAGTAATACATAATTGCGGCATGCATAGTCACACGTCAGCGGTTCATCATGGGATACTGACCTACATCAATCCTGTGGGAGCTGACGAATGTAAATTAATGCATCGCACAAAAACTTACATTGGGTTCAATAAACAAATTATAGACAAACTAGTAAGTAACGGAACAATATCAGCGTCAGTGAATCTAGCAGGAACAACGAATATGGACGGTAAATGTAGCAGCGGAACTTACACCGAAAATAGTATAACATACGAAAATGTCGTAGTTCAAGCAGCGATCAAAATTACACTAACAAATTATATAGCCTCTGTAAAATTAGAGTCAAAGAAATAAGTCTAAAAGGCGGTGTGCTTTGTTCATTTACTGATGGATATTGCATGGATTTGGAAATTGGTGAAACTATTTGGGACAGAACCACACAGGTAAATTGTCAAAATTCAAAATTTTCTGTTATTTATAATGGCGCCGCGACCATAGTTCAGAATTCAATAACAAATTTTTGAACAAATAAAAGATATGTCGTGATAGAGCAAGCTGACAAAATTTTTGCAGTTAAATTAATAGAGACAACGACGGTATGTAACCGTGAAATATGGATAACAGAACATCCAAAATTATTTATTGTAGAAAGCAAAAATATATGGCTTCATTCAAGTACAACTGGCGTTCAAAACTCAAGAAATATAGACCTCTTTACATACATAAATTCAAAATTCTTATATGTCGAACAGGCATATAAACGAGAAATGAAAGATATGTATTCAGACATAATTTATAGACAATGTTTGTTGGAAAGGGACATTTTAAGAAACAAATTGTTGTTAGCCCCTTTAGCACCAAACCCAGTGACTATGCTGTTGAAAAATAAATTAGGCTACGTTGGTAGGGTAATGGGAGAGGTGATACATATAATGCAAAGTACACCCCGTGTTGTAAATTATAGGCGCGTGTCACAATGTTTCAATGAGTTACCAGTACTAGCCGACTCTGAAGAATTATTCGTAACCCCTGTAACACACATCCTACAAAATAAAGCAGAGGAGGTGGACTGTAGCTCTCTAACACCAGCTTTATTTTATGTTGACAAAAAATGGATCGGTTTTAGCCACGAAGTAGTTCAGGGTATAACACCCGAAATATTGGAAGTTCATCAAGAACCACTTTTCAATTTTAGACCATTATATGATCTTGGAAGTTCCGGTATTTATACAAAAAATGAAATAAAAACGGCACAAAATTCTCTTATGTTCGGTATTGAAAGACAAGCAGTAAATAATATTATAACGAGAAAAATAATCGGGCAAAACACAGTGGAACAAGGAATTTCTACATTAAGCCTTTTCTCAAAATCGGATATAACAAATTTGGCAAAATCGGCAATAGTGGAATTATGGGGTTGGTTTTCAGATTTAGGCGTTTTTTTCTCAGGGTTCATAGGAATTTTTGTAACAATAAAAATTATAAAATTCATGTTAGACAGAATAATAAATGCATATAATTTATACAAATCAGTAGGTTGTACATTTAAAATTGTTGCTTGTGTTTGAACAACCTTAACATCTCTAATTATTCATAATAATAGAAGAGCGCAAGATCAAGAACTTAAAGCAGTTCATGTAATAGCAACGGAAAAAAATGAAATCATTGAGAGAGCTCCAGAACCATCTGCCCTGATGCAACATTGGTTAGATGATTAGGTTTTATACTATCTTAGATTATACATTAAAATTAGAGTAATAATGAGAATTAAAATAATTAGTATTTAAAAATGTGTACTTAATTTTGTTTGTTTGTTTGTTTATATGAAATGGAGTCACATGTCATGCACAGTATACTCACTGTTACACCAGTGCGAAATACAAAGAGAGGGCTGCAAAATCAGCACATTCCTAGGCATCTATTCACGTATCAACCAAGGACAAGCGGACGAGTTAACCCGTCTCAACTACAGCTGATCCATACATTACAAGAAAAAACAAATTATCGACGCCCACCCCTCTCTTACACTGTGACCCATAACAATTTATTAAAGTATTATAGTAATGTTAAACAGTAGTAGTATATGAAAACCTTGTACCATAGGATGTCCACTCAACTATAGTATTCTTCTAAATTTAATTTAAATTTTTCAAAATTGTGTGTCCCAAGGGAACGCAAATTTTTAAAGGTAGGAGGATTGTAAGAAGCGTATCCTCGAATTTCGAAATGCCCTGTACAGTTTAAAATATTCCATATAAGCATTTAGAGTTCATTAACGTTCAACCAATATGTTGCGTTGGCAATCTATGAAGAGTGATTACAGTATATTTATTGCAACATAATAAGTTTATAGAATTTTCACTGTAGTCACTAAAAATTATGATGACATGGAAAAAGGCAGCTATTAAACAACAAATAGCTAATTAGACAGACGGTCTTAAACTTTCGAACTAACAAGTCAAAATTATTATAACTTTATACTATATTCTCAATATATATATATATATATATATATATATATATATATATATATATATATATATATATATATATATATATATATATATTACTTTATATTTGAGTAATTATTTCATACCCAAATCCTAGATCTTAAATTGGTAACGTTTAAATTACTCGGTTTGGCAAGGACCCATTTAAATTTGTAGTGTTGGGGTTGAAAACACCCCACGTTACTGCACGCTTTTATTGCTCGATGAGACACTTGAGGCAACTTCTGCTGGTGTGTTTGTACAAACACGCGCGTATTCATGCGCGCTCATCACGGTTTCTGCGCGATTTGATGACTCGTTTGTCTTTTTCATAGCTCGATTCTCATTGCGTTTTCTGCAATTTAATGTCCAAATTGTTTACACTTAAAACACCGCACCTTTAAAATGTCAATTTGTTTTGTCTTTGCTTTTCGGTCCCCTTTATTACATAACACGAACATAGCATTATTCGTTGAATTTCCGTCGCTTCGTCGCTTTCGCGACTAATATTCCTCAATCATTTTTACTTTAAGGGTTTCAGGGGGGAGGAGCTTGTCCTTTGCTTCGATTGCCACCCGAAATGACTCTTAGCAGTCCGGTATGCTATACAGAAGAATTATTGAAATGAGATCTGGATCGATCTTCAAATCCATGTCTTCCAGCTTCCCCACAATGTCAAAGAAATCAGCAACGTACGTGCGCATATCTTCACCATCCTACATTTCCTGGTGAATCAGTCGCTTTAATAGCATAGCTTTGAGCTTCTCCCAGATTTTCTTGGAAGTTTCGCAATACTTTGTTTTTCACTTTTTACAAGAAATGCCTCCGCTTGTATTTTCCTAGTGTCATAATTGTTCTTGTTAAACGGTTCAATTTTTACACTGGCAAGACTCATTTTCCTTTTTAGAAAAGAACACGACAAGTTTATCGTTATACAAAGGACATGCAAATTTCACGTTCGAATTAAAGTCACTCTATAATATTGTAGAGCCAAGTCACGTATTCCGTGTAACCTGTGAGAGATTTGCGAAGTAAACGTAAATAAAAAACGTATATATTTATTTATTGACATTTTACATATTACGGAATAAACAAAAAAATGAAGTGGAAGTCGGTGCTCAGCCGACTATATTAGTCAATAAAATATAGGAAAGGGGCCCTTCGCTGAATATCATCATTATACTTCACATTTATCTTAGAGGTGCATTCTTAATAACTTATTTTTAAATTTTATCAATTTGTTGTATCCCGTTGCTTTTTACCTTCCGTCGCCTTTAGGGGAAGGTATTGTCTTTCGTCAAAAAATTCGATGATGGGTTTTTAATGAATAAGCACTTTTTAGGATCCCTAGAATACGATTTTACTATTTATGTATGTATGTATGTATATGTGTGTGACGATTTTTTCGGATCGCATAACTCCAGTACCATCTTTCTAAAAATTATAATTTTTGCGTATTCCATTTCTTTAGATCCATATGAATAGCTGATTAGATTTTAATTATAATTGGTCGACCGAAAGTACACTAATTTGATGTTTTGAACAGTTTTTCTTGAAAAAGTGCCGTTAAATATCACTTTTTCACATTTAATGTTATTATAAATATTTAAGAATATTTTATTCTCTATACGATTTGATTACATTTTACACTTAATATTCAATGGATATATAGTTAAAATATTATAAAGAAACTAAATTTCACCAACCAGCCAGCTGTGCTATAAACAAAATAATAATAATCTTTATTATTGGTTATAAAAATATACACACCATTAAGGGCGAGGTTCAGCTACAACGCTGATCTTCCATCTAACCGAGATTAATAATAACTAATATACACTAGTACACAAGCATAGAATATAGAATACAAAGAGTACTACTACAAATATATCTTCAAAATATAGAGTTTAAACGACAAGAAAAGTGGTTTTTAATTTAATCTTGAAAGCGCTTAGAGATAGCTTTTTTAAATCTATATTAATATAATCGTACAAAGTAGGCCATAAATACGAAAATGAACCTCTAAACTTACTTTTTTTGTAAGAAGGCATATTAAAAAGCGACGAGCCGCGTAAAGTATAGTAAGAACGCTTTTCCGTTAGCTTAGAAGACAAGTAATGCGGTGTATCACATATAATAATTTTATGAATTAAACAAATGTATAAATAATTACTTCTAGCATCAATGTAGAGCATATTAGCCTTGTGTCTAAAGTTAGACACATGTTCATACTTGCGCACACCCAAAATGAACCTGAGACAGGAGTTCTGGGAAAGTATAATGCGTTGTTTTAAACAAATTAGGGACATATACGCAGCCGCAATAATCAAACAAAGGATAGATTCAAGATTGAACGAGTTTAAGTTTGGTAGCAGAAGACAGAGTATTTTTAAATTGATATAAATGTTTCAGTTTCAATCTTGCTGCAAGGAGTTTTTTTATTTAGTGATGTCTGAAATTTAAGTATTTGTCGATATACATCCCTAAACTCTTAATGGCCTCAGTACATTGCGATGGAACGCCATCAAGTAAAATCGATGTATTGGAACTATAATTGCTCACTACAAGCATAGTAGACTTTTCAGCATTTATCTTAGGCCCATTATTCCTGACCCAGGTAGAGACATTACTCAAATCTTCATTAAGTAGAGCTTTTATAGTCTGCTCATTTTCCTTTGCGAAAGATGTTAAAATTTGAGTGTTATCTGCATATGAGTGCATCGAACTGTGAACAAACGTATTAGGCAGCTATAAAAATCAAGAAGAATAATGGACCTAAGATTGATCCTTGAGGGACACCAGAACTCAGATACTGCAACACAGACGAAGTGGTTTTTCCAAATTAATTAGAGATGTGCACAGAAAAATTGCGATCAACTAAGTTACTACAACACCAGTCAAGTGCCTTGCGAGAGAAATTATAATATTTTAATTTTGCAATTAGCATCTTAATATTTATAATATCAAAGGCGTTTGAAAAGTCAATTTGAATGAGGATAGAGGTTTTTGAATCAAAGATCGTCGACAATATTTAAAAGTGCAGTATTGGTAATGTGTCCCTCACGGAATCCCGACTGACATGTAGGCAAAATATTGTTAGCATTCAGATATCTGGTTATTTGCTTGCAACATGTTTTTTCCAATATTTTGGAGAATACTGACAAAAGACTTATTGGACGTAGGTCATTAAAAGTTTCAGGAATGTTACATTTTAGAAAAGGTTTGACTATTGGAGATTTCTAGCCTTCAGGAAAGATGCCTCCCAACAACGATATATTTATGATATGCGGTATGTATGGTAGTACATGATCTAATATTAGTGTTATCATTTTTAGTGATATTCCATCGGAGCCAATTGCATTTGATTTAATAGTAAATAATAAAGATTTGACTTCGAGTTCTGTGACACAAGTAAATTCAAAAGGTTCACTTACGTTTCCAGAGTATTTGTTATTTTGAAAATACTACAATGTATATTAGATGATTTATTTGATAAATAATAACAGTAACCATTTGAATCACATGATTCTACTGCTAGACAATTAGTATTATTCTTGTTAACTCCAATTTTTCTCACAAGAATCCCACAGCGATTTCGAATTATTACAATTGGAGTTAACATAATGATTTATATAAGCTGCTTTTTCACGCCTAATTGCAGATGTGGTTAAGTTTTTCAGCTGTTTATAAAGAATTAATTTTGATTCAGTTTTATTCTTTTTATCATTACGTACAGCAGTGTAACGTTTTCTTTGCATAATACGAATGACTGGGGGGAAGGGGAATGTTTTTTGTTAGTTTTAATAGTTTTAATTGGAGCATGTTTATTAAATAGTACTGTAATTGTATCATTAAGAAAACTTAGTTTATTATTAGTATTTTGTAACAATAGTACATAGTCCCACCTAATATATTTTGCAATCATTGGTAAGTGCAGATATATCAATATTGTTCTAAACTCTAAATGTAAAGGATCGAGAAACATGCTGCGTCTTAAGAATGTTTATAATCCCAAATACACAACTGTGATCAGACATATTTTCTGAATCAATTACTCCTGATTCACGGATTATTTCAGAGCAGGATGTTACGAAAATATTTTTACACAGGGCGAGTAAATGTATCTATTAACTGTTGCATATTATGATTGGCAATTAAAGTATTGAAAAATAATGTTTTATAATCATTCGTTAATAGATCAATATTTATATCACCGACTAATAAAAAATGATCTACTTGAGGTAAATATTCAATAAAAATTGAATCCATAACAGACAGCTGCTTATAGTATCTATTGTGGTGATTGTGTACAACACAAAGACCTACATTAACATTTTCAACAATGAATGATATACATATATGTTCAACATCATTGTTAGCAACAAAGCTAGTATCCAGAACAGCATATTTTATGGAGTCAGCAATGTATATTGCAATCCCACCACCCCTCTTATCAAATCTGTCCTTCGTAACTAGATTGTATCCAGCTATATTATATAGATTTGACGGATTATTTACACAAAATCAAGTTTCTGTTACTGCAAATATAACAAATTTATATTTATCTAAATATTCTGAAAACTTATTAAAATAAAAATTAATGGACTGTGTATTCAAATGGCCAACAGTAAAGTAAGCACTATCAGTAATATTAATAGCATGTAAATCTGAATCTACTGTTAACATTAATATACAGATTCATTTTGTAAAGTTTTACAGAATGAATAAAGGAACAGTCAGCTAATCTTTAGCTAAAAGTTTGTTAAGAAAGAAATAAACAGCAAAAAATATTGATCACTCTAAACAAGTGTGTGAAGTGTGATTCAGTAGCTAGTTATTGCCTGTAGCCGCACTTGGTGTAACAGAGAGAGAAGATGGTACAGTGCCTGTCTCAGGTACATATGATAAAGAAACGACATCACACATGTTATTAATTTTTATTATTTTGTCATTGACCTTTGCAAACATATCACCGTTTCGCTTCCACACTTGGTGTTTCGAGAATTTCAAGGCCGCTGATTTATAAATTTGATGTTTTTTGCGTGTAAGATCCTCTTTAATTACAATCTTTGTGGATTTAAGTGTAGATTTCACACAAAAAATGTCAAATTTATCATGATACTTGGCAAATTTAACGAGAATAGGACGTGATTTACCGGTAATAGAGCGGCCAACATGATGCGATCTATCGATCTTGGACTTGTCGAGGGTTATCTTCAGCTTCTCCTTACACATCTGTTGTACTAGGTGATCCATGTTCTCTTTGGGCAGCTCCGGGATTCAAAAAATACGGATGCTGTTGCACCTTGAGTACTGTTCCAGGTCGTCGATGTTTTGCTGGGCTCTGGCCAGGTTTGATCTTAGTCCAGCGTTTCCTTCCTCGAGAATGTCGATGCGAACACTTAATTTATTTAAAATAACTATGAACTTAAAGTTTATTATATCCACTAGTTTTTTAATGAACGCATCGGAAGCAATAACTTCTTTCACAGCATTATTTACTGAATCTAGAAATGTAGTAGAAACAGCTTCTTGTGCCTTATTACTTCGACTCGGCGGAGCCATTTTAATTAGCGGACAGGCAACAAAACACGTCTACTCACAGCGAGTGTACATTAACATGGAAACATCTACTACATTAAGAAAAATCTGATTGACAAATGTCAGTGTCAAATGCAATTTACATAATATGTTTGACTTATGATTTTACTGGAAATACATAGAATCTTACAAGAAACTTCCTGTATGGAATTTGTACAAAATACATAGAACTGACGGAAGGAATTGTGCTGGCCACATCAGATTTTTATTGATGGTCTCGGTGTTTTACTTGATAGTAAACTTACTTTTATTAAACACATTATAGTTGATGGCACGGATCGTTCATTGGCCGGATCACCGGAACCGGAATTCCGGACTTTCACTACACCAGATCGCCAAATTCCGGCCACCGGATCGGTCGTTATTTTGCATTTTTTAATTTACCAAGAGTAGATAGATATTCTGATTATTTGGTGGAAAGACTATAGCGGACTGTATTCCGCATTAAGCAAAAGAGCTCAGCGATTTTTGTCAAGCCCTGCAAGTAGCGTTTAGAGAGAACTCATATTTTCTGAAATGAAGAACTGCGCTCTAGATAACTCCAGTCAACGCATTTTAATTACATTTCACTATATCATAAAAAAATTAAGTTGTTTTTCAATCAATCTGTACTAAAAATATTAATTATACCAACATAAGTTTCATAAAAAATTATTACTGTTCGGCCGGATTCCCTAAATGATTCCACCGGAATCGGAGTTTCAATTAAATGACTGAATCGGCCGGATTCAGTATTAAAGCCGGATTTTCGTGCCATTACTACAAAGAAGTATGTTAATAAAATATTATCCTGCGTGTAACATACAAAACTTTAACCTGAAATAAAAAAAAAATATATTTAAAAATAATTTAACAGAAAATGTAAAATTTTGTAGTGAGGTTAAAGTTTAATTAATCGCCATTTATATGGAAAAAATAAATAAAAACTACATCTAATTATTTTATATTGTCTAAAAAACTACATTTTACCCTTTAAAAAGCTTTATTTAAATCTTGAACCATTTTTGACACCATTTCAAAGTGATAGATTATTGAATATTTTCAAAAGTTATACACATTTATTATTAAATGCATTTTCACAATTTAAAATTGTTTATATCTATAGTAAATAAATTATACTTTTGAAAGGCACGTAAAGCATTCATTATTTTATTCAGTTTTGCTTAATATTTTATTTGGTTTTGTTATGTATTGTATGTTCAGTATAAATAATAATTGTTCAGTAAAAAATATTTTTTGTTTAGTATTTTTTCATATTCGGTATTATTTGTTCAGTATTTTATCATATTTGTTCATTATTATATTACAAGGTGGTCTCCTGCAGATCCCTATACTGCGACCTGTAAATCTATTGTACCCTCTGGATATACTCCTATTCTAGGAGTCATGTTTGTTTAATAAACTCCAGGGTTTTCTTCAGGATCTTTTCTATCACCAGGATATTATATCTGCTGGACATAAAGGCCTCACAGTGACATGTAAGGTGCTGAGGGGGTTCTTTCTCTTCACCACACACCCTGAATGTTGGCTCTTGCGTTAGTCCCATCGTGTGCAGGTGTTTGTTTAGTTGACCGTGACCTGTTAAGAGTCCTGTTATTAATCTAACGTCTTGTTTGCTCATTAGGAGTAACCGTTCCGTTCTTTTCTTAGATGGTTTATTTAGGAAGAGCTTTGAGTGTCTCTGCCCTAGTGACTCCAACCAATAAATCTTGATTGAGCAAAGTTTTTATTTCCAGCTTAATTGTATCCGCTGAGATGCACTCCTAGTGCATTTAATCTGTGGATGCACCCTAGAACAAGTCCAGATTCAGTCTCACAAGATTCTAGTGCTTTCAGTGCTGCTTGGCTGTCTGTTATTATAGATATTCTTCTGTTCAGTATCATTGTTCAGTAAAAAACATTTTTGTTCAGTATTTTTTCATATTTGTTTAGTAAAAAACATTTTTGTTCAGTACGAGTATTCTTCATATTTGTTCAGTATAATTTATTCAGTAAAATCCAATTTTGTTCAGTATTTTTTCATATTTGTCCAGTAAAAAATATATTTTTTTTAATATAAATTATTTTTGTTTAGTTCATGTTATAATGGTGAAGTATAGTATATTTTTTTATATTTTATTATTTTACTGAGATTGCCTTCAAAAGTGATATTCTATATTGTATTTCAGTCAAAGATGCCTAGATATCTCAAAAAAATATATTTTCTAAAACAGTCGCGCGGTAGATTCACATGGCAACATGGAGTTTTATGCCTATGGCACACTTGTCAATGAGCATCAAGGATCATCGATGAAACATCAGTACGCACCCGACATCGATGGTTTTCATTTTCATCGATGACAATACAGCGAATTTTTCTGTGACGTAAAAAATTAAGTTGGTAATAACACCAGTGAACTGTTCCTATGCTGTCGGTTTTTAAATTTATATTTTCCTAGTGTATTGATGCTGTTTGCAGGTTATGTTTCAAAACACTGTTTTCTAGTTGACACGTGACACTTTATTTTGTATTTTGACGTTTGATAACGCACGCTAACGTAAAATGATACTCAAAAGATACGTCTGAAATAAGATACGTTCATTTCATCGATGATCTTCGATAATTATAATTTTTTATCCAGTAAAACAGTCGATACTGACAGAAAAATCGAAAGGTAACTTTTCAAGTTTGATTCTATTTGTCAAAAATTTTAACGAGCCGTTTTGAAACTTTACGAGAGTTAAAGAATATTAAATATTGTAAGGAATATATTTTATTAATATAGAATGTTAAACATTATTTACAAGGAAAGTACAGAATTGACAGATTGACAGACACAATTTTTATATTTTTTCTTCTGTTTTCTGCCTACTCGAGTGCAACAAATCTCTGTCGCAGGCGACTAGAAGTCGTTATACTCTCCCCGTTTGGCTTCCACATGGCGACCTCGCATGGAGCCAACACTTTTCTTTGGGCGGCCACGATTCCTCTTCGGCGCAGTCGGAGTTAGGATCTCTTCGTTTCGGCCTGAGAAATGTACTAAACCTGACACATGAAATCTACCTATCTT
This sequence comes from Harpalus rubripes, assembly GCA_963082715.1. Lineage (NCBI taxonomy): Eukaryota > Metazoa > Arthropoda > Insecta > Coleoptera > Carabidae > Harpalus > Harpalus rubripes. The sequence continues at coordinate 45,876,128 of OY720453.1, forward strand.
GGCTTTAGTGTGCGGATCGTATAGTATATAGTTAGTCGGAAACACAGATTGTAGGATCTTGGAGCCAACTTGGCAGAAAGTCGTTTCGAAGCTAAACTCAAGACGTAAGTCTCCAATAACACAAGGTCATTGGGCTTGAAAACCTTGCAATTAACTCTCAGTTTATCAACATAAAACTTCGATTTGTCTTGATTCAATTTAGTCTTCTCTTTGCTTCAGTTAAAGCTTCACTCAAAATTTTCAAATATGGTGTTATGCCAGCCACAAAATTTTCAGAGTCGACAATTTTTCGTAAGTCGTGGATTGAATCATATGATGCTCGTATTTCTCTACTTAAGGACTCTTCACGTGGTCCGTAAACTAGGTAAGGTGGTATTGACATTATTGGCCTGCAACCTGTTTTAATTTCGTGCATTAAAAATGAAGTAGGGGCTCCCCTTCTCGAAGGGTGTCTTCATGAACCTCTATCAATGCATTTAAATTTTGTTTTGCTTTTGGAGTTAATCCAGACCCATATCATCACGTAACTTATGTTCATTTACTTCTAACAGTTGTTTGTTCTTAGATAGTACATTTTCATTAATAAAGATAAATTTTATATACGGTTTATTAGCGAAAAACCATTTGTTTTCCGAGAAGTTGAGAACTATTCTCGCTTCTTCCAAAACCGTGTTCCTAACAGACTATGGTTGTTTTAAATTTCAGGTAAAACAATAAAGTTAGTTTTGATTATTTTATCTTCAATTTGTACCTCCGTTTCAGTTTGGAGAATTGTTTTACCATACGATCGTCCATCTGCGAATGATATTTTCGCTTTTGAGTCAGTGAAAACATGATTTGTTTCACGTAACAGATCATATAACATAGGACCCGCTAAGTTTACTTGAGCACCTGAATCTGCAAATGCTACACTATGGGCAGCTATTTTAATTGGTAAAAGAAGTCTTCTTCTATTTCCAGAACTAAGTACTGAAATACTATAAAATGTTATGCCATTTTCCTGCGTTTCTGTGTCTGTGACCTTTTGAGAACATGTCGGACATTTTGCACGTATATATCCAGATGTTCTGCACCCAAAACATACCAAAGTTGGTCTACTACTGCTTGCAGATGATACAGTCTTGTCTTCCCTCTATTTAGCTTCTCACAGTCTGCTTTGATATGCCCATATGCTTTACAATAAACACACTTCGTCTCTTTAGGCTTTTCTGGTGCTCTTGTGGGTGACATCTTCATCACCTAAGCTTCTTGTACAGCATGTTCAATACTACGTGCAAAATTTAATATTTCCTTGAATGTTTCCAAATTATTTCGTGTCACTCGTTTTCTAATTTTATAGTTCAATAAACCAAAAACCATATAAGTTGAGCTTCTTCACTAAGCGTTTTTGATAACTGCGAAAAGAAAGCTCGAACGCTACAAACAAATAGTTCAGTTGACTCACCGGCTTTCTGTTCCTAATCAAATATTTTTCTACATATCCGGTGAGGAGGCAACTTCTGTGAATAAACATCTTTCAATGTACTCATTGCATTATCCCAATCTTTAGTGGTTACTTTTATTCCTTGCCACCATGTAGCTGCAAATCTTTCAAACAACATGGGCAAACCACGCAGAGCATTCTCTTCTGAAATGTTTGCACATTGTTTATATGTCTGTATCGCGTTAATAAATGCGTCTATGTCCGAGTGTTCATCGCCGTTAAAACGCGTACTACATTTCACAAAACTCCCACATGCACTTATTGTTGTCACTGGAGAAACTTCACGGACTGACTGACCTCTTATTTCAAATAAACAAACTGTTCTTCCGTCATAACAATGTTCTTCTATGACTGTGAAGAAACAACATTTTTTGTTGAGAATCATCTTTTTTCGGCGGCATTTTCAATAAATTTGACAGTAAACGGCGTTTTGACGTTTGACGTGACAATTTTGACGTTTGGCGGATTTTACTGAATAATACCGAGTCGAACACGAACGACGAGAACCAAACGGGTACAATCGAATGGAGCGAGGTTCACGAACCAAAATAGCTACCACTCACACACATGTTTCTCTTCTAAAACACTTTTATCGGCCTGATGTTGGGCGCCAGTTGTAACGAATATATTTTATTTATATAAAATACTACATATTACTTAAAGGAAAGTAAAAAATTGACAGATTTTCTATTTTCCGCCTACTCGAATATAACAAATCTCTAGCGCAGGTGACTAGGAATCGTTATAAAATTAAGTATTGTATAATAGTTTTGAAAATCATTTAATTCCACTTCGAACTAACAACTTGTAACTTTACTCCGCGAAAACAAACAAATTCATGTCACGTGAACTGACAAGTGTGCAATGTAATGCGTTCAAAAAGTCAGGTCTCACCATCCTTTCTAGGCATGCGCATAAGTCTCTTGTGTTCGATGATAAATAATTAATTATAAATAAATAATAAATAAATTAAAATAAATATATCATCACGGCATATTACCCATTGCTGGGTGTGACAATCTGCTTTTTGTTAATAATAAATGGGAACATAATTTTAACCTTCAATTAATATATTTTAAATGTAATTTCAATCATGCTAAACTTCCCCATTGAATAAATACATATATCGAAAATAATGTATATTAGGTTACATTGGTTGGTTTCCAGTAAGTTTATCGCTGACGGCCCCTCCGGAAAATTAATGAAAGCAGGCACCGTTGAACTTCATGAGGATTCTAACGATTTACGATAAATTCATCGTGATTTAATTAATTACAATATCGTTTTAAAACCCTTTGCAATATTTCCAAACATTAACAAACCATAACCTAATCTAACGCTCCAAACTCATACTTGCAACACTCCGACCATTGTATTCTCTTTAGTACTGCTTGGAAGGTGCACACTTAAAAATAAGTCGGCGCTTAATATAACATCCCTAACTTTTCAGGGACGGCAACAACTACATTAACCGTGGTTTTAACTGGGATGAAGGAGGGGCTGGAATTTAATGTTGGACAAAAATTAGTTCTGTAACCTGTAACTCTAGTAAATAGAATAGAAATGCTTTCATATACTAACCATTACACTGGCGATCCATCGAAATATATACATTTTATAATTAGAGCCTTCCTAGCCTTAGCAAGTCTTACTCTCTTACGTTTACTTTCTAAAAGAATATTTTTGGCTTCATTGTTAGGTACCGCAATTAATATCATTAAAATTGTTAAACCAACCAAATGTTTAAATACATATTTTTCTAGAAATGCTGGATAGTCACATTTACTCTTTCTCCAGTCATTATTTATTAGAATTGCTGTTTGCCAATAGCTATGTATCTTGGATTTAAACTTATCAAAAATGATTCATTTTTGCCGGTATTTTATACTCGTATATCATGTAACCATGCACTATTTTAGGTCTGTAAATTTTCTTTTTTAGTTTGATCCATTGATAAATCCATAACCATAACTCTAGTGATATTGTAGGTTCCCACATAAGGTACTCAAACCATGTTTGTAGTTAAAAGACCATGTCTTTACCCAATCACAGCTATGAATATTCTAAACACCGTGATAATTGAGCACGTTCTCTAAGTGTTTGGTCAACCTTTAATCTTCTATTCCAGGATTCCAAACAATTATTTGTACTTGGTATTTTTCGTACAAATCACAGTTTATATGCCTTATCTAATATCTCTGCTGTACTATATAATTGTAACATTTCAATGTTGTTGAGATTTAAGGTCCTCTGGGTGTAAAATAATGAAACGTAGAGTAATTTGAACACAAATGTATTTTACAACAATTTAAATATTTAATACATTTGACAGAACCAACAAAAAAACAATAGAAAAAGTTAAACTTGTATATGGCAAACTTCGATTTTCGAACATATACTTCAACACCCCCACATGGACGACTTCTCGAAGTTTACAAAATTAAATCCATTTCTCGATTAAATTTTTGTATTTAGGAGCAAACAGTCCGATATCATTTCTAATGGTGACATTTGTAGATGTTTTTCGTTCGTGGCCTCTATACTCTGTCCTTTGAAATGGGGAAGGCTCTAAGGCATGGCCTAGCGTACATAACCAGAGCACTTCCTGGCAGGCCGCTGAGAGTGCCATATACTCGGCTTCTGTGGTAAAAAGAGCCACTGAGCCTTCCCTCTTGCTCTGCCAAACGATAGGTCCACCCTGAAACATAAAATACTACCCATAATAGAGCGACGGTTGTCACTGTCCTTAATCCAATCAGCGTTGCAGTAGCCAAAAAAATCTATCGTTTCCAGCTGTTGAATTTTTGGAAAATCCTATCTTTGTGTTCGTCGTGCCCTTCAGATACCGGAATATTCTTTTTACATATGTCTAGTGTTCTCTTCCGGGATTATGCATGTATCCACTAACGCATATATCCGGTCTTGTACCTTGATTGACGTAGACTGCCTACTGCTTCTCGGTACGGGATCTTATTCATTTCTTGTATTTCCTCCGTTTTCTTCGGTTCTTCTTTGCTTAATTTGTTGCTCGGATCAAACGGTATCGAAATAGGTGTGCAGTCGTTCATTCCAAATTTCCGCAGTATCGGTTGTATGCAGGTACTCTGATCTAGAGGTGGGCGCGGGCCGTGATTTTGTCGGGTCACGACGGGTCACGACGTGATCGGGCGTGAGTGTTAAAATAAAAACGTGAGCGTGAGTGATCGTGAATCAAACATAAAATGTCGTGCGTGATTGGTCGTGATTACATTTTTAGTTACGTGAGCGTGCGTGATCGTGAACAAAAAGTTACTCACGCGCCCACCTCTACTCTGATCTAGCCAAACTTTGCTTAACGATCCCTAGAACTCTTTATGCCAAGTAAATATTTTGCCTTATCTAGATCTTTTATATCAAATGTCTGAGAGAGTTTTCTTTATATCTTTTTCATCGTTTGCTAAGATCAATAAGTCGTCGACGTTAACGTCGATAGTTACGAATGTTTTCTTGATCCTCTTGACAATATGCATAGGGATCTGCTTCCTATCTGCTGAATCCCATTTTCGTCAAGGTGTCGTTGATTTTTCCGTTTCAGGTTCAGCCGCTCTGTTTAAACCCATACATTGACTTTTGGAGTCACCAAACTTTCTCTCCATCCCTGAGATTTTTCAATTCCTTTAGCGATTTCACATAAATTTCTTCATCGATATTTCCATGTAGGTAGAGTGCTGTTACGTCCATTTGGTTCATACTTAGATTGTATTTTGCTGCCAGCGCCCACGGGAAACGTTTTGACGTATAGCGTAGCTACTGGAGAGTAAGTCTCGCTATAGTCAATGCCCAATTTTCCGGTTGAATATCTTTTAATTCTGAACACCTATTTCGTGTCAAGTGGTTTTTTTTCCATTGGGTAGTTCTGGCGTGATCCAGGTGCTATTCAAAACATTACCCATTTGTCTCGTTATGGCAAATTTGAAGCGTCGTCGATACTTTGAGGATCAATATCATTATCCACTGTAAGATATAAGATGTAGTTAACCAACTTGACCGGTTTGTGCAATCTCGTTAACCTGCAAGGGGGTTTAGCTTCTTCGTTGTCAATTATCTCCTCCATATCTGCAGTTTCTTGCTCGATGTTACTCTGACGCTCTTTATTTACTTCCTTCTTATACTCCAGGAGTGTAGAAACTGCAGGTTCTTCATTGCTTTTGAGTTTATAATTTTCTTCATGACTTAACTTTCTTCAAGTTTGGGTCTATAAGACGACAGCCTTTGGAAACCTCGCAAAATCCAATAAAGAGAAGTCTCTTACCTTTCGGATCCAACTTTTGTCGTAGTTCTTTCGGCACATGAGTGTATGCAATGCATCCGATACAATGAGCTAAACTCGGCGTCAATTCTATCCACAGTTCTTCTGACATTTTTCCTCCGATAGTAGAATTCGGCAATCTGTTTCCCATATAGTAGTAGCTACCACTTTGGACCAATATTGTTTTGAGAGATCTGCATTAAAGAGCATGCTATTCGCTCTTTCGGCAATGGTCCTATTCTTTCTTTCGGCCACGCCGTTTTGCTGTGGAGTAAATGGGATCGTGTACTGATATTTTATGCCGGATTCTTTCAAATATATCTCAAATTCATTATTGATATATTCCCGGCCTTTGTCTATTTTGTGCTAACCCTCTAAGTGGGAAATGCGTGATTATATGTATGTATGTATGTTATTTTTCGCCCGGTCTGGTTTATATTAAAGTCTTGAATTCGACGAAAGTGTTCATGGCTTGATTTTTGTCTTTGAGATATAATACATATGTTTCCCTGCTGAAATCGTTAACGAATAAAAGAAAATATTTCGATCCACCGATCGACAAGTTTTCCATGGGGCCACAGATATCAGAATGCAACATATTCAGAATCTCTTTTGTCTTTGTTTTATTTTCCTGGAATGGTTCTCTGTGTTATTTTCCCTTGATACAAAGTAGTCTATGCCGCATTTCGGTGGTTATATCTTTCGTTGCGAAGTATGTTCTTTCATTTTGCATATCTAACTTGTAGATTCCATTTTCTTTCGAGGTCCGGGCGATTTCGGTTCCTGAACTGTTGCTGGTATAACTGTTTCGCGTTTCAATTGTAACCGCCGTGTATCCGTGACTTACTATCTTACTTCTTGGAGCATACATCACATTTTAAGCTGTAACACGTTCTATTCCTTACTTGGTCCTCATGGGAATCTTTACATTGTCAATCGCATCCACGTTGATGAAGTCTTTGTTGCCTACAGTTATGTGGACATTTGGGCAATTGTCTGGATTTTAAACTTTGTTTTCTCATTAATAAGGTGAACAGATGAACATAAATCTACGTACCATTTATTTTGAAAATGACAGGAGTACTATAAGCTTCTGGACTTCGCTTCTTCTGTCTTCATATTACTTCCGTAGTCCTTTTTAACTTTGGGTGCGCACGCATTCGCATTATGTCCATATTTGTTTTAATTGAAACAGCGAGGTCCCTTCTTTTTCTCTTTTATGTAAAATGATGTCTGCGTGTTTGTACTTTTGTTCGCTTTCGAGGCTTTGACGTATTGCAAAAGTTTGGTCTTTATTAAATAGGCAGTGATTGCGGCCCCTGAGCTTTCGATGTCTATAATCATCGGCTTGTATTCAGCGCGGGAGACCTGCTAGCATTAAGGAGCCAGTCCCTTCGTCAGGAACTTCGAAATCTAGGCCGGTAAGCTTGTTTACTGTAGTTACGATTTCATTGACGTATTATTCCACGGAGCTGTGTTTATCGAGCTGAGAAGCCACGAGAGTACAGAGTAGGTTTACTTTTCTCGTGAGTCTTTGAACGCACTTTTTAGTTTGTCCCAGACATCTTTCGCAGTTGTCGTCGACTGAATATGCGAATAATTCATCGAGTCGACACAAAGAATTAACATCTCAAACTAAAACGTTTGGCTCAAATATTTGATTGAAATTATTAAAGACCCCAGATTTTAGCGACAAATAAAAACAAATAATCTTAGATTATTTCTGTACAACAAACACAGCCCAAAACCATGAAAATGTCTATCTTCATCAGAATTGTCTACAACTAGCACAGGATACCCTTGCCAAACTATTTTATACCTTGTATCGCAATGAATTTTATTTGGATTGTCATAGTAATTTACGTTATAAGTCCGATAAATGAGTTTTTACGGTACAAATAAGATGTTTCCGGAGGAGGCGACCAAGAAACCGAATCAAGAATTCGAAACGATCAAATTCTAATAAAATTTTAAAATTTATCTACAAAAAATCCGCTGAATGATATAGGAACGATTATTGGTTTTTTGTGACTTATGGTGTAAAGAAAATGATTTTGCAAACATAACAAGAGAGTTAAGGCGGATTCACGCAGCCATTTACATTTACATTTAATTTTCATTTTCATTAAATTCTCATTTATCTTTTTTAAATGTCATTCAAGCAGACATACAAACATAAATTAAATGAAAAATGAATGCATGTGCATACTGACATTGACAAGTTCGGTTTGTAAAGTTAATTTTTAAATAAATGTTTAATGAAAGTAATAGTAAGGACGAAGTATTGGCGTTAGCTTTGAATTTATAATTTATTTATCATAAAAAAACGTTGCCAAAAGATGGGGTTTTATAATAATTTGCTAAAATTCATGAGAGAATATGACCATGGTAATTTTTTTTGTATATACAAGAATGACACCAAATTTATTTGATAATTTCTTGAACCGCATATACAAATATAAAAATAAATACACATTATATTGCATTGATAACCGTACCCGTTCTTTGCATTTAAATCCCAAATATTTCTTCTTGCATCCCTACTTTTAAAAAGATCGGTTGTGTCATAAATGGGTGCATTTGGTCGCACTAAATTGACCAATTTACCGTCGTCGATTTGTTTTTGACATTTGACAAACAAAAATTTTGACGTTTTAAAACATCGTATGTGCAGTGAATGTTCATTTTCATTTATATTCAAAAGTTGAAAGTTGGTTATCTTATAAATTAAATGAAAATGAGAGATAAATTATAACGTAAATTAAAATGGTGCATGAATGCCTATATTGGTTTATACACATTTAACTTTTAAATTAAATTAAATGTAAATTAAACGTAAATGTAAATGGCGGCATGAATCCATCTTTAGTGTTTATTATGTTGCAGTTTTTCACCTATATACAATTTTTATTATTTCATAGTCAAAAAATCTAATGTGGTCAGCACATTACCTTCCGTCAGTTATATGAGGCATTTACGAAAATTCTACCGGTAAACTATTACCGGTAAACAGCTGTTTATCAAGTTATAGCTACTGGCATCGATATTTTAAGAACGAAAGTGGTAAACAGGGTAGGTCCATAACCTATAAAAAAAATTGAAAATTTGAAACAGGTTACAAATTTGATGTAGTTTACAAACTTTTTTCAGCTTAATATTTGAAAAAAAAAATAAGGGTTTACAAAATTTAAATTTCAAAAGTTTTCCCGCTTTCATACATCAACACTAGTCCTTACATAGCATGCGCTACAAACAGAAACAATTATAACCTGTATTTCTAAATATCATAAAACATGTGATTTTTATACAAATTTTACTTTTTGACAAAATTTAAACAATCATCGTAGTTTATCAGCATCATCATACTGTGATAAAACAAAAACAATGTCACACCTTATACGACAAATATCTTTCTATGTTTAAGTGTACTTATTTTTCGAAATTACTTCATGTTAATTATAAGTAGAACATAAATACTTTTTAATTGTCAAAATTACTGTATTCAAAATTGTCTTTATAGAGTCCTGAGGAAGCCTTAACTAAAAGGCGAAAGCTTGACTAAATTCTCAAAGAATCAACATTTTTATTTTGGCCTAAATTAAAACACTGAACTACCCACTAACATTTATCCTTATATATATATATATATATATATATATATATATATATATATATATATTATAAAAAGATGATGGGAAATTTCTTTTAATTCAACAAGTTTTTTAGTTTTGGAACTGTGAGTTCATGAATGTTTAAATGTTTTAGTTTTGTATTTTAAATATTTGGGTTTTGAATATCTTGAGTCAATTGGTCCAAGTTGATTTCTTTTCCTCTTAGCGTATTTTCAAATAATTTGTTGTTTGAAGAACATCGATTATTATACACTTTATACATTCCTTTTTTATCTATCATAAAAGATTTGTCTTTACAAGTTAATTCTTGTTTTACATTGTTAACCTGAATAAAATATATAATATTAGAATTTTCAATTGTTACAAAATTATTATTTTGTGCAAGTCGTCTGTAATCACAGTGTGTGTTTTTGTATTCAGAAAGGAGTGTTTTAGTGCAAGAATCTATTTTGTTATAATTTAGTTTACAATAAATTATATTATCAATAATTTTCTTGTTTTCGCAGGAATAATAATTTTGATCCATTTGTAATAATATTTGTTTGTTAATATTTAACAATAATAATTCTTGGAAGAAAGGAATTCGTGTTATTTGAACTGCGTAGAATGTTTTTACATTATATTTTGCGATAATGATTAAATATTGTAATTTGTGGTCTTTTACTGAACAATAACTATATATGAGATTTAGATAGTTTATATATTCCTCGTCGTCAATTTTATTTTCATTTTGAATAATTTTCTTCAAAGCTATGATATTTTCATTTTCTAAAAGAGAGATATGAAAAAGACTACAAAAAGAAAGTGTAATTTCTATGAGATTTAGAATATCACTAAGTTCTGCAAGATTTGTTTTTATTAAATCTATGGTATTAAGAGCAAGTAAAACGTTAGGCCAAGTAATTTGTTCTTTTAATATTGTTTGTAGATTAAGAATTCTACTCTTTAACATTTCTTGATTTTCATAAAATATATCGAATTTTTGAGATTTTCTTTAAGTATTACTTGATTATTTTGAAAAGAGTTTATAATGTTGTCATACTTTTCTTTTTTTCCGAGTTATCTAAATTTCCTGTAATTTTAGGAAACAGTATATTAATTCTTTCATTTAAATTGTTATATTGATTATTTAAATTTTGTAGGCTAAAAGCAAGTTCAATATTATATCGTTTGTTGTTAATATTACTTATTTTTGTTATTAAATTATTTCTTTGTTGTTCTATTATTTGAAATGCGTCTGTGATTTTATTGAGATCATACACATAATGTATGTAGATTTCTTGCTCATAGATTTTTGATTTACCGAGATTTATTAAGTTTATTCCATTGTTATTCTTTATTTCTTCCAATTGTGTACCCGCGATTATGAATGGTAATCTGTAACAATATAATATATTTTAATTTTGTTCAATCAATTTTATTAAATGTTTCGTTACTTAATTTTTTCTTTTGTTTCTTAAGACATTTTATTGTTCCAAGTTTTGGATTATATTTTATAACTTTTGCCTTTTTATACAGTGGTTTCTTATATTTTTGAATACGTCTACTAATTTCTTTTGCATATATCTGTTTTGGAAGCTCTAAAGGGTCAATATTATCTTTATATCGTTTGTCTTTTTCTTTTTGTATTCGAATTTTTGCAAGATTTTGGATTTCATCAAGATTCTTAGCATGATCTTCCAATAATTTTGAATTGGTTCTAATTCCTTTTGGATATATATATATATATATATATATATATATATATATATTATTCCTGTTTTTTCCGTATATTAGTTCCATTGGAGATAATTGTGTAATGGATTGGTTCGTGTAATTATATGCTATTATGGATTGTTGTACCATATCCTCTAAAGTTTTCTTATGGTTATCTTTATTATTTATTATTCTCAGATGTTCTATAATACTACTATGAAATCTTTAAGCGGCGTTACTTTTAGGATTGTCAGTACTGTTTATATGTAATTCTATGTTATGTAATTTGCAAGATCTTTTAGATTTACATTATCGAATTCAGTGCCTTTATCAACAATAATTTTCTTTGCTAATGAGAACCATAAAAATTGTTCTTTTAATATTTTTACGACTTCTAAGGAGTTGAATACTGGAAATTTTGTAGAGTATTCCATATTTAGAAAATTGATCAAATAAAGATAAGTATTTTTGCGTGTATCCAAATTTATAATTTCAGAAGGTTTTTCTGGAGCAGGAGTTAGATTGTCTAACGTTTCAATTGTTTGCCGTAGATATTTGTACGTTTTACATATTTCACAATTATTTATATAATTTTGTATATCATTTATCATATTAGACCAATAGAAATTTTCTTTAAGTTCTCTAATCGTAGCTAATATGCCTCTATGATTTGTAAAACCATTATGGAAATTTGAAATAATTTCAAATTGTTCATTTTTTTCTATTATGTCCTTTACTATTTTATTTACAGCTATAATATTTATAGTTTTTGTTTCGAAATTGTTCTTAATTATTTCTGAACTAATTTTGTCATGTTTCTTATCGAATATTGCAAGATATTTAATTTTTGGTACGATATATGATTTAAAAAAATTTAATATATCATCATTTGTATTTCCGCGTGATATTATTACATTTAAAATTTGCTTTGGTCTCTGAAATGCAATTCTTTCTATGTTAATTTTGTTTTGTTCTCCATATTTGAATATAAGTTGATTGTCAGCAATATTTATCCTGTCTTCTTTGTATTTTATGCCGTTTACTGGATTTTCGTCACTACTATGTACTGTGGTATTTGTAGCATTATCACTTAATGTTTCTTGATTAAATTATTCAGGTAATATTATAATGTTAATTATTTCAGTGTGTGAAAATATATTGTTTATATATTCTTTTAATTTAAAATAATCTAATTTGTCTAATTCACATGAAAGTTTTGGAATATTTATTTCATAAATTTCATTTTTTATGCAATAATCCCTTATACCAGTTACGGATTTTTTGAACAATTTTACATTGCAATCTTCATTTTACTTTTCTTTAGAAATTAAGTGATATATTTTCTTCTCTGGTGTGTCTTGTATAATTATGTTTCTAAGCCCTTCATTTTGTTTTAAACAAAAGTTTTTACTATCATAAAGTTTATTAATTTCCTTTACTAAGCTTTTCCAAAGTGTTTATCTTTTGAAATAAAATGTGGAAATATTTCTGTATCTAATATATTTCCTTGCTTTTCTATAATTTTGTGTTTATCACGTATTCGAGAGTCCTACAATTGTTTATCGACCAAACAATGCCTTTTAATCCTTTTTCTGTCGTACTATAGTTTATTTTTGATATATTTGTCACGTTGTTATTTATTTGGGTGAAGTGTAAATATTAGACAATTATTATTAATTAAATTTAAGTTTTAATTAAACTATAATGAAAGTTACTATTACTAATATTAAAAACTAATTAAGACTAAAACTATAATTAACTAAATATCACTAACACTATTTATTTAACCTATTAACACTACTATTTATTTCCACATTACAAATTATTTATTTCACTACGCGTTCCAATCTTAGACTGCCGGTCTGTTGCAGACTCTTGTAGACTGTTTACGCGATATTTATAACACTATATTTATTTCACTATATACTTATAACGTTCAACTGTCCGCCTACCGACCTCCACAGCGTCTATATTCTCAAGTGACTCAACAGCGTCTGTATATTCAACTGCTCGGACAGAAGTCACCTCTTTCACAACACTATCTCTCTATTTATGTAACTCTCTGTCTAACCTCCACAGCCTTAGTATCACCGACTGTCCGTATGCCACCACTGCCGAGTATTCACTTCCACTTACCGTTACTGTCCCCATATACCTAGGTTCCCAATACTCTTCAACACTACCGAGTATTCTCTTTAACAGCTATCCCGGTATACCAGTAACTTTCCGACACGCCGTTACTGTCCTTGTACACTATAGCTTCCCAATACTCGTCAACACTATCGAGTATTCACATCCACAGCTATCTCAATATACCAGTAACTTCCCGAGTACCTACTCGACACCAACTGCATACGCTCACTACGATACTGCTCTAACACTCCATTTCAATATCTCTATGACTCTGTATGTAACTAACTGTGTCTCGAGCATAGCTACGTCCCTTATATACAGCTGCCATTATTTTCTAGAAAATCCCTAGAATGTACGAACTCATAATAACAATGAACACAAAAGGTTCAGGCGACGGCAAGTAATTAAACACGTCGCGACCAGTTTGTTTACATCGCCCGACTGCTAGCGCGATTACGTCACCGCTATAAATAAACACTCGCTTACAGCGGCGGCGATGGCGGGCGTTCCAGGTTACATATTGAATGTTTTACTAGCATAGGTAATTGGTTTTTCTATATTATCAATTACTTGTGACAATACAGCACCCATAGCATAGTCTGAGGCGTTTGTAGTTAAAATGAATTCTTTACTGAAATCTGGATCTGATTTCTTTTAATGTTTTTGGGATAGTAATATCCTGTATGGCTTCTATTTTTTTGTAAATTTGGTTTAAGATCTTCGTTTGAAATAATGAAATCTAAGTATTCTACATCTTTTTTAAAGAATTCGCTTTTATCAATTTGAATTTTTAAATTTGCTGATCGTAATTTGTCAAATACTGCACGTAAATTTTTCATATGTTCGTCAACTGTATTTCCAAATATAATAATGTCATCGGGATATACTAAATATATTTTGTTAACTAAATCTCCAAGTGCAATGTTTATCATACGCTGAAAAGTTGCAGGAGCATTCATTAAACCAAAATTCATACGTACAAATTCATAGCGTCCAAATGTTGTACTAAAAGCAGTTTTTCCTTTGTCTTGTTGTTTCATTTCAATCTGATGAAATCCACTATGTAGATCAAGAGTAGAAAAATATTTTGGAGTTCCGATTTTATCTAGTTGTGTCTATATTAGGAATGGGATACATGTCTTCTTCAGTTTTTTAGTTTAATTTGCTAAAGTCAGTTACAAGTCTCGTTTTTTGTTTTCCTGAAGCATCTATTTTCTTGGGTACAATCCAAATAGGTGAATTATAGGGTGAATGAGATTTTTGTATTATTTGTTCTTCTGACATTTTATTTATTTGTTCCTCAATGTCTTGTTCGTATATTAGGGGCAATCTATATTTTTTGTATACACAGGTATATCATCCGATAATTTGATTTCATGTTTAATTAGGTTTGTAGCTGGGAGTTTTTCTCTAGATTTTGGAAAAAGATCTGAATATTCATTTATAAAATTGTTCAATTTTGTTTTTGTAGAAAGATTTAAATGTGAGTCTCGTATTTGTAAATTTTCCTTCGCTTGTCCTCCGATATAATTACAATGTAGTGTCGCGCTATGTCATACCTATCGGTACATTTGAAAGTATGTAATCAAAAAAACACCCGACGTAATACCCCATTACAGCTCATTCAGTTACTCATTCCATTATTTGTATCTATCGCATACGAACGTTCAACAAATGGTTGTGTGTTGTGTTTTTTAAATAAAGTGTAGTGATAATGATATTGTGAAAAAGAAGGCACTCTTCACCTTCAGGCTGCTGCTGTGCTGCGTTGGAGGAGGAATTAAATAGATTGAAAATAAAACTGATTTTGAAGTCCTAGTAAGTACTAGATACTTTGTTATGGCAAGGATCTGGTACTCATGTGCCTTACCCTCATAGATCCGATGAACGCGTGTTCATCCTTTTTTTCTGCCCTGTAACATTTGGATCTGGAAATCAGGGGACTTACCCCTTTAGATCTGATGGACATGTGTTCATTATGGCGTATAATTACACTAATCTGAACCAGATAGTCAAGTTACTTATCGCTGCGTTCCTGATAAATATGTGTTTATCCAATTTTTAGTAATTAAGGTAAATACATTATAGTACCCTTCCATAGTCCAGGTTTAGTGTTGGCTTATTTCTATGGGTAAAAATGTTACATACGTTCAGTGTTACATTTGTTATGTAAACATCAAACCTTCCTTGATTCAGGTAGTTTGTCACGTGACTTACGAACCTTATATTTTACTCATATAGTTTTCAACACAAGGAGATGATACATGCTCGTCCGGTGTGCGGTAACTAGAATTTACCCAGATACATGGTTCCGGAGACAAGTTTTTTCCTCTGTATGTCTTAAGCAAAGATTTTCTTCCTTCTTGGGGAAAAATCCTACCGATTAACAAAGGCCAAAACGTAAACATACAAGATGAATTTGTTAGGAAGAAATGACTGACAAGTACCCGTTTGTAGCCATTTATTAAGCCATGCACCTACCTAAACTAATTGGTGAAATTCAAGCGTGCATACCGTAAACAGTGGTCAAATAAAACATTTTCCGTACATGAATAGATTAATCAGAGCCTTTTTAGCTTTGGTTATATTAATGACTGGTTTAGCAGATTCTTTGGCAAAATTGGCAGACGCCTCTCAGTTTATGGATAATGCCGCAATTGTACATAACGCAATCTCGCTTTACAGAAAATACATTTTCTTACCTGACCAAAATACAGAGTGCAGTGAAATGGTGAAAGACCACAGGTATGGACGATTATTTCTTCAACAAAGATCTTTATGAAGACGTAAAAAAAACACTCCTTCATTCAAAACCGTGTAAATTGACAGCGGCATCGGAACTTCACCAGGCTAAAAGAGAGGAGGGAGGCGTTAAATACAGGGCAATAAAAGAACAAGAGATACATGAGAAACTATGCTGGTTCCCTACCTAATTACTGGTTTAATGGTGTAAGTGGCAGGCTCTTACGCAAGACAAAGTTGATTCGCTATACCTTTCAAAAATATTCCTTTCAAAATTCTATACCAAAAACAGTTATTGGAAACAGTCAACTTAAAACATGAATAGGCTGTTTCTGACTTACTCTTTATAGGTACTATATCTAAGTGCTAGGTACTCCAAATAAGTTCATATGAAGTTATTTTTTACCAAAAAAAAAACCCTAATGGAAAATTTAGTTTAATTAAAATTTAGTTGAACTAAAATGTTCATATTACATCCTCTCTTAAAATTAGAGGATTCTAAAATAGTATCTAAACTATTACTGATAATTGTTACCTAGCAAATATGGTTTTCAAACACGCTTTTTTTTACTATTAATAGAAAGCAAATTTAGCAAATACCTTAGATTTAGTTGTTTCAAATATCTGAGATATGAAATTAATTTTTTGCCATTTAGGTAAAAACATATATCATACATGCTAATAATGAGAAAAAACAAAACTAGAATTTAGTATCAATGTGTATCTACAGTAAAACTCCTTGAATCACTGTAATTCTTTTTTAACAGAGAAATTAACTTCAATCCAACGCATCAACTAAAGTTTCTGGGATTTGGAAAAAGAAAAATTTCTCTTAGCTCCACATAAATATTAGCAAAACTTAACAGAAAAATGACCCTTTCGAACTACCGCAAAAATCATCATAATTGGTGATGCAGTCATTTTTCACTTACTATGTGTCACACAATACAAAAAGTTTAAACTTGAAATGTTTTTTCTAGTGCCTCAACCTCTGGCTGGGGAGCTCCCAGTCATGAATTTAATTTAGCACGCGGGTAATGCAACACGCAGGAACGAAATTATCACATATATTGTCTGGATTTTTAGCAGCTTTCTATCACATGGCAACAACCATTGCTTTGAATCCATAAACTTAGTCATTTATTTTTGCATTTTAAAACAAATGAAAAGAGGCATGTTATATATCGTCGGAAAGAAAAAAAAACTGGTGTAACTTTTCAATATGGCGTCCATATAAAAATTAAAACTTTCGCATCATAACTCGAAAATATACAGTGTAAAGAAAAGCTGAGCTTCGAAAAAATATAAAAAGTTCCCTGAAGATGTGCAAACCAAAAATCCAGTATTATTTAACATTTAGAAGTATTTGCAAAATAAAAAACAGCAAAATTTACTTTTTTGCCTATATTTAGTGACCTTTGCCTTTTTTCGCAAATAATAAAACACCATTAACATGGTGTTCTAAAGGGACAACTTTTATCTAATTTAACACGCTTCGTATCTCTTATTTTTCTTGGGTTTCCCATGTCGGAATACTTATCATGGACAAGGTGTATAGTTACAAAATTCGGGAAACTGCAAATTGACCTATATGCCAGAATAATTAACACAACATGTAAAAATTACGCACGCCAGACTCCTTCTTAGTAGATACCTTTACAATTAATTACGCGTATTACTTTTACGCTTTTTCCGCCTTTTTTTCAATAATTAGTTAGAAATAATAATATTTGAAAAAGCGATCGGTATTTTAATAGTTGGTATTCATTATTCCAAAGATTGCTCACAGAAACTCAAAATTTTGTTGAATCAAAAATTCCTTACTCTTATCACGTTTCAGAGACACATATTCGTTGTCCAATGATCTTGCCCTAATAGAAGGGATATTATCCGGAGAGTGTTTATAAATAAAAACATTCCTTAAGCTGTTCTTCCTTTAATACTATCACTGTTGTCCGAAGGAACATTATGGGTGCTGTCACAAAAGAAAAAACCAAGAAATTTTGTTGCTCAAAAAATTTAGAACCATATTCATATTGTTTAGAATATAATATAAATTTTAAAACTAACTCCGTCCATGTAGAGAGTTCCTACTACACAATAATTTCTTATCGAGCAGCTCTCAATCTAATACTATCGGTAAAAATGCGAAGATGAATTTGTAATTAAAAGACAAATTAGAGAATCGAAAATATGAATTTACATAGAATCGAGTTCGAATTTTAAAATATATCGGAAACATATTTTCCCTTACAAGGACCACTATCAAACAAGTTACCTTAATGGGTCTTATCAGTGCACATAAGGTTCAGACTCTATCATCAATAAATGCAAACCTTACTTCAAGAATACAAGATAGAAAATAGTGAACGAATAAAGACATCAGGTCCTATAAGACAACAATCTTTACTTGTTTTTCAATTTTTCCGCGAAAAACCAGAATTTAATACAGCGTCAACACTCTACATTCGTATCACATCTGAATATCGTTAAAATTACCAAAGATATTTAATTATAACATACAAAAAACCGCGTCATCCAGTATGTTCTCAAACTATTAGTAGATGGATAAAGCTAGTATTAAAAAAGAGACGTATAGTTACTAATATTTTTCCAGGCTACAGTATAAGACACGCTTCCATCTATGTAGCAAATATAACAGGGTTAATATAGACACGACATGTTGAACACCGAATTCTCAATATTTAATCAACTTTTGTAATAAACCTGTAATTACCTAATAGTCAACGCAAATAAGTATAGAGAATTAGTTTAAATTTTTAGGATTTATAAGGGGCTATTGCAAACCGGGTTGGTGCTTGTATGGGCTATGTATATCATAATGTACGAAAACTGTTTTAAATACGATAATATTTAACACGATTTCGCACCTATCACTTTAAACATCTACACAGTAATTATATCGGAGGACAAGCGAAGGAAAATTGTAAGATTAACCGACTTACCTGTATGGAAGCTTGATCGTAATTTTCCGAGCTTGTCCTCCGATATAATTACAAAACCCCCACCTCACCCGAAGAACCCAAGTGCGAAATGCGTATTACAAATAACGAAACGAGTAACTACATGAGCTGTAATGAGGTGTTACGTCGGGTGTTTTTTTTTTATTATATACTTTCAAATGTACCGATAGGTATTACATAACGCGACACTACATTGTAATTATATCGTAGGACAAGCTCGGAAAATTACGATCAACCTTCCTTACAGGTAAGTCGGTTAATCTTACAATTATTTGTGTTTTGAATTACATGATGACAAAATTTATAATGTTTATTTAACATTATCAAGGTTTCATTTGCAAAATCTATTTTTACGTCTAATTGTTTTAATATTTTAATTCCAAATAATACATTGCATTCTTTATGAAAGTCATGTATATAAAAATTCAATATAAGTTTACCAAGTTTTAATTTTACTAAAGTTTTAAGAGTCATTTTTCCTTTTGCATTTCTAAATGCTACAGGTTTATTAATAATTTTGATTTATTTTAATTTCACAAGTTCCTTATTTATAAAGTTTATATCGGATCCTGAGTCAATTAAAATTTTAAAGTCGTCATGTAATATTGTACGGATATTTGCTATGTTAGATGTCATTACGTGTTTAATTCTATTTCGTGGGGTTCTACAAAATTTACATTTACGTCTTCAATTTCTTCGTTTTCTAATGACTTTATTTCTGCATAGAATTCGTCTTCAGGGTCATTTTCTAATTCATTATTGTAATTTTATCTATTAATTAGTTGTGTAGATATGGGTGTAGAAAATGTTTGTTTCGTTTGTGTTGACATAGGTTGAGGTTTAAAATTTCTGTGTATGTACAGAATTATAAATATTTTGTCTTGCAAAATTATTTCTATTCTGTATACTTTGTGGTTGTTGTATTGGTTGTGAGGTTCTTAGTTTTAACTGTATAGGAGCACTGGGGAATTGTTATCCTGGAAATTTTGCAGAAGGTGGTATAAATTCAATTTTGATTTGTTACTGTTTTCATGGAGGACGCATGTAATAAGTAATTAAATTCATTATTTAAATTACTTGTGAGGTAAGTTTTTAATTCTTCCCATCCTACAAAGTTGTTTTCCGAAATAATGGATTGTGCATTTCCTTCAATTTTAGATTTAAATAATCTAAATGCAATTTTTTTTGTATGTTATTTAATGTTTAGCTTGTTTCTAATATGGTTTTTACGTCTTCACATTCTTTAATATAAGCATGCAAGTTCTTTAGATCTCCTGTATACACAGGGATTAGTTCACACAGGGTTTTAATGTCGTTAAGAGTAATGGTAGTCATTGTGATAGAATAACTTGATTGTGATTCAATTGATAAATTATTTAATAAATCAGAGAGTAACTCAATGTTATTACTCTGAGTATTTAAATATTCTGTATCTTCAATACTTTCGAATATGTCGTTAGATACTTCTTCCAAAATGTCTGATAGAGTGTCAGACATATAGTTATAATAATTATTATGTTTGTTGCCTTGTGATATAGTTCTCACTTGACTGGACAGATTTTTTTTAATTGTTAGTTTTGAATCAGTGAACTCAAACTTTACAAAGATTATGGCTATTATATGACCTAAAAAGTATTTACAATAATAGTAAAATAATGATGTTTTCGTACATTCCAACGGAGGTATTCTTGTAGCTCGTAAAATTATCTGAGTTCGTCTGGTACAGGTGAGATGAATTTCTTCGGTATACTTGGCAGCAAGTGTTGAGATAACCTGAAGTTATAGTATGAGTGGTATGAGTGATTCTCAGCAGCGATATACTTCTCTAGGTGTAACAGAACTGGAGATCGTGAACGATGTTTCGAACAGCAACATTCTTTGTGATGTCCGTTATAGATGGGTTGTATCAAGAGACCTCTGATGGGCTACTGTATAAGCCGTAGATGTTGTCGATACCAATTTAGAATATTAAATTATTCAAAGTCGTGAAACGTGTATAGACTATTTTGTTATAACGTTAAAGACTTTTTGGCATCCTACCGACTGCGCCACTTGTGATTTTCAGTTTAATATTTTGAAAAAATATATATTTATTCAACCATACAGTAGCTTGAACTTCGTTGCAAGTCAATAGAATACTGACTGACGTTTCATATGATTAGCCTATTTATACTCTTATATTATAAATATTATTAAACAGTACAAGTTACTTATCATCTACAAGTAATTCTTATATTAAATATGATTCATCTTCTGATACACTAATATAGGAAGATTCCGAATTCATATGATTGATAAAATAATTAATACAAGTTATGTCACTTATATATGATTCATATCCAGATATACTAATATAGGAAGATTCATAATTCGCGCGCTTCGCTTTGCAGCACTACTTTTTTTAGAGATTAGATTCTTCATGAATCCGGTAGATGCATCTGGTAGATATTGTACAATTTTCAAACACGGTATCTTTTTACCACTCGTGTTTTCGAACACGGTCGGTAGATGCGGTATCTACCGGTAGAATTTTCGTAAATGCCTATATATTTTCTATAAAATCCATGCAGAAAGTTCCTTGCAAAAGATTCTAAATTTATTGTATGTACATGTATAAAGATACTATATTTCGAGTAAAATTATAACACAAATATACTACGAATATGTCAATTGACACTGACATCTTTCAATCAGAATTTACTTAATATAGTAGCTGTTTCTGGCATACCTAGCTAATTTATGAAATTTAATTTCTTTATAATTTTATAATTCTATATCCATTTAATATGAAATATAAAATGCAGTCAAATCGTCTAGAGAATACAATGTTTTTTTTAATATTTATAATAACATTAAAATTGAAAAAAAAATTTAACATCGTTTTTTCAAGAAAAACTGTTAAAATCTTCAAATGAGGGTACTTCCAGTTGACCAATTATAACCAAAATCTAATCAGCTCTTCATATGGAAACAACGAAGAGGAATACGAAAGAATTATAGTTTTTGGAATTGTAGTATTAGTGTATTTTGTTACGCACACATACACACACACACACACACACACACACACACACACACACACACACACACACACACATACAGACATCATCGTAAAAATAGTAAAATCGTATTCTAGAGACCTTAAAACGTGCTTATTCATTAAAAAAACTCACCAGCAAATTTTTTGACCAAATACAATATATTCCTTACCTAAGTAACGGAAGGTAAAAAAATTAGAAGTTCTACCTTATTGTCAAAATACTCCATGGGTCTATGCTCCTGATGAAGAAAATTTAGATCATTCTCATATTTCTTTGGAAAAAATTGTTTCATTGAAAATGAGTGTTATGACAAATAAAATATTCTATTCCATCATAAATTATGTGTTTGACAATTCAATAAGAAGTAGATTGCTTAGTAACAATATAGTACCGTAAAAAATAATAGTAGTACTGTAAAACCTCATTTACTGGACTGAAATCACTCCTATAAACAATATAAATGCGACATAGTATGAAAAGTTCTGGGTGAAGAACAATTGTTTCGCACCAACCACTTCTTTAATTCCCCGAGACTAATCATCGATTTTCCGTATATTGAAACTCTGTATATTTGAAGTAAATTGTTTATTTGAAATCTGCTGGGAATTTCCATATTAGTTTTACTTAAATTTGAGATAATAGCTTTAGGATTTAATCCCAAATCAAACAATTCTTTAATCTTAATCTTTGTTTTATTTTTTAAGCCAATAATAGCATTTGTTCCTAAAGAATTGCAAGTGTGTTCCAAATGTGCGCGGTGTAAGGCACCAGTTTCGGTTTTATTATAGTACTCAAGTGATCATGTGAATTTTGTATTAAATTAAATTGGACAGCGAGGTGTGAAGTAAATAACAATGATTTTAATTTTTATTGTCTTCTTTTTTACCATCTATATTTTCATAGTTACAATAAATATTTTTAAATCAGTAGTGGGCTAATACACGCACAGTACCCCCCTTCCAGTGAGGTTCGGCTCGGCAAATCGTACTTTTTTGCTGGATTTGCTGCTAGATAGAGGCGGAGCACCTATGTCGATGATTGCGTTTTCATTAAGCACGTAGGCTGGCTTCAACCTATCGACAGAGACTGTCACATCACGGCCGTTTATACAAACTGTGTAAGTTTTGACGCCACGGGATTTCACGGGATATGGACCGTCGTAGGGATGTTGCAGACTATTCTTCACGGTGTCGGGGCGAACGAAAACTTGTTTGGCCGTAGAAAGGTTTTTAAATATAAAGGTCTTCTTTTCGCCGTGTCGACTGAGACACTTAGGACGCAGCTGTTGAAAGTGATGTCGCAGATCTCTTATGAAATCAGCGGAGTTGGCATCGTCTTCGTTGGAAGATCTCTTCACCAGAAATTCCCTAGGAAGTCTTAGGGGTTCACCGTAAACCAACTCTGTTGCTGAGGCTTCAATGTCTTCTTTAACAGCTGCCCGTACTCCCAACAAAACGGTTGGAAGAATCTCGGGCCAAAGGTCGTTCTGATGACACTTGATTGCGGCCTTCAGTTGACGGTGGAATCGCTCTACCAAACCATTAGCAACCGGATGATAGGCTGTTATTCGAAGATGAGTCATACCTGTCAAGCGATTCAAGTGCTCGAAAAGGTATGACTCATATTGTCTGCCGTGATCTGTCGTAAATCGCAGTGGAGTTCCGAAACGACAAATCCAGTTGCTATAGAAGGCTTGTGCGACGGTATCTGCTTCTTGGTTTGCCAGGGGGATTGCTTCTGGCCATAGTGTATACCTGTCAACACACGTAAGGTAATATTTATAATTTTGTGACGGTGGCATGACAACAATAAATCTGTTCGTTTCGGTACTTTGCGTCTACTGTTTACTACCGCCTCCATACAAAGTATATGGGCGCAGCAGAAAACCGTACACGCAAGGATGCGAAAGAACAAACCTAATGTCTAGGTGCACATGCTCAAATCTTGCTGTAGGAGGCATGACTGTTCCTATGGGGGTAATGACGTGACGACTAACTTTCGCACGCTGACAGCTCATACAGGCTCGTGCCCATCGCCTGCAGTCGGCTTGCATCGATGGCCAGACATAGCGTTAAGCTATCGCGTTGGCCGTGGCTTTCATACCAGGATGCGACAGATGATGGACGACGTCGAATGCAGCTCTTCTGAATCCAGTAGGTACAAATGGTCTTGCCGCCGAACTTGAAATATCGCAGTAAATCCGTGTCTGCGAACCTGGTAGCTGGACCTCCTTCAGCACTAGACTGGATTCTTCTTGAAGATATTTCTGGAGCTCGGGGTCTGTATTTTGAGCGGCAGCTAATGCTTCAAAATCGAGAGTCTCAAGAGATTCTATTCGCGACAGCGCATCGGCGACAACATTGTCTTTTCCTGCTAGATGGCGAATATCTGTAGAAAACTGAGTAGTGGACTAATGCACCCACAGTACAATAACAAAACTCCAGCATTACACTTCTGTCCATACGCTTTTATTCTTCAGTAATGTTACAGTAATAATATCCCCACATATTTTCTAATATCATATGATTTTCTGCATCTTTCGCATTATTGAATGTCTTATTGACAATCCATTCCTTTGCTATTTTCCGTTTTCTGCTCCTTATGTTCTCCATGTCAGACTCAGGTCCACTTATTGGCTTCTATATAGCCATAAAGGCTATTATGAAAGTTATAGAAAATATTATTTTCTACAAGATTGATTATGTATTTCCATAAGTTTAACACTTTTCGAGATATAGTGCGGAGAAGGGCGGTAACAACGAATTCTTTTACGAGATAACGCTTTGTAAGTAATACACATTTTTGCAATTCACAATTCAATATTACTATTTATGTTATATAATCTGTGACGTAATTGGCATTACGCGTGTTGCTCCGCAGTTCATACAGCGTTATCCCGTCCGTAAACGAATTCATTGTTACACCTTCTCTGCGCAATATCTCGAAAAGTGTTAAACCTATGGCAAAATGCATAACCATTCTTGTAGATAATAATGTTTTCTATAACTTTTATAATAGCCTTGTCGATGTATAGGCGGCGAGTTATTCGCCCAAAACCAATTTTGTTGACCTTTGACATTTAATATCTCAAATTGCCCTGTTGATATATTTAGGATTTTGTCCTATACTTGTTTGTAACATCGGAACATACGTGTATACAAAACATAGACAGTCGGGTATTTTTTTGTCTAATTTGACTGGAGTATAATTGTTACGACTACGTTCAAATGAGACTTTTTGTTTATCTTTCAGAGGTCAACTTAGATGTACTTTTTTTCCTTAAAAAAACAAATAATTGTACTAAGTTAAAGGTTGTGGGAACCATGGCCAATATTTAATTTTCTAATAAATTCGTTACTATTGGGAATTGAGAAAAATATTTCATACAAAATTTATTCTTTTTACCTTCCGTCACCTTTAGGTAAGGAAGGTATTGTATTTGGTCAAAAAATTCGGTGGTGAGTTTTTAATAAATAAGCACGTTTTAAGGTCCCTAGAATACGATTTTACTATTTTTACGATGATGTCTGTATGTGTGTGTTTGTATGTGTGTGTTTGTGTCAGTGTGTGTGTAACACAATTTTCGTCTACGATAACTCTAATACTACAATTCCAAAAATTATAATTCTTTCGTATTCCTCTTCGTTGCATCCATATGAAGAGCTGATTAGATTTTGGTTATAATTGGTCAACCGGAAGTACCCTCATTTGAAGATTTTAACAGTTTTTTTTTTTGAAAAAACGATGTTAAATATCATTTTTTCACATTTAATGTTATTATAAATATTAAAGAACATTGTATTCTCTATACGATTTGACTCCATTTTATATTCATATTAAATGGATATAAAGTTACAAAATTATAAAGAAATTAAATTTCATAAATTAGCCAGCTATGGTAGAAACATCTACCATATTAAGAAAATTCTGATTGAAAGATGTCAGTGTCAAGTGCAATTGACATATTTGTAGTATTTTTGTGTTATAATTTTACTCGAAACTTTCTGTATGGAATTTGTATAAAATACATACTGTCGAAAGGTAATGTACAAACAAGAAATTTAAAATCTTTTGCAAGGAACTTTCTGTATGGATTTTATAGAAAATGCATAGGCATTTACGAAAATTCTATCGGTAGATACCGCATCTACCGACTATGTTCGAAAACACGAGCGGTAAAAAGTTATCGTGTTCGAAAATTGTTCAATATCTACCAGATCCATCTACCGGATTCAGAAAGAATCTAATCTCAAAAAAAAGGTAGTGATGCAAAGCGAAACGCGCGCGTTAAAAGTGGAAATGTGTTCAAAGTAGGACTCTGCTCAGTTTGTTAACTACGCCAAATTTCTAACCTGTTTCAAATTTTTTCATAGGTTATGGATCTACCCTGTTTACCACTTGCGTTCTTAAAATATCGAACCTGATAAAAAGCTGTTTACCGGTAACAATTCACCGGTAGAAGTTTCGTAAATACCTCATATAACTGACGGAAGGTAATGTGCTGGCCACATCAGATTTTTTTATAATCTATTTACTGACATTTTGTTCGATCACTATCTTCGTCAGTTTTTCTTTGATTCTAATAGAAAATGGCCTCTTTCTTGGAAACAGTTGAAGATCAAGCCTATGTTGATTAAGCTTTCTTTACTCATTTTCGTCAATTCTATATGCCCTTAAAGTTTATACCCGAAATTGGAAAACACAAGTGCGCTAAAATAAAATATTTCTTTTTCAAAAAATCACATTATTTCACATTTAAATCATCACAATTACTTTTCTTTTTACCTCTGGCTAAGAGAGGTATTGAATTCATGCTAAAAATCGCATATCCAGATTTTAGTAAATAAGCACGTTTTAAGGAACCTAGAATCCGATTATAACATTTTTACGATGATGTCCGTATGTGTGTGTCGATGTGTGTGTGGATGTTGGATCCACGATTTCTCAAATACTATAAGACTTAAAACATGTTTAACTACGGATTCCTCAATCTAACAATAATGGGAAGAGTTGATTAAGTTTTGGTAACAAACGGACAACCGGAAGTAGCAGTTACAAGAAAAAAATCATCTAAATATTATTTATCGAAAATTTATGTAAATACTTATATTAAAAAACGTTAAATTCTTTATTCGATAAATATAAATTCATTATTATAACTTCTATAGTTTTAGAGATAAAGTAATGCATATAAAATAATTTGACGTAAAAATTCTCAGATCAAACTACTTCAAGGCAAGAAATTTAAATGTTTGTAATTGACACATAAATGTCACTGTCAAAAATATTTGTATGCCACTGTCAAAAATATTTATACATCATTATGAAGAATATACGTAAAAAAGAATATAAAGGAATTTGCGAAAAAATTACGAATATAAAGAAAAAGAAAAGGAAAGTAGAAAAAAAATTCAGGATATTGAATATAAAGAAAATGTATGTATTGTACATAATTTATATTAAAATATCCTATAGATTTTGCAAATATATATAAGAATTATTTTGTAGTGAGACATGAATATATGTATTTGTATTTAAAAATATTTTTCGTTTTATGCGTACAACCAGGTAAAATATCAGATTTTTTATTTTAATTCCATGGCTAGCATTATGAAACTGAAATTTTCATATTCAATGTCTGGAGTTACTAAACATACGAAATGAATTTTGTTTACTGATTTACATGCAGAATTTTTTGTCCTACAGCTTTTATTTGAAGATTTTTTTCTAAAATAATATGAGGAACTACGCGCTAGGAAAACTGTTCTCCTCTGTTAAATACCTATGTAATGGATTTCGAGCGATTCCTAGCTAAGAAAGAAGACACATTAAACTTGAACAATACTTTATTTTTATACATAACTTCCTTCAACACTAATACAGTTTTCCCAACGTTTCTTCAACTATGCCATTCCGTCAAAAAAAATTTTTTTTGAAGATCTGGAAAATAACTGTAAACGGCATATATTAACTCCTTGTCTGATTCAAATCTTCTTCCCCTGAGAATTTTTTTCTTTTTTTTAAATAAAAAGAAGTCACTAGGTACTAAATCGGAGCTATAAGGTAGATAGCGTAGTTCTGTAAAACCGCAGTTCTTGATAACGTTTGCAACTTTACGGGCTTTGCGAACCAGTCTGGGTCTCTACCGTGAAGACACCTTCCTCATGCCCAAATCATCATGCAAATTTTTTTAAACACTGGTTTCAGATAAAGACAATTCCTTGGCAATAGCAAAAACCTTCAACCGTTGACCTGTAAGCACCAATTTTTCAGCTTGTTGAACATTTTCTGCATTTCGTGCTTGACCAGATTTTGGATTATCCTGTATCGAATCCCTTTCCCATCGAAACTGTTTACAACAAAATATTACTTAAAAATAACTAGGGGCATCTTGCCCATACACGGCCACTATTCGCTTATGGATAATTTTATGACTATTGACTTTTTTTGTTGAGAATTTCATCACACTCCGATGCTCCAATTTAGTTTCACTCATTTTTTAACCCAAAATTCTTGGATATCTACGTTGATATTCCCTGGACGTATGGTAAGCATTACTGTTACAATATCCATTAAATACACTCCATATGTTAATATTCACTAACATCAATATTTTACATATTTGGTTAATAAAAAAAAATACCCATAATAAACAATATACAGGTAAGTCTTTGAAATGACTGACCTCGATAACTCCCTTGTCGTTAGAAGTAGAGCATAAATTTATTAATAGAATTTATTCGACTACTCAAGGAGTATAACCTAAAATAAATCTCACATATATAGGGTGTTGCATTATGGCTCGGCGAGAATTGTTTCTCTTTTTTAAATGAAACATCTATATATTTTCATATATTTTGAATTGTATTTTATTCATCTATACGCACATATATTTTCTTAAAGAACTATTAATACCTTATCGCGCTAATATTAATAATAAACAGTTTAATTTATTGGCTAATGCAAACTACTGTCCATTATTGCAATTGTTTCTTCTTAAAAACACACTTTCTATAGTATACTAAATTAAATTGAAACAAATTTAGACAAAAATGGTGAAAAACTTCGAAATTATTGGTTTTAGGCACAGGATACCCTTAATAACATATAAAGATAACACGAAATGAAACACAACTAAATTATAGGGTGTCCTATTTGTAAATGACGAGTAACAATTCTCGCCTAGCCGTAATGCAACATCCTGTATATGTGAAAATGATTTTAGGTTATACTCCTTGAGTAGTCGAATAAATTCTATTAATAAATTTATGCTCTATTTCTAACGACAAGGGAGATATCGAGGACGATCATTTCAAAGATATACCTATATATTGTTAATTATGGGTATTTTTTTTTATTAACCAAATATGTAAAACGTTGGTGTTAGTGAATATTAACATATGGAGTGTATTTAATGGATATTGTAACAGTAATGCTTACCGTACGTCCAAAGAATATCAACGTAGATATCCAAGAATGAATTTATATGATTTCATTATTACTTAATTGTTACTTAATTGTTTTTTATACGAGGGCAGTTTACAAACAAATCTACCTAGCCATGAAACAAAAGACGAACGATAACAATTATTTGTTTTCAGATTTGTGAGACTTTTTTTAAGTAACTTGCATTCAAATCGTATTATTTATTACAGTTTAGCATAGAATTTTGGGTTAAAAAATGTGTGAAACTAAATTGGAGCATCGGAGTGTGATAAAATTATTAACAAAAAAAGACAATGGTCCTAAAATTATCCATAAGCGAATAGTGGCCGTGTATGGGCAAGATACCCCAAGTTATTTTAAAGTAAAATTTTGGTGTAAACAGTTTCGATGGGAAAGGGATTCGATACAGGATAATCCAAAATCTGGTCAACCACTTCAAGCACGAAATGCAGAAAATGTTCAACATGTTGAAAAATTGGTGCTTACAGATCGACGGTTCAAGGTTTCTGTTATTGCCAAGGAACTGTCTTTATCTGAAATTAATGTTTGGAAAATTTTGCATAATGATTTGGGCATGAGGAAGGTGTCTTCACGGTGGAGACCCAGACTGGTTCGCAAAGCCTGTAAAGTTGCAGACATGGTCAAGGACTGCGGTTTTACAGAATTACGCTATCCACCTTATAGCCCCGATTTAATACATAGCGACTTCTTTTTTTAAAAAAAAATATAAAAGATTTCTCAGGAGAAGAAGATTTGAATCAGACAAGGAGTTAATATATGCTGTTGACAGTTATTTTGCAGATCTTCCAAAAAAATATTTTTTTGACGGAATGGCGTAGTTGAAGAAACGTAGGGAAAAGTGTATTAGTGTTGAAGGAAGTTATGTATAAAAATAAAGTATTGTTCAAGTTCAATGTGTCTTCTTTCATAGCTAGGTAGATTTCTTTATAAATTGCAACAATAAAAAAAATGTTAACAGTTAAAAAATACCGATAAAAAATATTCATGGCTTCCCCGTATGAGACGCCGCTGATTGAGACAGAAACAAAAGAAAGTATAAATGCTAATAATAATATGTTCCGAAACCAAAGGAACCGTAACCACGTAACCGGTTGCAAAATGCTTAATTTCTTGGTAATTTTTGGAACGCTATGGTTATTATTATTTACAAATTGTTACGCGGGAGAAGTAGGTTCATTTCATGATGCCACTGTACTGAGAAGTGATATAAAAAATATAAAATAATGGCGAAGACAACAATGTAGGATTGCTAATATAAGACAAATGGGTATTTTAAAAAGAAATGTTATTTGTAACAACTTCCAACAATAATATAAAAATAAGTAACATTTTGTACTAGGTATCGTTGTATAAAATAAAAATATAATTCAACATGGTAACTCGTTATTTTTTATTTTCAATAAAGTTGTTCATAAATGTTTCAAACATTTATTTTTCTTTTTGGGCCATTATTTCTCGGTGCCGTCTTTCTATATTTTCCTCTATTTTACCGAGAAGAGAGATTTTGTCTCCTTTTTTGGCGTGCCCGCACTATAAATAAAAACACTGTACTTACATTAACATATAAATATTATTTGTAACACCTCTCACTAACTGGAAAACCAGACTCCTCCAAATCACTTCTGTCTCTGAACTCCAGATCTCGAACAGGTGGCTACCGGGACCTGGGGCGACCTCGGGATTTTATATTTATAATAATAAACAATAAATACAGTCGGTGTTTCATTAAATAAAAGCCCATTGTCATTTACTACAATGTTTACTGCAGTTTGCAAACATTTATGTTCGGGAATTTTTAAGGTTAAATCCTCAAATTTCCCAATTTCAAGTGTGCAGTATCCACACTTGTGTATAAGTCATTTTTCTAAAAATTATAATAATATTCGTACATTAATAACAAAAATAAACATTTACCTCCATTTTCAAATAATATTCTCTTCACAACAACTATCAACACAGTGACCTCTTACAAAATAGACCGGCGACTCCTATCTCTTTACAACGGCACGAGCTGTATCCACTCAACTGTCATGGTGGAGTAGCTATCTCTTTCTAACAGTAAGAAGTACACATGCGTCAACTAGTACCAGTTCAATGAATTAACGATGAACATGAAGAAGAAATTACATTCTGTTACGAAGCTTGGCTAATGCAATGTATTTTGGTGACAAATTGAATTTGTTTCTACCAATTAATCCGGGTATACATGCTCTAGGTGAAGAAATTCACGAATTACAAATTTTGAAGAAAGTCACCAACATGTATATAGATATTCGTGGTTACTTTTTTGCCATGAAGACTTCTTTAAACGAACATGGCAACAAAACTAGTATAAGGAACAAATTAAATAAACTTCTATTTTCTAATGTTTAGAATAAATAAAAATGTCACGACTTGTTTGTTTAACATAAATATTTTCTGCATATATCTTTAAATTCGTATGTAATTAACTATTTTCAATTTTTCACTATGTTGTATTGTAATTTTATTATAGAAAAAATAATATAATATAAAATTAAAATTGTAGACACTACGACCTTATTATTCTTTTATAGTTAAAAATTCTACTTTTGATGTCCTTATCCTTTTATAAAATATAAAAAGTTATAGCTTGTGTATATACTTTTTTGTAATAGATAATTTAACAATTACTTTTAATATCAAAATACATATGATGACCACACTGCAAAAAGGGGAAATGTCGCATTTTAAGGGTACGTTCGGTATTGAAATCTACGGATTGCTCAGAGCTCATAGGTCACGTGACGGATTTCACAGATGTTAATGCTAATGCCGAACGCTCCAGATTCATATGTTAAGCGGGAAATTATAATACACAAATATGCAACTAGGAACAGGAATAGTACAGGAGTAAAACGCGTATTAATGAAGTAAAATAGGTTTTCGCATAAGTGTTAAAATATTATATTTTTATAAGTTTTCTTAGTAGGTAAAAATGAAAATACGTTTCACCCTACAAGCTTTATGAAAAAGGTTATATGAATATTGAGTAATTTGTACAAAATATTATTTCTAACTTCCGTATATTCTACATCTTTATGTTCATTTTCAACATGTTTTTGTAATGTTTCTATAAAACGTGCTTTAACTATAAATGAACATAAAGGACACGTAAATAAATTGTTGTTCATATTTAAAACTTTTTGCTATAAATGAGTCAAAATATCTTAGAACTATTAGGCGAGAGCACGGTACAGAATTCTGAGAACTACCCTCCGCCGGTTTCGTTCTGAGTTGCTAGTTTTTACGGGCAAATGAAATTTTTAACTGACATGCCACATGACAGTTGAGTTAAAGTCTTATACGCATGCTCAGATTTGAGAGCTCCGTGTGCTCGGCGCTTGGTCACCGAGCACACAGAGCGAGCTCAATATGCTTAGCGAGTTTAATGCCGAACGGTACAGATCGCTCTAATGTCAATGCCGAACGCAATCGACGGCTCTGAGCGCTCAAAATGTTAATGCCGAACGTACCCTAATGAGTTCAGGTATGCGTCGAGTACATCAAATACGGTAGAATTTTATGTACAAACTTCCATTGCAATAAGGATCATAATCTGAATGTTATTTAGCTTTAATTATGTAGTTTTTTTTTTTTACTTTCCCAAAAACTACATAATAATGCTATCCCCCTTTTTTCCTTGTGATTTTCCTATGTTAAATCATTCGATGAAAGAATATATCAATTAAATTTCAATTAATTTAATTCAGATAGTGTTTTTAAAATTTAGTCAAATGTTTGAAATTGTTTTTCAGTTCAACTCCCATTCGATTTATGCTTAAAAACATTTTCACATTAAATAAAAGAATAAAATGTAATCTGCTTGGTCCAACTATACGCGAAAGTTAGAGAGAGATATTCAAGCCGCCGGTCCATTTTGTATATAGAGGTCACTGTGTCAACACGCCTTCAAGGTCAGCTGTTCAAATTTTAACCACGCGAACCTGCCTTCGTGCACGGTTAGTATGGTTAATAAAAAGGAAACCAAAAGTTTCAAGCACCGCGTTTCGAAATTTCACCGGTTCGCCGAAAAGAAGTACCGCGGTTACTGTAGAAGTTTCAGAACATACAATAAATAAGTAGTATCCTCATACCATGAAGTTTCAAAATTTTACTGCAACTAGTACTAGGGTTATTAATAAAAATGTGTCTGATGAGCTGCACTTTCAAAGGGCTGTAACTCTAACGATAAATTTCTGGACATACCTTCGTACATCATTTTTTACTCAAAATGTTACCCTTATTATATGGTTTCATTTTGGTACATTCTTGCTGAATCAGCCTGAATATGATATTGTTCAGCATAATTATTTACTTTTTCAACATATTTGAATCATACTCATCTTTTTCGAACACGAAAATCAAATACATAAAGTTAATATAAAATTGATATTAGTAATAATAATTTGAACTTACACTGATTTACAATTGCTTAATCTACCTGCCACGAAGGAATCAAACAAACAGGATCCACAATGAGACCCTTAGCGCAAAGCTTAGCGTACGAGTAGATGACAACAGGCGGATATTCTCTACGGATTACAATGTACAGACTTTTGTAAGAATACACGTATATTATTGTAATTCTTTTCATGAATGTGGCACATTACAAAAACACACAATATAGAATAGTATACAATAGATGCAATAAAACAAACGTTTTTAACAAATACATAGTCTAAATTTAATATTTTTATTTTAATTAATGGTAATGTGTGACGCTCGTTTGACATTTCAAAGTCTTTCGAAGGTTAAAGTAACTAGTTGACTCGCGAACCTATGGAGAGAAATATTGTGCTAAGACTCTCATTCGTTCTTTTAATTCCAATCTCCACAGAGTACACAATGATTACGTGACGCTCAATGACATATAACTAGTTAGTTATAATATTTCATTGGTTACGCAGCTCATGAACAGGGCAGCTCAAGCTCAGCACAAAATAACCGAGCGCACCTATAAAACTTATTGTAGTTAAACTTTGTGCACATGTTTGTGAACACCTATTTCATCATTTTAATAAATAATTGTTCAAAATTAATAAAGAATAATGTAGAAAATAAAAAATAATATTGCAATATTCCACAAAAGAACGTTTGACAGAGGGATGTTCGTGTATTGCTTTTTATTCAAAGGGTCATGAATTAAAATCTAGCAAACTTCTTTATTTTATTATTCTAATTTTAAATGCATTAGAAGATATCGACGTCGCAACGCTAGGCGTCATTTTTGAGTTTTTACTTAAAATTACTCATTGGGAATTATTCCGTTGCGAATTTCGTACGTTCGGTTAGGTTATGATTTTTTTACCAAACAAATAATACCAAACAAATATACAAAAATACTGAACATGAAATGTTATTTTTACTGAACAAATAATACTGCACAAATATGGAAAATCTGAACAAAAAATATTTTTTACTGAACAAATATAAAAAATACTGGACAATTTTAATTTATTTACTGAACAAAAAATACTGATAAAAATTTAATAAAATAATAGACGTTTAAACACGTGGCTTTATTTTTTTATTTGTAACAATACAATTTTAAGCATTGATAAGATCATTTAACTATATTCAATCAATCTGATATCGGTACAAAATATATATGATAAAACAAATTATTTTTAAAAACAAATTTCCAAAATAGATTGTTTATTTCTATTAACTTACATTAATTACACTTTGATATACCAAGGTTGGCATCTAGAACTGATATGAACTTTTTTTAAAGTTCACATCATTGTCGGTAAGCGGTAAGTCAGTACCGGCTCCAGTCGGTAAGCAAACGATGCGTTGCATCGTGGCGCCTTCCTTACGGGGCGCCGAAATGAGGAAAAAATACAATTTAATATTAACAAATATTAAACAAATATATGGACTAAATAAGTTATATACTTTTAAATAAAAAATCGCGAGTTATTAATTTCAGTATCCATTATTTTTTTTGTGACTGGGGAATCCAAATATTTAAAATTACTTATTACTACTAATACTTTTCGGTATGCTTCACTTCTATGAAGAAGCATATATTATACGGTTTATACATTTTAAAAAATTCATCAAAATCAAATCTGTTTTTGAGGGTTTAAAAGATTTACTTAATATTTTTTCCGCTTCATTGACTGGACTATATTAGAACAATCTTTAGCATATTATGAAAAAAAAAATTGTACCCAGATTTAAGTATTGGGGTTTTCTGATATCGGAACGGTAGGCCTATTGTTGTACATAAAGATAAAAAGTACATACTATAAAAAACATTTTATTCCGTTTTATTTTCTATAACTTAGCAATACAATATTGGAAAAAAATTTGCGAAAAATTTAAGGTTTGAACAGTGAAACTTATTTAAAATACAATAACCTTTATACCAATCGAAAGAAATAAAAAATAAGTATTTTCTTAAAGTAATAATCAAATATGGCTTCCATTTAAAATTTTGTGGTATATCTCGAAAATTTGCGGATAGAAAAATTATTTTCGTACACCACTGGATAGACAATAAAATTATCTAACTTTTCTATTTGAAACATTTTTCTCGATTATTGATAGTTTAGAAATAATTTCGAAATGAAAAAAATCTACTAACTTCAGTACTCCCCCATTATCAAGTAACCTATGAGAATTTTTGGCACAACAAAAACACATCTAAGATGACCTCCCAAAGACACACTACATGCTCATATAACTAAAGTTGTATCTCTTATAGTTCTCGAGATCCCACTGGTGGTTTTCGAAATCCGGACTCCCTGTATAAATAATTGAGCGCCCCAGCTGAAATGTTTCTGATTTTGAATAATTGAATACAACATACATTTTAAAAAATAAATCATTAAGATCGGATCTGTTTTGGTGGGTTTAGAAGTTTTAACGATATAAAAGTACATAAACTAAGAGAAGAAGAAGTAAGACTAAAGTACCAAGAAGAGATAAAAAACAAAATCAATTATTTAGGGGATATTAGTGGTCTTAATGTAGAAGAGATATGGTACCATATAAAAACAATTATTTATGAAGCAACTAAAACGGCTTGTGGCACATATATCCAACAAAATCGGAAAAAACAAACTCATTGGTGGAGCCCAGAAATTAAACAAGAAATTGAGAAGAAAAAACAAAAATGGAAACAATATTTACAAACTAAAACACCGGAGAATTATGAAGTATATAAAATACAACGAAAAATAACAAAAGAATTAATTCAAAGAGCTAAAGATAGTTCTTGGGAAGACTTTGGAAAAAGGATGGAAAATAATTATAGAGAAAATAAGAAACTATTTTATAAAGTTATTAAAACCCAAAAAAATAAGAAAACGGCTACACTAAAGCAAATTAAAGACAAAGAAGGGAATATTCTCACAGATACAGAAAGTATTATGGAAAGATGGGTAGAATATTTTGAAGAGCTCCTAGAGACAAATGAGAAAAGCACCAATGTAACTGCGCAATACCTTGAAGAAGAAGAAGACATTATAAAGAATGAAAAAATAACCGAGGAAGAAATAAAGGAAGCTATTCAAAAAATTAAAGTAGGTAAAGCCGCAGGATGCGACAGTATTAAAC
This sequence comes from Harpalus rubripes, assembly GCA_963082715.1. Lineage (NCBI taxonomy): Eukaryota > Metazoa > Arthropoda > Insecta > Coleoptera > Carabidae > Harpalus > Harpalus rubripes. The sequence continues at coordinate 45,913,180 of OY720453.1, forward strand.
CTGAACAAATAAAATATATCGGAGAAGATGGAGTAGAAATGATACACCACCTAATTAACAAAATATGGGCAACGGAACAAATCCCTAACGAATGGAATACTACTATTATAATGACAGTGCATAAAAAAGGAGATAACAGGTTGTGCTCAAATTATAGAGGAATCTCTCTAATTTGTACAATGGCAAAGTTATATGAGAGCATAATAGAAAACAAACTTAGAATAAAAATTGGAAAAGACCTAGCTAAATCGCAAAGCGGTTTCCGAAAGGGATATTGTATACAAGATCACATCTTTACTATCAGACAACTCATTGAGAAAACACTGACTTTTAATAAAGAACTTTATATATGCTTTATAGACCTAGTCAAAGCATTCGACAAAGTTGATAGAGAAAAATTATGGAAGTCGTTAAAAGATAAGAATGTTGGGAATAAGCTAATAAGAACAATTAAAAGCATATATAATAATACCAAGAATGTGATTCGTACATGCAACAAGATATCTAGAGAATTTACAACACAGAACGGATTAAGACAAGGAGGAAACCTAAGCCCACTACTTTTTGTAATATACCTAGATGAAATAATGAAAAAAGTAAAACCTAAGCTAAAGGAAACAATGATTGGACATTTAAACTTACAACGAATTAAAATTACGGAGTGTGCGTTTGCGGACGATATGGCTATTTTCGGAAGTACAGAGCAAGAACTTCAAGCAAATTTAATTAAATGGAATGAAGAGCTCAAATTGGCAAACATGGAAATAAATGTAGACAAAACAAAAGTAATGTGCATTAGCAAAAAACAGAAGAGGATGACAGTTAACATTAACTCATTACCCCTGCAACAAGTAAATAGTTTTAAATATTTAGGAGACCTAGTCGAAAGTACAGGAAGATATGAGGAAGAAATCAACGCCAGAATCCAAGCAGCTGCAAAATCCTTTTACACACTCAACCCATTAATATACAGCAATAAAAGCCTTTCGAAAACAACCAAATTAACAATTTACAAAACAATACATCAAGCGATTTTACTACAAGGAAGTGAAACGTGGGTGATAAACAAGAGGCAAGAAAGTAAAATACAAGCGTCTGAAATGAAAGTACTTAGAAGAATCGAAGGAATAACCAAGATGGACAGAATTAGAAACGATACAATACGAGAAAGTTTACAAGTAAAATCAACGAAAGAAAAAATCAAAGAAAAACAATTAAAATGGTTTGGACACCTTGCAAGACTACCAGAAGACAGACCAGTCAAAAGCATATGGAAAACACGAGCCACAGGGAAAAGGCATAGAGGTAGACCAGCGAAAACCTGGGATGGCACAATAAATGAAATAATTAAGGAGAGAAATATAACCAAACAAAGAGCTATAGAACTTGCACAAAATAGAAAAGAGTGGAAAGACTTCACAGAGAGTTAAATAACTAAAGATCAATCCTCAACACCCCGAGGGTACTCTGAGGAATCGACTATATATATATATATATATATATATATATATATATATATATATATATATATATATATATATATATATATATATATACATTATTCTATTGACAGCCTGGCTGCGTAGACGTATATTTTTCAGTCTTCATTTATCTACATATTTTGCTAGTTTTTTTCTGTGTTATAATTTTGATTTTGTTACCATTGCGTTACGCATTTTGTGATCTCTGTTCGTGTGTATTCTGTTTCTTCACTTGGTTTCTCAGGGGTGAGTTTCTTTGAATTCTTTTATATTTATGTGTTATTTTTTCTATTTCTGACAGCGTGGTTGAGCAGTTTGTTTATTCCTGTTTAGTTAACTTGCAGGTTCAGTCTTATTTATTTAAGTCATATACTGGGTGCTTGGTAACTTTTTATACTGGGTGTTTTTTGTTCTTTTTGTCATTTATTTATTTATTGCGCACAACTTAATATTCTTCTCCCAGTATTCTTGTCGCTTTTACTTACTGCAATGGATATTATGTGTTTCTGTTGTGGTAAGAAAACTGCCGAACATCGACTCATAACTTGCTCAGTATGCTTAAAGTCTCATTGTATAGCTTGTGTTGATGACGTGATGTATATTTCTCTACTTTTATTTGTACATTTACTTGTAATGGGTTCATCCTTTTTAGTAATAAATGATTATTATTATTATTATTATTATTATTATTATTATTATTATTATTATTATTATTATTATTATTATTATTATTATTATTATTATTATTATTTGATAGAATCAGTGGAACTTATAAATGAAACGCTGGATGGACGATCAGAACAAATAACACAATTTTATTGAACATGAAAATATTACACGTCAAACTTATTATATTTGTATCACATGACAACGTAATAAATTGGTTGTGTTGGTAACAGCAGTATTGTTTTTATTTTGGACGTAGGTGACTAAATGTGTTTAGTACAAGTGATTGTTTAAATGCGTATGTGCGTGTGTGTGTGTAAGTAAAATTTGTATACCTAACACGCTCCCTCAAATTTAACTTCTACAATTCCAATAGATCTGCAGCAATTTTCGAATCTTGAAGGGCTTACTGCTTTTGTTAACATATCTGCGGGCATTTGGTCAGTTGGCAGATATTTTATTTCAATATATCCGTTTTCCAAAGCTTCTCTGATGAAATGACAACGAATATCAATATGCTTGGAGCGCGCGTGCTGTACGGGATTCTTTGCCAGATGAGCTGCACCTTGATTATCGTTGAACAAAGTCACAGGAGCTGGAAAATTAACATTTAATTCTCTGAGGAATTGACTTAAATGTATTGCTTCTTTTGTAGCATCGGTGAGACCGAGATATTCGGCCTCAGTCGAAGATAATGCAACAGTTCGTTGCTTTTTCGAAGCCCATGAGACCGCTGCACCTGATAGAGTGAACACCAATCCAGTATATGATCTCCGATCATCGACGGAGTTGCCCCAGTCCGCGTCGACATAACCTTTCATGTCGTCGCCCTTTTTGCTGTACGAGAGACCATGTTTCGAAGTTTGCTTCAGATATCGCAGTAACCTTTTAGCTGCTGCCCAGTGCGTATTGTCATGACAATCATTAAATTGACAAAGTACGCTTACGGCATGGGCAATGTCGGGACGTGTGCCCACAGCTAAGTACATCAGTGCTCCCGTTAATTGTCTGTAAGGATTTTCCACCTCGGTATTCTTCTCATTTGCCTTTGTTAGCTTCGATCCAAGTGCCAGGGGCGTGCGATTAGGTTTGCAATTTGACATGTCAAACCTGTTCAAGATTTCTTGGATGTAACCGCTCTGAGACAATTGAATACTATTTTCTTGTTGCTGGATTTCAATTCCCAGGCAGTATTTTGCAAGTCCCATGTCTTTGATTTTGAATTCTTGAGATAAAGCTGTTTTTATGTCATTTACTCTTTTTGAATTGTTGGATGCGATGATGATGTCATCAACGTAAATTAGAAGGAAGGTTTGCGACTTGCCTATTTTATCTACGAAAACGCAGGGATCGGACTTGGTGGGGGTAAGATGAAGTCGTAATATAACCTCCGTGAGCCTCTTGTACCATTGGCGTCCTGCCTGCTTTAAGCCGTAAAGTGCCCGGTTTAATCGACAAACCATATTCTTCCCCTTCCTGATTCGCGATAACATCTCATTAGCCTTCGCAGCAATTCTAGATCCTTGCTCTTCGATTGTCATTCGTTCCAACATTTTTTTAAGAAAAACTGGTTTTTCCATGAATAATTCTGTGTCGATTTTACCGTTCAAGTATGCTGTCGTCACATCCAGTTGGTGCATTTTTAAGCCAAGTTTAGCGGATAGAGCAGCTAGTAGTCTAAACGATTCCATTCTTGCCACGGGAGCAAACGTGTCGTGGAAGTCTAATCCAGGACGTTGAGCGAATCCTTTTGCGACTAACCTAGCTTTTCTGCGTTCGATTACACCGTCCGCATTAAGCTTGTTACGTAATACGATTCTTGAACCTATTACTCTTGCATTTTCTGGTTTGTTGACTATTTCCCAGGTATCGTGTTCGATCAGGGATTTCATCTCATGGTAGATGGCGTCGAACCACTCGTCGCGGTTGTCGCTAGAAATAGCCTGTGATAATGGCATTTCATTAGTGCACATACCCGAAAAAAAGTTAAAATCTTCATCTTCGTCATGGTTGCAATCGATATTGTCATCTATGTTGTCTTCTGTGATCCTTTCTTCACAAGAAGATGCTCTATTGATAACTACGGTGTTATATTCTTTCTTCGGACGACCAGGCTGTCCTGAACGAATAATTCGTGGTCTCCCAGGACCTCTTCTAGTTTCTTGGACGTTGTCGGATCTTTCTACGTCAGTGGTTTCTTCTGAGTCGCTGACTTCTTTCAAATCGATGACTTCTTTCATAGGTTTGATAGCGTCGGAATTGGGTCCGATTGTAGTTATGTTTTCTTCGTATAATTCTGGAAGTTCTTCTAAAAATTTTACGTCTCTGTTGACATGGACTTTACGATCTTCTGGAACCCAAATACGATAGGCCTTTGATTCGGAAGAATATCCTACAAAAATGCCCTGTTTCGCTCTAGGTTGAAATTTGTCTTTATTTGGAGTAGTGTCGACAATGAAAACTTTGCAGCCAAATGAATGAAGATGGCCGACACTTGGCTTTTTACCAGTATATTTTTCTAAAGGTGTACCGTCTTCTAAACTTTTCGTTATGCTTCTGTTTCGAACATAGTTTGCCGTATTGACGGCTTCTGCCCAAAATGAGTTGTTTAGGTCGGCTTGCATCAACATGCACCTGGCAGAATTAACGAGTGTTCTATTGCGGCGTTCCGCCACTCCGTTCTGTTGCGGTGTATGGGTGGTTGTAAGCCTACGTTGAATACCTTTCTTCGAAAAATATGAATCTAGTCTCTGGTTGCAGTATTCGGTTCCGTTATCTGATTGGACGAATTTCACTTTCTTGCCTGTTTGCCTTTCAGCCTTCTCAATGAATTCGATGATTCTAGTTGAAGTTTCATCCTTGCTTTTTAAGAAATATACTTCGCCGTAACGGCTGTAATCATCAATGATCGATAAAAAATATCTAGCGCCACCATTTGATGTTGTTCTCATAGGTCCACACAGATCAGTGTGAATGATATTAAGACATTCCGTTGACCTATTTGTAGCTTTTCGAAAAGGTAGACGTGGTAACTTTGCTGCTATGCAAATTTCGCAATCTTGAGGAATGTTGGAATCGCTGAATTCCATTTCGGTAACACTTGCCTTTTTCTTCATTGTAAGAAGATCTTTAAAATTAAGATGTCCGAATCGCCTGTGCCATAATTCGATTTCATTTTGCTTGTTTTCAGTTACGGTGTTAACCTCCTGTTGACGTGAGCATATGTAAAATAAATCGCCACGGCGTTCGGCTGTCATTTTCACATTGCCATCCAAGTCACGAATAACTGCGTGTTGTTTTCTGAAAACAACTTCGTGATCTTTGTCTACAATTCTTGCTACAGATAACAAATTTGTTCTTAAATCAGGAATAAATAATGTATTTTCGAGATTTATGTTCTTGTAGCTATCGTTGGATTTTATTTTCAGATTGACACGACCTTTCGCAAAAACATCTGCAGTGGCTGTACTAGCTAGTCGTATTTTGCTGTTAATATCTTCAAGATTTTGAAATGAATCTTTGTTATTGCATAGATGTGATGTGCAGCCACTATCCACACACCAAAGTTCGTCTTTACCGCAATTTACTGGACTGTTTATAAAGAAACTTTCGTCTACGTAATTTGCGTTTTGTTTACCTTTATCTTGATTTTGTTCTCTTTTCTTTTTAAAACAATCGGATTCTTTGTGACCTCTCCTCTTGCAATAACCACAATTGTAGTTAGGCTTCTTTTTATTCGCAATGTAACCTGATTGTGATTTACCTGTATTTGCAAATTTTTGGTGCTGTTTAGCATACATTGCATTTGACTCAGTGTTTTCTGTTCTTCTTGCTCTGGCGTCGTTTTCTTCAATTATTTTAATTTTCAATGATTCGGCGTCGGGCAGTGCGTCACGCGTCTCTATGACACATCTAAAATTTTCAAAATTATCCGGCAGACTATATAACAGTATGATTGTGAGAAGATCGCCATTGATTTCTACATTCATGGCGTTGAGTTTGTCGACTGTATCGAAGAAACGTGACAAATGTTCCCTCACATCGCCTCCATCAGATAGTTTTTGAGTAATTAACTGTTTAAGTAAACTTGCCTTGCGGGCTGGCCCTTTCGATGCATAAGTGCTTTGTAGCTTCACCCATATATCGTTGGAAGTTTCACAACCACGGATTTGCTTCAGTTCGGATGGTGAAATAGATAATATGAGATCTGACTTCGCTTTACGATCTTGTGTGATCCATGCGTTTTGTAGCTGCTGTTGAGTTTCGGCATCTTTTGCACCTGATTCAACTTTTGGCTTCACACGGGTACCGGATACATATTCCCATAAATCTGCTTTGACGAGTAACGCCTCGACTTGAATGCTCCAGGTATCATAATTGTTTCTATTAAGTAATTCGATTCGCGTTGCGTTTACGATATTTGCGCTAGCCATTTATTATTTTTAATTGAATAACCACGGCACTAGGGGACTAACACGATAGACACAGCTCGAGAGTTCGTCACCTGTCACCTTACGTATCTTTGACAGTTATTCCTTTTGATGAACTTTAATCGCGCACTATAATTCTAATAACTTAATTCCTGGGCCCATAACCTGATAGAATCAGTGGAACTTATAAATGAAACGCTGGATGGACGATCAGAACAAATAACACAATTTTATTGAACATGAAAATATTACACGTCAAACTTATTATATTTGTATCACATGACAACGTAATAAATTGGTTGTGTTGGTAACAGCAGTATTGTTTTTATTTTGGACGTAGGTGACTAAATGTGTTTAGTACAAGTGATTGTTTAAATGCGTATGTGCGTGTGTGTGTGTAAGTAAAATTTGTATACCTAACATTATTATTATTATTATTATTATTATTATTATTATTATTATATCTGCTGATGATGCAAGGAAAATACGTTTAGGAACCTCTGGGCTAAAATGGACTTGTCTAGGTTGTAGAAATCTATCTAATGATATCGACAGCCTCAGAGCAGCTCTGAAAAGCTTACAGGATGATATTGCAGAGCTCAAAAATTCTCTTACAAGTGATACTGCATCTCAGTCTCCCATAGTTTTTGAAGATATTATTCAAGAGGTAGTTGAACGTGAAAAACGTTCACGTAATGTTATGATCTTTGGTCTAATTGAGAACAAGTCACTTTCAAAACAACAACAATTGGAAAGTGATAATGAAACTGCAAAGAATCTGTTGAAAGACTTAGGTGTAAATACCAATATAGTTCGGCTCACCCGTATGGGTCGCTTTGATGTTTCTACAACTAGCTCTCGTCCACTTAAATTGTTTCTGCCTTCGTCCACTGAAGTCACTAATTCCATAAAAAATGTTAACAAATTAAAGACTGTTAATAAATGGAATAATATTTCTATCTCTAGAGACAGAACGCCGAGGCAAATTCAATTTTATAAATCAGTCAAGATGGAGCTAAACAAAAGATTGACTGATGGTGAAACTAATCTTCGTATTAAATATGTAAATAGAACACCTAAGATAGTAAATTCGGAAAACTAAAATTGCCCAACAATAATCCAGTTTCTTATTTATCTTTGTATTATCAAAATACACGGGGACTTAATTCTAAATGTCATTTGTTCTATGTAAACTGTTGATCGTTCTCTGCGGACATAATTTTATTGTCTGAAACGTGGCTTAATGTATCTGTCAATAATGCTGAATTGTTTACATCTAATTATAATATCATTCGTTGTGATAGAGACTTTTCTCTCGTTGAACGTCAAAGTGGTGGTGGAGTTCTCATAGCATTGGCTGATCATATTCAGTTTAATACCCTTGATACGTCTCACTTAAAAGCCATTACACCACTAATCGACATTGCTATATGTAAATGTTTTGTAGGTAGTTGTAATTTTCTTCTTTGTCTTATCTATATCCCGCCTGATATAACTGCTAATATTCTTGAAACCTTTATTGATGCTCTAGAAGTTTTCCTGATTAATGAAAATGTTATATTAGTAGGTGATTTCAATGTACCGAATCTTGACAATACATCAGTCAATTGTAATAAATCTACTATTATTCGCCACTTTCGTAATACTTTAGATCTCAAACAATGGAATAATATTTTAAACGCAAAAGGTAATAAACTTGATCTCATTCTCTCTAATTTGCCTGGTGATATTGATATTATTAGATCTCATGCTCCAATAGTTCCTGAAGATGTTTATCATCCTGCACCAACAGTAAACTTACCTATCTTGTCATCTGTCAAGCCAACAAAATTTCCATCTGCAAACAATGTTCGCTACAATTTTAGGAGAGCCAATTTTTACGAGCTCTATGATAATATATGTTCCGTAGATTGGTCAGTTTTAAATTCTTATGAAAATGTTAATGATGCTCTTGTAATGTTTTATAATATACTTAATTCTACGCTGGATATTTCCGTACCGAAATTTAAATATTGTGAAAATAAATATTTGCCGTGGTTTACAGCAGAAATAAAATATAACATTAAAACTAAAGAATATCATAGGAAGAAATGGGTAAAATATAAGAAGCAATACCATCTTAATCAATTTCAAAGACTAAGATATTTAATCAAGCTTCAAATTCAAAAAGCATATAATTCTTATCAACGTACTGCTGAAGCCAATATTAAATCTAACCCAGCTGATTTCTGGAAATATGTTCACCTAAAGCAAGGTACTACGCGTATTCCAGGGAAACTACGTGATGACATGAACGAATTTGATTCTCCTCAAAAAATTGTTGATGCATTCGCCATGTATTTTTCCAGTTTTTTTTCAGCCAATTCTGCACAAGCCTATCCGAATAAAATTAGCTTTCATCCTTCTTTTAATATTGACAGAATTAGTGAAGAGGAACTTATTTCACTCATGGCATCATTTTCCAATAAATTCACTGCTGGTGATGACCAGATACCAAGCTTTCTGGTCAAAGATATGAGGTTTATCCTGGCTAAACCCCTCTCAATTATTATTAAGTTAGCAATCCAAACCTGTACTTATCCTACACTTTGGAAAAGGACGAGAATTATACCTGTTTTCAAAAAGAATGACAAATTTATTATTAAAAATTACCGCCCCATATCGTTACTAAGTAATTTTGGGAAGCTTCTGGAAATGATAATTTACAAATCCATATATAGTAATACGAGATCTCTAATTTCTCCAGTCCAGCATGGCTTCATGAAAGGGCGATCGACTACTACAAATCTTGCTTCCTTTTCACAGTATGTATCCGAAGTCATAGATGCTCGTGGACAGGTGGATGTTATTTATACAGATTTTTCCCGTGCCTTTGATTCCATAGAGCATTGGCTCTTGCTGGATAAAATTAGTGCCTTTGGTGCTTCTCCATCTCTTTTGAAAATTTTAGGTTCGTACCTTGATGGCCGTGTGTGTTACGTCTATTATAATGGCTTTACGTCCTCGGAATTTTTGGCAACGTCAGGTGTCCCACAAGGATCCAATCTAGGCCCTCTTCTATTTTTATTATTCATCAATGATCTTCTTGAATCTTTCACCTGTCCTTCACTGGCATATGCTGATGATATTAAGTTGTACTCTACAATATCCACTGTCCAAGACGCTGAACTTCTTCAGTTCAATATTGATATTTTAGCACTATGGTGCGAAACTAATAAGCTATTCCTAAATGTTGACAAATGTTGTTCTGTGTCATACACACGCCGGATCAATCGGTTTGATTATATATACACAATTTCAGGAACTTTACTCGAGCGCAAATCCACCTTCAAGGATTTGGGAGTTACATTTAGTCCTAATGTCACTTTCTCAGAGCATATAAAAAGTGTATGTATCTCTGCTAGCAAAACATTAGGTTTTTTAATGCGTATATCGAGAATGTTCACTGATCCTGCTGTTTTAAAATCATTATATTTCGCATATATCGTCAGCAAACTTGAATATGCCATTTTAGTTTGGTATCCTTTTTACGCCTTTCATAATATAGCTCTAGATAAAATTCAACGCAGATTCTAGAAATTTCTATCCTATAAGCAGGATGGAATCTATCCGGTCAGAGGCGTTGACCAGGATTCTCTGATTCAACGTCATAAAATAACACCACTATCTACAAGAAGAGATATGATTTGTGCTAAATTTTTATGGATGCTGTTGCACAATAAAATTGATGACTCTTTTTTATTATCACGTGTGCCTAGTCATGTTCGTAGGTTAGAATCCAGGTATTCCCGGACTTTCCACTTACCATCAGCGCGCACTGATGTACTGTCGCGGTCGCCAATCCACATCATGTGTAACATTGCGGAGACCAAGTATGAGGATATATTCCTGTAATGTTCTTTGATTTATTTTATCTGTGAACTTCTACACAGTATATATTTTATATTTTTTTTTTGTTTTTTACCGTACATTTAGATTTCTTTATTCATATTATTTGTTTGTATGTTACATTAAATGTATTTATATATATTATATTTTAGCCCTGTAACTGGATTCTGTTGGGCAATAAAGTTTATTATTATTATTATTATTATTATTATTATTATTATTATCATTATCATTATCATTATCATTATTATTATCATTATCATTATCATTATCATTATCATTATCATTATTATTATCATTATCATTATCATTATCATTATCATTATCATTATCATTATCATTATCATTATCATTATCATTATCATTATCATTATCATTATCATTATCATTATCATTATCATTATCATTATCATTATCATTATCATTATCATTATCATTATCATTATCATTATCATTATCATTATCATTATCATTATCATTATCATTATCATTATCATTATCATTATCATTATCATTATCATTATCATTATCATTATCATTATCATTATCATTATCATTATCATTATCATTATCATTATCATTATCATTATCATTATCATTATCATTATCATTATCATTATCATTATCATTATCATTATCATTATCATTATCATTATCATTATCATTATCATTATCATTATCATTATCATTATCATTATCATTATCATTATCATTATCATTATCATTATCATTATCATTATCATTATCATTATCATTATCATTATCATTATCATTATCATTATCATTATCATTATCATTATCATTATCATTATCATTATCATTATCATTATCATTATCATTATCATTATCATTATCATTATCATTATCATTATCATTATCATTATCATTATCATTATCATTATCATTATCATTATCATTATCATTATCATTATCATTATCATTATCATTATCATTATCATTATCATTATCATTATCATTATCATTATCATTATCATTATCATTATCATTATCATTATCATTATCATTATCATTATCATTATCATTATCATTATCATTATCATTATCATTATCATTATCATTATCATTATCATTATCATTATCATTATCATTATCATTATCATTATCATTATCATTATCATTATCATTATCATTATCATTATCATTATCATTATCATTATCATTATCATTATCATTATCATTATCATTATCATTATCATTATCATTATCATTATCATTATCATTATCATTATCATTATCATTATCATTATCATTATCATTATCATTATCATTATCATTATCATTATCATTATCATTATCATTATCATTATCATTATCATTATCATTATCATTATCATTATCATTATCATTATCATTATCATTATCATTATCATTATCATTATCATTATCATTATCATTATCATTATCATTATCATTATCATTATCATTATCATTATCATTATCATTATCATTATCATTATCATTATCATTATCATTATCATTATCATTATCATTATCATTATCATTATCATTATCATTATCATTATCATTATCATTATCATTATCATTATCATTATCATTATCATTATCATTATCATTATCATTATCATTATCATTATCATTATCATTATCATTATCATTATCATTATCATTATCATTATCATTATCATTATCATTATCATTATCATTATCATTATCATTATCATTATCATTATCATTATCATTATCATTATCATTATCATTATCATTATCATTATCATTATCATTATCATTATCATTATCATTATCATTATCATTATCATTATCATTATCATTATCATTATCATTATCATTATCATTATCATTATCATTATCATTATCATTATCATTATCATTATCATTATCATTATCATTATCATTATCATTATCATTATCATTATCATTATCATTATCATTATCATTATCATTATCATTATCATTATCATTATCATTATCATTATCATTATCATTATCATTATCATTATCATTATCATTATCATTATCATTATCATTATCATTATCATTATCATTATCATTATCATTATCATTATCATTATCATTATCATTATCATTATCATTATCATTATCATTATCATTATCATTATCATTATCATTATCATTATCATTATCATTATCATTATCATTATCATTATCATTATCATTATCATTATCATTATCATTATCATTATCATTATCATTATCATTATCATTATCATTATCATTATCATTATCATTATCATTATCATTATCATTATCATTATCATTATCATTATCATTATCATTATCATTATCATTATCATTATCATTATCATTATCATTATCATTATCATTATCATTATCATTATCATTATCATTATCATTATCATTATCATTATCATTATCATTATCATTATCATTATCATTATCATTATCATTATCATTATCATTATCATTATCATTATCATTATCATTATCATTATCATTATCATTATCATTATCATTATCATTATCATTATCATTATCATTATCATTATCATTATCATTATCATTATCATTATCATTATCATTATCATTATCATTATCATTATCATTATCATTATCATTATCATTATCATTATCATTATCATTATCATTATCATTATCATTATCATTATCATTATCATTATCATTATCATTATCATTATCATTATCATTATCATTATCATTATCATTATCATTATCATTATCATTATCATTATCATTATCATTATCATTATCATTATCATTATCATTATCATTATCATTATCATTATCATTATCATTATCATTATCATTATCATTATCATTATCATTATCATTATCATTATCATTATCATTATCATTATCATTATCATTATCATTATCATTATCATTATCATTATCATTATCATTATCATTATCATTATCATTATCATTATCATTATCATTATCATTATCATTATCATTATCATTATCATTATCATTATCATTATCATTATCATTATCATTATCATTATCATTATCATTATCATTATCATTATCATTATCATTATCATTATCATTATCATTATCATTATCATTATCATTATCATTATCATTATCATTATCATTATTATTATTATTATTATTATTATTATTATTATTATTATTATTATTATTATTATTATTATTATTATTATTATTATTATTATTATTATTATTATTATTATTATATTCCCGCTTCATTGACTCGACTATTCTAGCAGTGCCACTTCATGTCGTGAGTAAAATACGCCTTTGTTTAAAGTTATATTTCAGCGCCCCTACAATGTATAATTTACAAATTAACACACGCTTTAAAATCTAAACTATACCCTTTTCATCTATATTATTAAGTTATAAATACGTAAGGGAAATTTAATATCGGCAATCGGCAGAAAAGAAAAATAAAATTATCTCACAAGATTTCAGAATAGGGGACTACAGCACAATTGAATTAAGATAAATTAGAAAAAAAATATTTAAAGTATATGCTTAATAATTGTAAGATTAACCGACTTACCTGTAAGGAAGGTTGATCGTAATTTTCCGAGCTTGTCCTCCGATATAATTACTATGTAGTGTCGCGTTATGTCATACCTGTCGGTACATTTGAAAGTATATAATCAAAAAAACACCCGACGTAACACCTGATTACAGCTCATTTAGTTACTCATTTCGTTATTTGTTATACGCATTTCGCACTTGGTTTCTTCGGGTGAGGTTGGGGTTTCGTAATTATATCGGAGGACAAGCTCGGAAAATTACAATCAACCTTCCTGACAGGTAAGTTGGTTAATCTTACAATTTTCCTTCGCTTGTCCTCCGATATAATTACTGTGTAGATGTTTAAAGTGATAGGTGCGAAATCGTGTTAAATATTATCGTATTTAAAACAGTTTTCGTACATTATGATATACATAGCCCATACAAGCACCAACCCGGTTTGCAATAGCCTATACATAACAATAGCCCCTTATAAATCCTAAAAATTTAAACTAATTCTCTATACTTATTTGCAAAAGTTGACTATTAGGTAATTATAGGTTTATTATAAAAGTTGATTGAATATTGAGAATTCGATGTGCAACATGTGTCTATATTAACACTTGTTATATTTGCGACATAGATGGAAGCGTGTCATATACTGTAGCCTGGAAAAATATTACTTACTATACGGCTCTTTTTTAATACTAGCTTTATCCATCTACTAATTATTATTATTATTATCGAGAGGTGGTTCATCTTTGTCCCTGTACTGCGACCTTTCTGGTCTATTGTACCCTCCGTGTTTTACTTCTATTCTAGAAGTCCTGTTTGTTTTGAGAACTCCAGGATTTTCTTTAGACTGATGTCCTTTAGTGTCTCAGTACGCAATTTCTTTGCTCTTAAAAGACTATGTCTGCTTGCCATAAATGCTTCGCAGTGACATATTAGATGTTGAGGAGTTTCATCCTCTTCTCCACATCCTCTGCATGTTGGTTCTTGTTTAAGGCCCAACCTGCGCAAATGTTTATTTAATTGACAGTGTCCTGTTACCAGTCCTGTTATTAATCTAACATCTTGCTTGCTCATTAAGAGTAAGTTGTCAGTTCTTTTCTTGGATGGCTCGTTCAGGAAGAGCTTGGAGTGTCTCTGGCCTGGTATGGCTGTCCAGTGCCGTTTGTGCCATTGCCTGAGCAATGTATTAATTTCCTGTTTAACTGTTTCCGCAGTTATTCCGCAGGCAGCTTCGGGTCCTATGAAAGGTATATTTGTCCCGTCTTTTGCAAGACGGTCGGCTACCCGGTTTCCTTCGATATCTGAGTGCCCGGGTACCCATATCAGTCTTAGTTTGTTACTCGCTCCTAAGGCATTCAATCTGTGGATGCAGTCCAGAATTAATCCTGAGCCTACCTCACACGAGTTTAAAGCTTTCAGTGCGGCTTGGCTGTCTGTTACTATGGAGATTCTTCTATTGTGGTAGTTCTTCTCCAATAGTAATTGCACGCTGGTTAATATTGCGTGTACTTCTGCTTGGAATACTGTTGCATTTGTCCCTAGTCCAACCGATTGGTTGTGCCTTAGTCCCTTTACCGCATGTATTCCAGCTCCGGTTCCGTTGGTTGTTTTGGAGCCGTCTGCGGACATCCTCACATGGCTTGTACCCCTACAGTCTGGTTGTTCGAGGAGGCATAAATTTCTCTTTTCTCTAGCATGTTAAAGATCCATCTACATACTGTAGGGTGTACTCCTTTTCTAACAGCTGCTCTATTTATCGATTGGAAGGAGGTGTTGTCAAACGCTCCCTCTATGTCCAAAAATGCTCCTAGAGCAACTTTTTTTCGTTGCAATGTTTTTTCTGCTCGGCGAACGACTTCGCAGATTGTCATTTCGCACGATTTTCCTGACTGATAGGCATACTGGTATTTGTGGAGAGGAAGTTTCCTCAGTACAGTATCCCTCATATGCCTCTCAATTAGTCTCTCCAATAGTTTTAGAAGGAAAGATGTTAAATTTATTGGCCGAAATGATTTCGCTTGGGCGTATGTATCTCACCCTGGTTTGGGTATAAATACGACTTTAACTTGTCTCCGCATTATTGGTATGTATGCTAGTGCCAAACTGGCTCTAAACATGGTACGCAATATGGGTGCCAAGTGATCTATTCCTTGCTGTAACATAGCAGGTACGATACCATCCTTTCCTGGAAATTTGAAGGGCTAAGAACTTTCTGACTGCCCATTTAATTTTCTCTTGGTTAACCACTTGTTTGGCAAGTGTCCAGTCATCCTTAGTGGTCCTAGTGTATGATCCAACTAAGTTTTGCTGTTGTTTCCCTCTAGTTTGTGTAAGATTTACTGATTGGGGAAAATGTGTCTGCAGTAAATGTTCCATCGTTTCTTTTTCCCCTTCAGTATACTCTCCCGTCGGTTTTTTGAGAGAGCCAAGCAGTCCCTCTTTTTCCTTTAGGAGGGCTCTTTGGAGTCTAGCACTTTCTGGTATCTGTTCAAGTTCCTGGCAGTACTTCCTCCAAGAGTCTCTTTTAGCCTTCCTTATGGCTTTATTATATTCGGTTAGTGACGTTCTACAAACGTCCCATTCTCCGGTTCGTTTTGCTCTGTTGAACAACTTTCGTGTTTCTGTTTTCAGACGGGATAGTCCCTCATGCCACCAAGGCACCTTTCTTGAGGTTTTTTTCCCGCTCTGGACAACTGGCCTCGAATGCTGTTTTCATCGCTTCACGGAGGTTGTTTTCCATTAGTTCTAGTTCTGCTGGATTTCCTGCTCTGGGCGGGCAGTTTTCCAGTTCAATTTCTAATTGTTCCCTGTATAGGTTCCAGTTAGTTCTTTTAGGGTCTCTGTACGGTACAGGAGATATGTTGTCTGATTCTACGTCGAATCGTATATATCTATGATCAGAGAGCGACGGCTCGTCTAATACATGCCAGTTTTTCACTGTGTCGCATGCGTACACAGTCCCTATGGTTATGTCAATTACCTCCCTTCTTGTTCTGGTTACGAAGGTCGGTTCATTACCTTTATTTGATACTTCTAAATTATTCGTTAACAAATAGTCAAGAAGAGACTCACCCCTTTTGTTGGTATCAGTGCTGCCCCAGACAAGATGGTGTGAGTCAGCGTCGCACCCGACAAGAATTTGCCAGCCTTTTGTGTGGGCTTGCTCCACCAGTTGACGAAGGCCTCCCGGTGGTGGATCGCCTGGTTGGTCATAAGGTAGGTACGCGGATCCGAGCACAAGCTCCCTCTCGCACCCTGACTCTGACGTCACCAGGCTTATTACCACAATGTCTCTGTAACATAAGTCCCATAGTGGTGAAATGTTTAAATTTTTCTTAGCTAATATGCAGGTTCTGGGTATAGGGGCAGAAGTATCAAAAATTATTATTCGCCCACTTCCCCTGAGACCCTTAATTGTGCCGTTATAAGTCCAAGGTTCTTGGATTAAGGCCACGTCAATGTCGTGTTTCGTCATGTAGGCACTGAGGGCATACGATGCTGCTTTACAGTGCTGTATCCATCTACTAATAGTTTGAGGACATACTGGATGATTCGGTTTTTGGTATGTTATAATTAAATATCTTTGGTCATTTGAACGATATTCAGATGTGATACGAATGTAGAGAATAATTGTTGACGCAGTGTAAAATGGAAAAACAAGTAAAGATTGTTGTCTAATTGGACCTGATGTCTTTATTCGTTCATTATTTTCTATTTTATCTTGTATTCTTGTAGTAAGGTTTACATTTATTGATGATAGAGTCTGAACCTTATGTGCACTGCTAAGAGCCATTGACGTAACTAGTTTGATAGTGGTCCTTGTAAGGGAAAATATGTTTCCGATATATTTTAGAATTCGAATTCGATTCTATGTAACTTCATATTTTCGATTTTCTGATCTTGTAATGTAAATATTAATAGTTTAAATACTATTTTAGAAACCTCTAATTTCAAAAAAAGGATGTAACATGAACATTTTAGTTCTACTAAATTTTAAATGAAGATCATTTTTTCATTAGGGTTTTTTTGCTAAAAATAACTTCATTTGAACTCATTTGGAGTACCTAGTACTTAGATATAGTACCTATAAAGAGTAAGTCAGAAACAGCCTATTCATGTTTTAAGTTGACTGTTTCCAATAACTGTTTTTTGGTATAAAATTTTGAAAGGAATATTTTTGAAAGATATAGCGAATCCGTTTACCCAGATTAAGACAACTTTGTCTTGCGTAAGAGCCTGCTACTTACACTATTAATTAATTAATTAGGTAGGGAACCAGCATAGTTTCTCATGTATCTTTTGTCCTTTTATTTCCCTGTGTTTAACGTCTCCTCACTCTCTTTTAGCCTGGTGGAGTTCCAATGCCTTTGTTAGTTTACCCGGTTTTGAATGAACGAGAATTCGTTTTTGAAGAAAAAATCGTCCATACCTGTGGTCTTTCACCATTTTACTGCACTCTGTTTTTGGTCATGTGAGAAAATGTATTTTCTGTAAAGCGAGATTGCGTTATGTACAATTGCGGCATTATCCATAAACTGAGAAGCGTCTGCCAATTTTGGCAAAGAATCTGCTACACCAGTTAGAGTTACATCGTTTGTTAGCATGTTACTAATTAAGGAAAATGTCTTGTTTGACCACTGTTTCCGGTATGCACGCTTAAATTTCACCAATTAGTTTAGGTGGGTGCAAGGCTTAATAAATGGCTACCAACGGGTACTTGTCAGCCATTTCTTCCTTTAAATTTTTGTTAATTCTTACAACAAATACATCTTGTGGTAAGGGAGATGGCAAGGTTGTCTTAAACACACTGTTCTTTATGAGCATTTATTTCGACCGGTTTCGATTTCTTACAAAATCATCTTCAGGGAAAACCGGAAGACTACAGAGCGAAGGATACAAAACATATAACTAAGAAGAGAGGATACGAAATTAGACATATGGTTCAACAAAACCTGCTTACAAGAAAACATCTGTCCCAAATACATTAACAACAAGTTCACCAGGGTAAGCAACGCTCTAACTACCGACAATAGGCGAGAATTACTTAAAACCAGAACTATTCTTATAAAGAAAGAAATCAGGAAACATTATATAAAACTAAATAGTATCAACCTAGAACTTAAGATCTTATATGACAAAATATGTAATTCCCTACCGCCTATAATATTAGATAATTTTTTATCAGACTGCAATGAAATGGTTTCGTACACTGTTGCGTCCCTCCGGTGCGAAGGACTAAGTAATAAGGACCTAATGGCTCGAAGGACCAAATGTTCAAACCCTAAACCAGCGAATCCGGTCTAGAAGAACCAAAATGTTTTGATCCTGCTCGCAAGCCCAAATGCGATGTCTCTAGATCAGCGAATCCGGTCTAGAAACACCAACAATGTGTTTGATGTTAAATTCAATGAATAAAACAAAACTATATGTAAACCAAAATAATTACAACCTTCGATAGCTGGTTCACATCACTGGACTTGGCCAATAAACGGGATAATACTAATTTGTGAAATGTACTAATTAAAACGAACGAAGGACCAGTTAGTTTTACGAAATAACAAACGTGCTAAATATAATTGCAACAAAATAACAAACAACTGAAAACCAATTCTGAGAGATAGGTGATAGCGTATTGAATACAAGTGACATAAACAATAATAAACCAAAGATAAACAAATACGATATTTGTATAAATTAACTAAATCATTTCATAAGTGTATGAACAAACAAATGTAGTTAAACAATATTAAGAACTCTAAATGAACTTAATAACAACCAACTAGACTGCAAAACTTGTTGCATTGAATGTACCTAGTCGACAATAACAGCAGATGCGCTGTGAATGACGTCACTCGAAGGTGGACGTGTGTAAACAGGTTTACAAAGAAATAATAATAATTTCACCCAAGGAAATATGAATCAAATCCCTAACAACACGAATTCCCGTGAGAAATCAAATTGTACAGTTCGATTTTACAATTGATTCCTGAGATGTGTCTATTAGCTGCATAAATTGGCGCCGGAAAGTATTCGCGGACTATAAAGTACCAAATTAAATGAAAACCGAACGATACTCCTTGAATTAGTCGTGTTAGGCTAATCAAGCTACGCGTACGATAATTAAACAACCAATTACTTTACTGACCATATGAAAATCAGAAAGTTTTATGCAAAATGGTGGAAAATTCCACTCTCGCGGACGACGACGCGATACGTGTTTACCGTTTGCAAGCCAGACACAGTCTGATCAGCGCGGTCAATGCTGTGCGGCACTACGCTTGGCGTGGGGGTGCGCGCGCACTCGCCTGAAACCAGATGCAATAATATTAATATTAATAATTAGTTTAAGATACTACAGCTATTTCAAACAATACTAAAATTAAACTTAAACACGGAAAAATATATAACTAATTTTTCCAAGTAACAGAAACAGTTATTTCCATTTATTTATTGACTTATTTAAATAGAGTCAGGGCGGGTTAACCGTTCTATTCTTATGTGCAGCGGGTTGCTACCTCAAGGGGTTAATAATTCCTAATTTCTCTCATTTAAAACATGTTAGTTTTAAACATACACTAAGAATAAAAAATTCATAAAGCTTAATAACAAAATACAACGTCTAATTAAAATAAAAAATTTAACTAAACAAAAAGATAAATATAACACAACGGTACAATATAAACACATTTTTCACGAGACAGTTAAAAACCTCTCAGACACAAATTTTGACAGAAAAGAAATTGACCTACTTAACAAAGGTCTCAAATATAACCCCATTCTTACTCCATCTATTAAGCAATTTGAAACCTTCGTTGCAGATGTCGACAATTTAGTTTCATTTACTAAAGATAATCAAATTTTAAACATTGTTACACATACTCTCACTAAATACAAAAACGCTACATTCTCTAACGTTAAGAAACCTGATACAGAAATGGAAACCCTCAAAACACTTTCATCCATTAAACGAAAAATTAAACAGAACGATCTTACGGTCACTAAAGCTGACAAAGGCAATTGTACTACTATAATGAATACACAATTTTACATAGAGAAAGTCGAAGAATTTTTAGAGAATAACACTTTTATTGAACTTAAAACAAATCCATTTAACTCTTTCATTCAATGTCTTAAACAAGAACTTAAAAAACATAACGATTTTCTTCTACTTTATAACATAAAAAATATTATTCCCATGAACCCGAGATTTCCAATTCTGTACGGGCTCCCGAAATTACACAAGCCTGGTTTTCCTATCAGACCAGTTGTTTCTTTTATCGATTCACCGACACACAAACTTGCCAAAGAAATCAATAACATCCTAACCAATAATTTTAACACTACGTCAGAATACTCGATAAAAAACACACCTGCGCTGATAGAAAAACTGAACACTGTAAACAACGAGGAAAACGGTATTTTGGTTTCATTCGATGTCTCTAATCTTTTCACCAATGTCCCTGTTAATGAAACCCTTAACTTAGTCTCCGATATGATGAACGATTCCCCCTAGTCAGATGATTTGTGTGTTAGTTTCATGGCACTTCTCTCCATTTGCTTAAAACAAAATTTTTTCATGTTCAACAACAAAATGTATAAACAGACAGAAGGCTTAGCAATGGGCTCTCCTCTTTCGGGAACTATGGCAGAAATCTTCATGAAACACTTCGAAAATAGAGTTTTCACAGAACTGGTCAATTTTACTCCCAAAATCAATTTCTGGTTACGATATGTAGACGATGTGCTGTGTCTTTGGACCGGCTCCAGTAGCGAGCTTCTTTCTTTCCATGCAGCCTTGAATAACTTACACGAAAACATTAAATTTTCACTGGAAAAAGAAGAAAATAATTGCATAAACTTTTTACACATAACAATAATGAAAATTCAGAAAACCATCGCACACAGCTGACTCCATTAATAACCTATCTAATCACTGTCAGCAACATAAATTAGCGGTTTTCCAATCACAGATTCACAGAATGTTAACCCTAGGCCTAGACAAACCTGAAATAGACAATGAAACCCAAACATTAAAACAAATTGCTATATTTAATAACTTCAACCCAAACATCATAGATACACTCATTAAACGTAAAAAACATAAATTGAGGCTCAAAGAAGCGTTCGCAAATGATCTACATATCGAAACGGATAGAATCAGATTCAGCATTCATTTCTTAGGTAATATAAGCCACAAAATAAAAAGTATATTTACAGAATACAACATAGACATAGTTTTCAGACCTTTAACAAACATTAAAAAAGAAATATGCATAAAATTAGACAATCGTCCACTTATTGAATCGTCAGGTGTTTATAAACTTAAATGTCAAACTTGTGGCGCCGTCTATGTCGGTAAGACTGGCAGAACTTTCTACACTCGGTTCAAAGAACACGCGCGAGTTTTGAACGCGAAATCAGGTCACTCAACGTTCGCTGAACACATCATCGATAATAACCATCAGTTCGATTTATACAGCGACTTTGAAATACTCCATATCCACAAGAATGGTAAAACCCTGGATTTCCTCGAAAATCTCGAAATAAGAAAGTCCATAGCCGCCAATAACAATTTGTACCTGAACGACCAGATAAATCTCACACATAGTTCATTACTAGAGATCCTCCTATGACAAAATCCCTATTGTTTACTAGTCCTTACAAGTATTTTCCTACACCCACATGTAGTTTTTTCATTCGTTTGGGCGTTGTCCCTTGGTTCAGTTGCCTTTTTACTTGTTTTCTAAAATAAAATTTTTATCAATTTTTTGATATTTTCATGATGAGATCTAGATCTACCATTTTTTCGTTGTCTCCGGCTTGCTTCCTGTAGTTTGTTAGTGTGAGCATTATTCTGTATTTCATTTTATAATTAATACGATTTGTATTGCTTGTTTTTTTTTATTTTTATATTTTTTTACTTATATGTTTTGTATCCTTCGCTCTGTAGTCTTCCGGTTTTCCTTGAAGATGATTTTGTAAGAAATCGAAACCGGTCGAAATACATGCTCATAAAGAACAGTGTGTTTAAGACAACCTTGCCATCTCCCTTACCATAATTCCGAACACACTTGGGTTGATCACTATTTAATCAAATACATCTTGTATGTTTACGTTTTGGCCTTTGTTAATCGGTAGGATTTTTCCCCAAGAGAGAAGTAAATCTTTGCTTAAAACTTTAGATACAGAGGAAAAAACTTGTCTCCGGAACCATGTACCTGGGTAAATTCTCGTTACCGCACACCGGACGAGCATGTATCATCTCCTTGTGTTGAAACTATATGAGTCAAATATAAGGTTCGTAAGTCACGTGACAAACTACCTGAATCAAGGAAGGTTTAATGTTTACATAACAAATGTAACACTGAACGTATGTAACATTATTACCAATAGGAATAAGCCAACACTAAACCTGTACTATGGAAGGGTACTTACCTTAATTACAAAAAATTGGATAAACACATGTTTATCAGGAACACAGCGATAAGTCACTTGACTATCTGGTTCAGATTAGTGTAATTATATGCCATAATGAACATATGTCCTTTAGATCTAAGGGGGTAAGTCCCCTGATTTCCAGATCCAAATGTTACAGGGCAGAAAAAAGATGAACACGCGTTCATCGGATCTATGAGGATGTCACATGACTACTAGATCCTTGCCATAACAAAGTATCTAGTACTTACTAGGACTTCAAAGTCAGTTTTCTTTTCAATCTATTTAATTCCTCCTCCAACGCAGCATAGCGGCAGCCTGAAGGTGAAAAGTGCCTTCTTTTTCACAATACCATTATCACTACACTTTATTTAAAAAGTCTGATGTGGACACCACACGACTTCCTTGTACGCAAGACCAATATGAAGTGTAGACCCAAATATAAAATTGCACGTATTTGACGTAATTTGACATTAATATGTATTTTTTTATTTTTTTGTTATTTTCTGTCCTACTCCATAGCAAGCTTCATTACAAAAACCAAAAAGTATATAAGTTTTAAATTTACATATCTCGCTTAAACAATGGGCTAATTTAATAATACTTAATGTGCTAGACAACTTCAGGTAATATATCACTTCCGGTTAGCCTGTTTTAACCACAATCTGCTATGTTATTCCAATTGATATAAAAGTCTTATATATCAAATTTGAAAAGTTTCGGATTATATTTTAATATAGTTTTTCATTAAAATCTATTACAAGCTTCAAATAAAGTACCATTTCTGGAAATTATGTAATGACCAAAAAGGGAGGTGCACAACTAGATGTTATACAAGTCCTAAATACAAAATTTCAACTTTCTACGGCTTACCGTTTTTGAGTTATGCGAGATACGTACGTACAGACGTCACGACGAAATTAGACAGAATGGATTCAGGGATGGTCAAAATGGATATTTCCGTTGAAATATGAAAACCGAAATTTTTCGCGAATACAATACTTCCTTTACTTTGTACAAGGAAGTAAAAACACAACACACAACAACTTGGTGAGCGTCCGTGTCCGACGGGTACAAATTACGGAATGATTTGATTTTGATTGGCGGCTCAAAGACGGCCTATAAATATATAACGAATACGAAGTTAGGGGAGGAGCCTACTACCAATGGAAGTAAAAAAAATTCAAATAGCGGAGGAATGGCTATCAGTCCAGTACTGCAACAGTTTTTATTTGAATATAAATGTTTTGCATTAAACTTAATAATTTAAATACACTTCCAGTTATAAATCATGTAGACTTGTACAGTATAATAATATTCATTCATTTTTTATAAATATAATTTAGAAATAGCATATATTTCAAGAACATTTAGGTCCATGAAGAAAACAGTTTGATATAAAAACTTCTATTCGTGACGGCACATCTATATTTTCAAATTTCGGGGGACTATAACTCGCTTATTAATAGGAATTTTTTCACCGACAGTCTTAAGCCTCATTTCCACCGATTGATCTAATGCGTAAGAGCTATATACATAATTAATAACTAAGCGCAATGTGTAAAAATGTTTATCACATGACAAAGTTTAATATAATTTCCGGCTATGCATAAGGCTTAACGCTTAAGAACTAAGAGCAATGCGTAAAACAAAAGTTTGCAAACTCCAAGGTTTAAGGCGTAATGACTAAGCGTAATTGTGAGATGGTCATACATAACTCATCTGTCTTTCTTAATTTTCTAATTTTAGTTGTCAACTGTCAGTCTATTTTAAAATTGTTGTTTTTTATTTTTTCGATTTATATACATACGTAAAATTATGCATATGACATAACAAAGAAGAATTACTGATGCATTGGCAGTCTGCTATAGTTAAGAATAAAAAGGAAGAAAAATTTGACATATCTGTCGATTCAGTCACTAAACAAAGTAGCTGGAAATGGTATCATAGTAAATTGTTATGATGCATTAAGCCTTATGCACAAATTATTATGCATTAAGCATTAAAACATTCGGTGGAAATCAGGCTTTAGTTTTACTTATACGTTCAGATAAAATTATATTTAAAAAAATGGTGGAATCCCCTCTTTCAAGAATTGATGTTCATTTAAAATTAGTGGCTAAAGTTAAAAGTTTAGTTTACAAACGCCAAACTTCAAGTTTAATAATTTTTCGAAAAATTAAATATTTGCGAAGGCGCATAATTTGAAATTCGATAACAACCAAATAAAATAATAAATAAAAAATTATATTCTCCATATCCAATAGTGGACATGATATTATGTATCTGCTGTAAAATTATTAAAAGATGTCCGATCAAGGTCATCTACGAATTGTATGAATTAAGATTTTGTTTTGTCTAATTCAGTAGTGTCGTTTCGTTTTCTTAGCTTTTACATGACATATTTCAATAATTTTACTTTATAATATTAGTCTATGTGAACTTTAATATATTTTGCTTTGTTATTAGTACGTTTATTAATACCTACGTGATGTACATAATACATAAGGAACCCTAGAGCCGGCACTGTGCTTGAGATTGGATTAGCATTTAGAAATCTAACTTCAGAAGTAGTTATCCTTATTTTCTCTTAAATATAACGTTTTATTTTACTACTTTCTGTACCAGATTAATTGGTTGGTTATTTGTATAATAATTTTACAGAAATGTGTTAATATTTGTAAAATTTCACAACATGCTTGCAAAAGTAATAAGAATAACAGTTAATAGGGAATTCTTCATTTTTATTTCGTTAGTAGGTTAGTTAGTACTGCAATTTAATATGTGGAACGCTGGTGTCGATGAGGCAATATATTTCTGTGCCGCCCTTTACTAACGACTAATAATAAAGTATTTGCATCAAAATTTTTTGTTATTCTGATAAAATACGAAAAAATAAGTGTCCCGTATTTTTTCTTTATGCTCAAATTGTGCTATTTACCATGAAAAATCGCATTTTCAATCTGATATCTAAGGAACTGACGTTCATGTCGCCAAACCAATAATATTGTTAGTAAGCAACATCATATTACACATATGTTATAAGAACAGACAAACTTCATTACTAGAAAGATATATTTATGTACTTAACGAATGAGAGAAAGAGACAGACTTTTCAAAATTAATATGTCAAGCATTTATCAATGTCCAACCATATACCATATGTCAAAAACACAACCTAGTCTGCTTGATTTGCTTGGTTGATAGTTGGTAGGATACAGAACGGAAGTTATTTATTTCGACATTCACGTTACAAAAATTTTCAATTAGTTTCTCAATGCATCGATGTAAAAACTTACTTCTTACGCCAATGTTTTTCTACAATATCATATTTTTCATAAAAATATAATATTTTGATCTTCCGATTGACACAATTACCCCATTGTAAGTACTACTTGGATTATTTTATGTTGCTTCGAATTGTTGTTTATTTTTTTATGTAATAATTTTAATTAATTTTTAGCTATGATTTCATGGTTACACTTATAAAATATGAATATGGACCTCTACATTTTCTAAAATAATATAACTATTAAGTATTAAAATTTTATTTTACCTTAATTGTGTATTACCGAGTTGTGCACTTACTTATACACCTTTCTTTATTTATCATAATCACGAGTCATATTTTTTTCGTCCTTTTATTTAACTTGCGTTGTCTGTCTGTCTGTTTGTATGTCTGTTCCAACTTTTTACAAACCATTTTTTAATCGACTTTCTAATGGTCTACAGAGCTGAAATTTGGTACTGATTGAAATTAAATTTTCTCCATTTTTAGATGTTTACACTTCTGGCAAGTAAAAGGTTGCAACTTGTTCTTTGATGTTTCAATTTCTGACCACTTTCATAATTATTCATATTCGGAGCGTAATTTGTCGTTTGAAATTCATGTGTTCGTAATCCAAAATTCTTCAAAATTTAACCTAAATTTGTAAATTTTATACTGACTTATTTCATTCTTAAACTAAAATACTACTGCATTTTACTTCCTAAGATTATATTTACCTAAGAATGAAAATCATTGTATGAAATGGTAAATATCTCCAATAAATTATAAAAAAAAACATTGACATATTGACATTGACAGATATGTTTATTTAAAATGTCAAATCTACATTTAAATTTTTTCACTCATTTTCTGTCCAAAATGAAATTCACACTTCTCGAATTTCGCGGCACTTAACGCAAACAGAATAAGCCATAAGGATAACTTTACTAATTTCGTCTGAATTTGGGCTGCGAACGAAATGCAAAAATATTAAGTACCACTGCTTTCGAATGTCATATTCAAATTTCGTATAACTATCTTTCTCTAAATGCTTTAGTAAGACAAAGATGAAGCTATTAGATACACGCATCGAAGATAGAATGTAGGAAACCATAACTAAGCAGAGATAAAAATACAATTAGTTGTTATTTTGTGGTTCAGAAATCAACGACGTGAAGGTCAAGTGAGAATAATCGGTGTGTAGAAACAATATCTGAAACCCAGAAAAAAGAAAACAAATGACATGGTTATTGCTATGAAATAATAAAAATTTTGGAATTTCTTTTTAATATTATGAAGAAATTAAAAACATAATAAAAAAATGCAAATACAATTTTATGTGCACCTTTTAATTCTTAATAATTTTGAACTCTACAGGTTTTGCCGTAAAATGAATAGGAGAGCAGGAAATCCTATTTATCAGAAAATTTTCGGTCATTAAAAACTACAACTTACCGTCAAAATGAACACTGCAGGGGATTATGCAGCTGCATTCCCTAATTGCAAGATATAATATAGAAACAGTATTTAGCTTTGTTATTTACATTGTAAGTAAAACGATAAATTGATATTCAAATCTTTTTTGTCATACTTGTGACAAATTTCGGGCGAATACAATAAGCCCTTGTGTAAATAAGAGACCCCCATAAAAAATAATTGTACAGTGTTAACTAATTTAGTATAGCAATGGAAATTTATGAATGTTTCAATATTACATTACATTGCAAAATTGGAAACAAGGTACAGAAAACGTCCATAAGAATAACATTGGCTATCTCCGCCACACTGAAGATAGAGTGTGAGATTCTGTATAGTATTGTAATGTGCAGTGCCCGCCGCCGCTGTCGCAGCCGAGCGAGTGTCTATTTTTAGCGATGACCCAACAGACTTGTCCAAACCTGTTTAATTACGCGGTTGATGAAATCTGTTATGTTTTAGTTTTATCTGGAATAGTGCTCTAGAAATTTCTCGAATACAAATGCCGGAGTATATAAGCACTGTTAGCGAAGGCGTTGGACAGTCTGATATAAATAAGCGTCGCGTGTTAAATAGTTGGTGATATAAACAGATAGTCGACAAGTAGTAAACATAAATAAATATAGTTGTATAAATAAATGAGTTATATATTGTTTAAATAAATAATCTTAGTGTTTAAGTGTTTTATAATATTCTTAGTCTTAATTAGTGTTTAATATTTGTTTAATCGTAGTGTTCGTTATATTTATCATCTTTTAATTATATTTAATATCTATTTATCGTTACAATAAACTTTTATTTTAATTAATAATAATTGTCTAATATTTACACTACACCCAAATAAATAAAAACGTTACAATTGGTGTCAAGAATGATGATGTGAAGACTGGTACTGGAGTTATAGGAAAAACACTGATCAAAGCCAGTCAAGTAATACCAGTTCGAATAATGAACGTAAATTGTTATCCAGTTTTTCTTAAGAGAGGAACAATTGTAGGAGAATGCTTGGCAGTATCCTCGATTATTCGAACTGTTAAGGCCAAAGGTAAAATATCTCAGGAAGTTCCGAACACATTAACTAACCAATTAACAACCTCCTTCCAAGAACTGACCGCCGACCAGAGAACCAAGGCAAAGAAATTAATTGGAAGAGTTCAAGATGTGTTTCAAGTTGACAAGAAGGTTTTCCAGAGATTGCGGAAGGCTAACCTAAAGCTCAGCCTCAAGAAGTGTCACCTATTTCAAAGGAAAGTTCATTACCTTGGACACGTGGTTTCTGATGAGGGCATTTCAGTTGACCCAGAAAAGATAAAGGCTGTGAGATATTGGCCAGCATCTAGAGACAAACACGAACTTAGAAGTTTTCTTGGTTTGTGTACCTATTATCGACGATATGTACCTGGATTTGCCAACATATCCAAGCCACTGACAAGGCTTACTGAAGAAGGTCGAAGATTTATCTGGGAAATGGACTGCAAAGTTGCGTTCAAAGAACTGAAACATGCTTTGACAAGCGCTCCTGTCCTGAGTTATCTTTTACCTGAAGGAGAGTTCATACTAGACACAGATGCCAGCAACGTGGGAATTAGTGGCGTTCTTTCCCAGATACAAGACGGACATGAGAAGGTTATTGCCTATTTTAGTAAGACCTTGTCAAAACTAGAGAGGAATTATTGTGTTACTAGAAAAGAACTCTTGGCAGTCGTGAAATCCGTGGACCAGTTCTACAAATATTTGTACGGAAGAAATTTTTTGATTAGAACTGACTATGCTGCATTAAAATGGCTGCTACAATTCAAGAATCCTGAAAGTCAGGTGGCTAGATGTATTGAACGACTACAGGAATACGATTTCAAAATCGAGCATAGGACAGGTACCAGCCATCGTAATGCCGACGCATTGTCCAGAAGGCCCTGCCAGGATGATTGCAAACATTGTAGTCGACTAGCGATCCGCGGCATAGCTTCAGTCGCACTTCAGTCTACAAGAACTGGCTAACCAACGTCCAACTGTTGGGAAAACGCTGCGGCTGAGGGATAACAATGCAGACCATCAGCGGTACATCTATTACCTGGTTACAAAACCACGCTCGTACCAGAAGCCGTCGTATCGTAACCTGTGAAACTCGCCGTGCGATTTGAGGGATCATCTGCTTCAGAATGACATTTTGAAGCTAGCCGTACCGAAGTTAGGCTATGGTCTAGATGGCTTAGATTGGATGATTGTTAGGAACATGATAGAAATCCTCTTTCGTTTTACCGGTGTTGAAATTCTCGTTTGCAGCTTTAACCCTAACGGACATAAAGAAGAAGTCGAGCGTACCATCGACTGTCATTTTTTCAAAACTTGGAAATGCACCAAGGGTAATGCATGCAGATTTCGTCATCACGAACTGTTCCGGGAGGAAACAGTCTTAAGAAGGGGGCAGTGTAATGTGCAATGCCCGCCGTCCCCGCCACTGTCACCGCCGCTGTCGCAGCCGCGTCGCAGGGACGCGCGAGTGTCTATTTTTAGCGATGACGCAACAGACTTGTCCGAACCTACTTAATTGTGTGTTTGAGTTTTTATCTGGAATAGTGCTCTAGAAATTTCTCGAATACAAATGCCGGAGTATATAAGCACTGTTAGCGAAGGCATTGGACAGTCTGATATAAATAAGCGTCGCGTGTTAAATAGTTGGTGATATAAACAGATAGTCGACAAGTGGTAAACATAAATAATAGTTGTATATATATATATATATATATATATATATATATATATATATATATATATATATATATATATATATATATATATATATATATATATATGTCACAAATATTATTTTGCGTAAGATTATTTTTATTAAATTTATTATGTTTTGTCTCTAATTAGCTATTTAGGTACGTAACCGATGCTGTTGGATAAGAGCTACATTTAATGATATTGGTATTCACGTATTTTATTTCAGTTTATTTCCAGATTTCAGTGTGAGAACATCGATATTATAGTGATTCAGGTGAGAGAGTTAATCTAGCGTGTGTATGATTGTGAGTGTGCATGTGAGCAGTACTGGGTACTGTAGTGGCCGCATCGTGTGAACCCGAGGGTCGCCAGCGTAGCAGCAGGGAAGGCTGTAGTGACCCACATCTGGTGTCGCCAACGGCAGCAGCAGTTAGGGCTGTAGTGATCTGATCCAGTTGGTTAAGAGGAATGTCTCCGGATCACCACCGAAGCGGCAGTGGTTCCGTAGTGGCCGCTCGTGTGAACCCGAGGGTCGCCAGCGTAGCAGCAGGGAAGGCTGTAGTGACCCACTTCTGGTGTCGCCAACGGTAGCAGCAGTTAGGGCTGTAGTGATCTGATCCAGTTGGTTAAGAGGAATGTCTCCGGATCACCACCGAAGCGGCAGTGGTTCCGTAGTGGCCGCTCGTGTGAACCCGAGGGCCGCTCGTGTGAACCCGAGGGTCGCCAGCGTAGCAGCAGGGTAGGCTGTAGTGACCCACATTCTGGTGTCGCCAACGGCAGCAGCAGTTAGGGCTGTAGTGATCTGATCCAGTTGGTTAAGAGGAATGTCTCCGGATCACCACCGAAGCGGCAGAGAGTCCGTAGTAACTAGCGGTACTGCCCGTAGTTGCCAACATGTGTGTACGGTGTGTGA
Organism: Harpalus rubripes; assembly: GCA_963082715.1. Lineage (NCBI taxonomy): Eukaryota > Metazoa > Arthropoda > Insecta > Coleoptera > Carabidae > Harpalus > Harpalus rubripes. The sequence goes on from OY720453.1 coordinate 45,944,974, forward strand.
ATGCCTGAACCTTATGTAAATGGTTGCCTCCTCACTGAGTATTTCTCATGTGTTAATTCTTTTACAGAAATAATTACGGCGTGAAGGAGGATTCCGCGTGACCGGGTTCGGCCAGGCGACGGTCATCTAGATTTGTTATTATTTTTGTATTAATACTGTATTTACCGGTTTGATGATAAATGTGTTTTAATATTCTAATTTTCAGCGCTAACATTTTTTCGTCATTTATTAACATATATACAGTAGTGTGCAAAAATCTCCGGCCAATAGTATATTTTAATTTTACTGCAAAGAACAATAAATATGAGCAATAAAAATAAATTCTAAATATTAATATTTTTAATAGAAAACCAAATTATGTATTAAATTTAATTAATTAGCATTCATAACACTATTATTTTTTAAATTACTCAACGAGACTGTGCATAAATATTCGGCCTGCTTGTTTAAATCACGTTTACATTTAATATTGAAGTATATTATTGTTTTTAATCATTCACTAGTCGTCTAAATATCGCTATGGCTCGTCATACATCTATAGAAATACGTGACAGAGTGATTAAGTTATCAAATGATGGAAAGTCTTCACGTAAAATTGCTTCTTTATTATCGATAGGAAAATCAACTGTTAATGATATAATTGCAAAATTTCGTGGAGGATATGGTTTAAAAAGTCGTCGAAATAGTGGCCGGCCACGAAAAACAACAAAAAAGTGGACCGTATAATTAAAAGGAAGTCAATATCAGATCCGAGAAAAACTGCTACAGACATCGCACGTGAATTAAAAGTTGAAAATATTGCCAATATCAGTCGCAGTACCGTAACAAGACGTTTACATCATGTAGGATTGTTGGGTCGTATAGGTATTAAAAAACCTTTAATTAGTAAAAAGAATAAGATGGCCAGATTACAGTTTGCTGTGGACCATCAAGCATGGACTGTAGAGGATTGGAAGAAAGTTGCTTTTTCCGATGTATCTAAATTTAATTTATTTGGCAGTGATGGCAGACAGTATGTACGACGTCCCGTTGGTACCAGATATGATGTAAAGTACCAAATTCCAACCGTAAAACACGGCGGCGGCAATGTGATGGTGTGGGGTGTATTTTCGGGTCAAGGTATTGGTCCACTGGTCGAAATAAAAGGGATTATGGATCGTTTTGTTTATAGAGACATTTTACAAGAAAATTTAGTACCATATGCTCAAGAAAAAATGCCAAATGAATGGATTTTTCAACAGGACAACGATCCAAAACACACATCGAAACTAATCAAAGAGTGGTTTTCTTCAAATGATATTAGGGTTTTAAAGTGGCCATCTCAATCGCCGGACTTAAATCCGATAGAGCATTTATGGGAAGAGTTGGATCATCAAATTCGACAAAATAAATTTACAAATAAAGCGGGTTTACTTCGATGTTTGCAAGATGAATGGGAAAAAATTCCAGTTGAACGTATTAATCGTTTGATTGAATCAATGCCTCGACGATGTGCTGCCGTTATTGCTGCAAAAGGCATGGCTACTAAATATTAACACGCATGTTCATTTCATTTACTTTCTTTCGTACCTTTTTTTGTAAAAATAACACTGGCCGGATATTTATGACCATTGAAATTTATTATTTTTTGTATAGTTGTGTTTGTAAATAAAAGATTAATTAAATTTAATACATTTTCGGTTGTCTATGAAAGAGATTAATATGTGGAATTTTTTTCAATTTTTAGTGTTCATTATTTTTTGCAGAAATAGTGAAATATTGTAGTGGCCGGAGATTTTTGCACGCCACTGTATATATATATATATATATATATATATATATATATATATATATATATATATATATATATATATAAATTATTTTCGGTGGTCGAAAATATGTTTTTAAAAAGTTTTTATTTGAATTGTACAGAGTTATACAATACTACTTGTACTAACTAGTCGAAACAGCGATACAGCAGGAATACAACAGGAATACCTTAATTCTAACATAACTTTATTTTATACACAAAGATTATCAGTGTAACGTGCCTTTTGGTGAAAAACATGTTTTTCGCCCAAAGTTGTTGAGTTTGCTAAAATAGGCTGATGAAATAGTTTCTATTGTTATGAAATGAGGGCGAGGCCAGTACATAATTTTTATTTTTTAAATAAATAATCTTAATGTTTTATAATATTAATCTTAATTAGTGTTTAATATTTGTTTAATCGTAGTGTTTGTTATATTTATCATCTTTTAATTATATTTCATATGTATTTATCGTTATAATAAACTTTTATTTTAATAAATAATAATTATCTAATATTTACACTTCACCAAAATAAATAAAAACGTTACAGTATATTTGAGAACATTGTTTGAAACAAACTGATAAATGTAAATGAACAAACTGTGCAGCTTACCACAATGAACAATAAAGCCAATTAAACATTATAAAGAATATATTGTGAATATTTTTAGTAATATTTCTTATTTTAGAGGATAGTAGTCATATATCTTTTTATTATGCTTTTATTTTAGGCAATACATATTGTTTAAGAGTATATTTGTAATATGTCGTTTTTTTTTTGTAAAAAATAAATCTTATAAGTAAAACCTATTAGCCCAAGTATTAAATACCTAATATTGTTTATTTTTTTTTTATTTTTTTTTTTTTTCATAAATCGTTATTCTGGTTTATTATTTTTACATGACTGAGAGTCCACCTTGGGTAAAAAATGTAAGTAGGTACCCTCTTTTGTAAATAAATTTACGAGCTTTAATTTTGAATTCTTGTAAAATTTTGATACGGGCTACAATTTTTGAAAAAATAGCAATGAACCCAAAACGCCTACTTTTGTAAGGCAAAGGTCTTTTTTAGTCTCTATTGAGTGGACTATATACAGGTGTTTCATGAAACAGCAAGGCGTCGAAGTATGAATTCTAGATGTCAAACCGAAAAAAAAATCGCAATAAACATTGGTTCCCTAACGCTTTCTAACAGAGATACCTATCGAGAATTTCATTAAAAAAACAGGAAATAGATTAGTTTTATTTTTTTATTGGGTCATAAATAATAATAAAAAGAATATTAGAGCAATTGCTCAAAATGAGTCACTAAATTCAATACATAACTCTGTATTATTTAAAAATACAATGATAAATGTATTAAGAATAAATGGAGAGCACGCTGTACAAGTTAAAGAAGCTTATATTTTCCAGACACATTCAACGTCTATATATATATATATATATATATATATATATATATATATATATATATATATATATATATATATATATATATATATATATATATATAAATGTATTAACAGAATTTATTCGTTTACTCAAGGAGTATAACCTAAAATTATTTTACATATACAGGTTATTGCATTACGGCTCGGCGAGAATTGTTTCTCTTTTTTTAAATGAAACACCTATACATTTTCATATATTTTGAATTGTAGTTTATTCACCTATACGCACATATATTTGTTTTTTCCTCGACGTTGTCAAGTTACTCCGTTTTTTTCTCTAAAAATGATCTAATACACGAATTGCTTTATAAAGGCGTACTAAAGTTATTTTAATGGTAAAAGTTACGAAAAAAAAATTTCTGCGCAAGTATAACTATACTCTGTTCTCATATAATTTCTTTTAAATATAACTATACAGGCTGTTCAATAAAGCGAATCAAATTTACTCAATTTCAAATGACTATAACTCGTCATTTTCAAATGGGACAGCCTATATTTTATTATTTAGTTGGGTTTCTTTTTATGTTATCTTTCTATGTTATTAAGGGTATCCTATGCCTAAAACCAATAATTTTGGAGTTATTCACCGTTTTTGTCTAAATTTATTTAATTTAAATCTAGTATACTATGGAAATTGTGTTTTTATTGAGAAACAATTGCAATAATGGACAGTGGTTTGCATTAGCCAATAAATAAAACTGTTATTAATAATATCAAAGAGTGAGAGAAATGGCGGCGTGACTAACTTTCTGAGTAAAGTCTTATAAGTTTTATTTCAGTTTAACGTGTTAAATCTGCTCTAATTCTTTTTGAACTGATTTAGTTTAATAAAACAAGTGTTGTGTGATAATTTCCAATGTTATTCAGGTACTGTGCCCTAATTCTTTAGTGTTTATTTGTCAAAAGGCTGCTAAAAACACAAGGTTCATTTTTGCAAATCTTTATACTTTTACAATATTCTTAATTAAGCCTGTCAAGTTTATAAAGTGTCATTGATCTCTTCATCATAAATATTAAGAAACTACTACTTCGTTTATTTTCGTGCAAGTTCGAATTTAACTTTTTAGTATGTCAAAAAGCCGCCCCAATTGCAATAAAGCTACCGGAAATGATCCTCAAAAGGTCTTCTCGTGTCATGGATGTAATACACCTACCCATCTTGCGTGCTGATGATGCCAATCGATTTACTCGGTCTACTACTAAATCAATATAAATTTTGTGCAATATATGCTTAAAACTGAAACTTTACATTACCATTTCTGGAGTTCCTGATGATGACATGCCGGATAAGGACTGCATACCACTCAATAATATAAACACGAAAATAACTCCCTCAGTTAATTTACCGATAGCCAAGGTATTCAGGATTAGTAAATAGCTATTTGTGTATTAAGAGTGCAAAATGGGACATTGTCGATTTAGAGGTTGTTGACGCGCGACACAGGAGCGCGGCATTCTCTCGAAATCGACAATGTCCATTTGCGCTCGAAACACACACAAGATTTCTTCTACAGTCCTCCACCATAAAAACAATAAAATGTACACTTTTTACTTACAGTACTACTCAACAGTTTTGCAGTGAAGATATGAACGTATTCAAATATGACTTCAAGATATTGTTTTGGCTTTCGTTTTTACAAAAAATTTATGCCAATATTATAATGAATGTTGTAAGTTTTGTATAATTTATTTGTTTCAAGTACATTAAACTAGTGCAGTGGAAAAGTGGATGTCCACTGGGAGCGTTCACACCAAACTTTTGGCAGGTGGCAGCACAACTGTTCACACAATTTATTTTATATTTAATTTTAATATATCGTTACTTTCCATTCTTCTTGAGTTATAGCTACAATCTAATCTAAGCATTTTATACTTTCGTTTTTAAATAATAAATGCCATATTTTATTTTCACAGCAATGCGACATTTTGTTTAGTTATGTAATATACCGACAGAGCAGTTATATGTCAGATTGACTGAGTGAAGGTGGTAAATGTGTAACTACAGTGTCATTGGTTCCTGACTAAATGTTTCTATTAAGAATGTAGACAAGTGACATTTCTCAACACTGTATAGTAAAAATTTGGACAGCGAACGTTTTTTCTACTTTGTCGCGCATGAGCGGTAAAGTGACATTTTGCGTTGACAAAAAAGAGCGCAAATTGCTACTTTGTATATAGACTGTAGAAAAAAAGGAATTACAGGATCAATCTAAACCGCGCTTAATTAAAGTAATTTTTGAAGATGTGCTTTCTGCTCAAACTGTCATAAAAAAATGCGAGTAAATTACGTCAGTTTCCTAAATTTAATAATGTATATATAAATCCGGACCGTACTCCCTTGCAATTACAACATATTAGACAACTGAAGACGGAACTTGATAGTCGTAATTCTGATGGTAACATGAATTGGAGAATTTCTTACAATAATGGGACACCTGTTATCGTTCAAAAAAACTAATATTGGAAAATACATCGTCACTACAGGTTTACTATCAGAAGCCAGTGTTGCCAATGTCATTACGTTCGTACTAAATTTATTACTTTTTAAATGAATTTATTACGTCATTACGCCGAAGTTACATTTATTACGTTTTTATATTTATATTACATAATAAAATTAAGAGTATAATTTTTCAAAAATTTATAATATCGCGCTTAAATTCAAATTTTTAAACGTGCCGCGCTCGTAGATCGCAACGCTGTCTATCGTCAAGACTACAGCACAGTATAGAGAATATGCAGTAGCGACACTTCGCTGATTTTCGTTCCAACCTGCTCGGGTTGAAGGGGGAAAAATGAGGAGCGGGACTTTAAAACAGATTCAAATAATATATTAAGTGCATATTCATTGTATTTGTAATAATTATCATGTATTAGTTATAATTTTATAAAAAATATATATTTTAATATTATGCACAGGTCTTAGAAGTGTTTGTTCTATACCGGGTAGCGCCCGAAATCCGTTACACAGGCATTTAACATGGGGAAAAGAATAATTTGAATATTTGCTTCCCATTAAAACTTATTGCAGTAAAACACATGTTTGGAAACATTTATTGCATCATATTAATAGCAAATTGTTTAAAATTAATTAAGAATAATTAAGTAAAATAAGAAAATGTTATGGCAATTTTAATATCATAATTCTTATTTCCTATAAAAGGAAACTTAACATGGAAGTGATCGTATCATGGTGGTAGCGTGCTAGCTTTTTGTTCCAAAGATTGAGGGTTCAAACCCCCAGCGCACTTCTTTAATTTTTTTTAAATTTTTATTTTTTCAATTTATTTTTGTGTTTTTATTTGTTTTTATTTATTTTTATTTGTTTCTATTTATTGTAGTTTTACTATTTTTTTTGTTAAATTAAAATAAATGGAAACAAATAAAAATAAATAAAAACAAATAAAAATAAATAAAAATAAATAAAAAATATTAAAACAAATAAAAACACAAAAATAAATTGAAAAAATAAAAATTTAAAATAATTAAAATGTGCCGGGGGTTTGAACCCACAATCTTTGGAACAAGAAGCTAGCACGCTACCACCATGCTATAATCACTTGAATATATGTCACTTGGTTATTGTGTATATTTATTTCTTTAATACACGTATTTTTATAATTATAATATTTTGATTTGATATATAATATTTATTACTTGGTTATTGAATTACTTATTATTATTAGCTTTAAATGTATTTTTTTACCTATTTATATTTCAATATTATCTATTTTTACCATATCACACTTTATCATTTGATATTAAATATATATTTTTATGTTTTCTTCAAATTTCGCGCTCCTCATTATTACCCCCTGCACGCCGAGCAGCCTGGAACGAAACATCAAAGGTTCCGACAAGAGTGTCGTTACTGCTTGTATTCTCTATACTGTGACTACAGATAGGTGCAGGGTGCAACTGCGCAACTTGAGCAGCGCAAGTGTAAGGTCATCTTTGTGTTGTCTTGTCTTGTTCCGTCAAGGCATGCTGTCAAGTTGTAAACCCAAGTCAGCACATTAATAATAATAATAATAATAATAATAGTAATAATAATAATAATAATATTAATAATAATAATAATAATAAGAATAATAATAATAATAAAAATAATAAAAATAATAAGAATAATAATAATAATAATAATAATAATAATAATAATAATAATAATAATAATAATGATAATGATAATAATAATAATAATAATAATAATAATAATAATAATGATAATAATAATAATAATAATAATAATAATGATAATAATAATAATAATAATAATAATCATAATAATAATAATAATAATAATAATAATAATGATAATAATAATAATAATAATAATAATAATAATAACAACGATAATGATAATAATAATAATAATAATAATAATAATAATAATAATAATAATAATAATAATGATAATAATAATAATAATAATAATAATGATAATAATAATAATAATAATAATAATAATAATGATAATAATAATAATAATAATAATAATAATAATGATAATAATAATAATAATAATAATGATAATAATAATAATAATAATGATAATAATAATAATAATAATAATAATAATAATAATAATAATAACAATAATAACAATAATAATAATAATATTAATAATAATAATAATAATAATAATAATAATAATAATAATAATAATAATCTTTATTGCACATAAGAGTACAAACGGAGTACAGTTCAGCTAAAGCTGTTTTTCAACTCCCCCAAAGTTGCAATGAATATACACAAATATACCTAAACAAATTACAAACCATTACAATACTGAAAGCAGCAGTGATTGTTAAAAAAAGAAACAAAAGAACAAAATGTGAAGTGTGTGAAACACATACAATATAAACAGTGGCGTATTCAGCAGGGGGCTTGAGCCCCCCCCCCTTAAAGTCTTCATTTTATATATTAAAATATTTGAAAAAAAAATGTTCTCATGTACTCGTATAATAGTATAATATAAAAATTTACCTATTGATATAGAGGAAGTTCCAGATATTTTCCAAAAAAAGTAGAAAATTAAATATCGTTTTACAATTATAACGAAATGTTAGAAGCGAATCATTTATTTTTCGCTTTAATGTAGAGCGTACGTGGTGCGTAAATAGTTATTAACGTTATTAGGCCGATATAAAGAAAATAACGGACAGAGCTGAAGTTATCAGCCAGGTCTATTATTTGTATATTGACCGTATGGCGTTCAAGATTTTTCGTAATGACAATGCCATAAAATTTAAACATATAGAAATATCCTCAGAAAATAGGGGATTCCACCATTTTTTTTATAATTTCATCAGAAAGTATAAGTAAAACTAGGACTATTGGTGAAAATCCGGTGAAAAATTCTTATTAATAAGTGAGTTATGGTCCCTCAAAGTTTGAAAATATAGATGTGACGTCACGAGTATAAGTTTTTATATAAAACTGTTTTCTTCGTGGATCTAAAATGTTCTTGAAATTATGCTATTTTTAAATTATATTTGTAAAAAACAAATTAATATTGTAACACTGTACAAGTCTACATGCTTTATAATTGCAAGTGTATCAAAATTATTAAGTTTATTGGAAGAAATTTATATTCAAATAAAAACTGTTTGAGAATTGCAGTACTGGACTAGTATCCACGTGTCCGCTATTTGAATTTGTCTACTTTCATTGGTAGTAGACTCCACCCCCTAACTTGGTATTCGTTATATATTTATAGGTGGTCCTTGAGTCGCCAATCAAAATAATATATATATATATATATATGGATTTCATATGTGTGACGAGCTGCTAAAACAAAAATCCCCTTATTTTCGAAGTATGTCAATTACATTATTTTATATCTTTATTAATATTCATTATTAAGCATCTACTTTCATTATTTTTACTAATTTCTCTTAATTCGATTGAGCTGATATTTTGACATTTTTTTTTTTTTGTTTATAAATTTTCCGTCACAAAATCTCTCGTTATTCTGTGATGCGTCCGTTATACATCAACGGCTCGCGGCCGTTAAGGACACCTTTTCACTTTTGTTTTTAGTTCTGCTAAATGTATATTCTTATGTTCACAGTGATTTTTTTATTAATAAATAATGAACATACTGTCATATTTTGTTTGGTTATATTTTGTACATTAATATTCTATAGTTAATCGTCCATATTTTCAATTCAGAATAGTTTGAAAAATAACTTACATTTGCTAACTACACGGTGAACAATATACTTAGGTATATAAGTAATACGTCCATGGCAGCCCCCCCTTACAATGAGTCCTGGATACGCCACTGAAGATAAAAACTACTTGAAATAAATTGAAATAAATTAAAATACAATAAAATACATAAACCGAAAGTTAGTTAATGCGAAGCAGTGACATTCTGAATTTTTCATAGCTACACACACTAACTTCACATTTGTTTATAAAATCGTTTGCTTAGTTTTACAATAAAATACATTTGTGGTTAATACTTACAACAACAAATTAAAATTATTACAAACACAGTTACAGACATTATAGTTACATGTTAAAAAAATAAATTATAAAAGAAGAACAACAATTTAAAATAAATGAAATTAGCCTTGACCTCAAAACAATAGGCGACAGAAGCCTCACGAAGTTTGTATTTGTAGTTGTTTGGCTCTACAGTCATTGACGAAATCCTCTACAGTATAATATTCTTTATTAATAAGGATATTTTTTAAAAGTTTTAGTGCTTTTGTTTTTGAACAATGCTTTAAGTCATCTGGTAACAAGTTATAAAATTTGATGCCAATGTAGTCGCTTGTTTTCTCGAAGGCAGAAGTTTTTTGAGCAGGTACGTTTATGATATTATTTTTTTGTCTAGTATTATTTGACGAACTGCACATATCGAGATTACATAAACTATTAAAAGTATATTTTAAGATTTCTAGTATGTATACACTTGGCATAGTTAGTATTTTTAGTCGACTGAAAGTGCCTCTACATGATTGGCATGGGGACATGTTTAACATTATTCGAATAGCTCGTTTTTCAATACAAAATACTTCCTGTAATAAAGATGACGACCCCCAGATGGTAATCCTGTATAGATGGACACCGAATGTTAAAAGGCAAAATACAAAGTACGAATTACATGTGTTTCTAAGTGAGATGTTAACATTCGTAATACGTAACAGCATCTGTTTAACTTACTTGTTATTGCTTTAGATTGGGGAGCCCATTTGGTGTCAGCATCCAACAGGATGCCAAGACAGCTTAAAGTGTCTGTGCGAGAGACGCTTACCTCTGACGTATTGCATTCAATAATGGCACTTGGATTTAAATAAAACTGCATGAAGTTAGATTTGTTTAAATGTAAGCTAAGGTTATTATCATTACACCAATTTGAGATGTTAGTTATTAAGTCATTAATAGCTGTCACACTAAAATTAGTCTTTGGGCAGGACATCAGAAAGTAAGCATCATCTGCATAGAGAGTACAGAATGCATTATCAATATTTATGGGCAGGTCATTGACATATACAAGGAATAAAAGCGGTCCAAGGACAGACCCTTGGGGTACACCTCGCTGAATTTGCCCTTTTTCAGATAAGTAGACTGTGTTGGTTGATCGTTCATTGATTTTAACGGACTCGTATCTCTCTGACAGGTATGATTCGAACCACGAAGCTGCTACACCACGCACGCCATAATGTTCGAGTTTTTGGATGAGAATGTTGTGGCAAACACAGTCAAATGCTTTCGACAGGTCAGTGGAGACGCAGAACACACACATATTTTTGTCTAGGTCACTAATTATTTTATTATAGATGCAAGATACCGCGCTCGCTGTAGATTTATTTTCCGTAAACCCGTGTTGATGTTTGGTTAGAATATTATTATGATTAAAATACACTATAAGTCTATTATATATCAATCGTTCAAATATTTTTGAGAATGTTGTCAATAAAGAAATGGGTCTGTAGTTCTCAGTGTTTTGCGGATCACCTTTTTTATACAATGATACTACAATAGAATATTTAAAAGCCTTTGGAAAAACTCCATTTTGTATGGATGAATTAAATATAGCAACTAGCGGTTCAACAATAAGAGGTGCACATTTTTTAATTATAGAACTTGGTATCCCATCACTTCCACACGAATGCGAATTTTTTAAATTACTGATGACCTGGATGACTTCTTCTTCAGTGATTGGCCGTAAAAAGAAAGAGTTTAATGTAGAGGTGTTCTTTGGAACGTAATTAGATACTAAAGAGTTATTATGTTGCAAGAATTGTTGGTTGAAATCATTGGCAAGTGAAGCGGAATCTACTGATGGTAAGTGATGTATTGTACTTTTTCCTTTGATGTCATCTATAATTTTCCAAGTTGCCTTTGATTTGTTACTTGAATTTAAAATGTAGTTAGACACACTTTTTCTTTTAGCCAGTTTTATTGTTGCGTTTAAAATTTTGCTACATTTCTTAAACTGTAATTTATTAGCTGGAGTATTATTTATTTTTAGTTCTTGCATTAACCTGTTTTTTGTTCTATAGGAGATGCGGATACCTTTCGTTATCCATTGTACAGTGCGTTGACTAGACTTGATGTTTGTAAGAGGAAACGATTCTTCATATATTGATGTGAACTTACTCAAGAACAATTCAGTGGAAAGATTTATGTCTAATTCCTGTTTCACGTCATTCCATGACGTACATTCAAGTTTATTATAAAACTCTGACAATTTTTTTTGTGAGTATATACGCCTGCAGATTTGAGTTTTAGTAGGTTTAGTTATTTTTTCAATATTAATATCACAGACTAATAAGAAAACGAATAAAAAGGTCACGCATGTTTCCAAATTAATAATAAGTACGCAATTGCGGAATAAGTATTTATTTCTATTATTATTTAATAAGTGGAGCGGACCCAGATTTCTTTGCTGACTTAGCTTTACGATTGATATAAATACGACGATGGTATGGTAGGTCGGCAGTGAAGTCTTACCTTAGCGAAAGGTATACCCTACCATACAGTCGTCCACTCCTGTAAGTTATCAACATCATATTAAATTAAATCCTTTTATATTTTGATAACCGAAAATCTATTCATTATACCCGAACCTCCTTATTCACCCTCTTCCCCCCAAAGTGTACAACAGTCATCAGGACGAGAGAACCACCACGGCAGAACCAACTGTAAGTACACTACATCATTTTTATTGCAAACAATTTAGTTTGGATACAATTCATATATCCAGTTTGGCAAGAACCCTTTATAATTATTATTTGTTAATTCGCCTCATAAAGGCGGGTTACAAATTGGTGGCAGCGGTTTTGGGAAATTTTGCCAGACCAGGGTGACTAGTATATCTGTATCACCCACGGAATACGAGTTGTTTCAAAAAAACCATGCCAGGAGAAAAGCACTCCGGGTGGTAATGCTGCGGCTAGTTCTAATAAATTAAATATGCCAGGAACAGTTAAAACAGAATCAGAAATGTTAGCATTACGAAGTACTATAATAGCTCAATTACTAGAATTTTATGGGGAAAATGTAGAAGATTATTTTAGAAAAGTACTGGTAGCAACAAGTGTTAGAAAATTCAGTGATAAAAATATAGTAGACCTAATTCGTACAAAATTAAATGGGGATGCTTTAAAATTTTATTGTGCAAATATAGAGTTACATCTTTCAACGAAGAATTTAGAGAAAAATTTATAAAAAGATTCCCGAAACGTAGAAATGCAGACCAAATAAACAGAGAGTTCAGAAAATGCACCCAAAATGTAGGGGAATCAGTAGAAAAATTTGCAGAACGATTAAGAAATCTAAAATTAGAATCAATAAAATCACAAGATGGAAATAAAGAGTATGTAGATAAACAAATGTTATCGTGCTTTAAGGATGAACTAAGACCTGATATTAAACAAGTTCTCATGCCATTTATGAAATTTAAAACTGATCTAACATTTGAAGAAGCTGTGGAACTGGCAGAGCAAGAAGAATTAGAACTAGTCTCAAATAAAAAGGGTTGTCTAGAAGTAGGGGCAGTAAATAAAGTATCACATACACCGCAGCAGGGTATCAAATGTTATAATTGCGGAAAGATAGGTCATATGCGACGGGATTGCAGGAGGGGAAATTCCTGTGCCCGCTATGGAAAACTAGGGCACTATGCAAAAGACTGTAGGGCAAATTTTAATCAAAATAGGAGCTATAATTCTAGCAGGTACAAAGGACCATCGAGAAGCAGTCAAGGAAACAGCAGAGGCACGTACAAGCCACAAGGAGAACGCCGAACTCAGAATTTAAACGGAAATCACATCTCGCGCGCGGCCCAGCACGGAAGGTCTCAGTAAAAACTTTCAAAATTAATCATACGCTCAGTTTTAGAACTATATACAGATGATCCAAATTTTATTTTAGTTCAAATCGAAGGCACACCGGTAAAGTTATTAATAGACTCAGGGTCAAGAGTTTCAATTCTTAAGAAAAAAATTGTAAAAGGGCATAGAATACAAAGAGGGGACATTGGGCGTTTAAAAGCAATAACAGGTGCAACAGTGTCGTATTACGGCACAAGTAAAATTAAATTCGATTGCCAAAATTCTAGTTTCCGACAAAAAATGGAAGTTTGCTCAGATGATTTAGATTTAGATGCCGATGGCCTGTTAGGTAGGGACTTCATTCGTAAATTTGACGTGCTTGTGTCGAGAGAGGAAGAAAATTTCAAAACGTTAGTTTAAAACTTCTGAGCAACACTGACCTAGAAAAAATGGCCGCGGCAGCACCAGTCGATGTCATTGGATGTGATGTTGCAACCCAAGCGGATGACGTCAGCGATAAGGCGGAGCAGCGAGCAAGAGTGTCTGATAACCAAAACAATACTCAGGCACGTATTCAGCGGGCAGCCATCACAAGTCGAGATAAGGACGCGGGAATTCAGAATATGGAAAATGGCTCTCTTCACCAAAAAAAATTGGTCTCACAAACCAGTGGATTGGTTAAATTGAAAAGCGCCGTGAAGATTCCTCCAAATTCTGAATTCGTGTGTATTGCAGTCCAGGATCTGATCAATCCAGGGCAAGATATTGTGGTGAAACCCGTAGAGCTAAGGACCCATGGGGTTATGGCTGCAAGTCATAACAAAAGCTGAAAAAGAGGTACCGGTGAAGTTGATGAACTTCACAAATCAAGAGCTTTCATTAGGAAAAAAACATGTTAATTGGCACGTCGGCCATACTTGAGAAGGGGAGCGCTGGGGATAAACAGGCTTCAGAAGAACAGCATTCATCGACCACGTTAAAAGAACAAGTCGGAACAGCTGTCAGCAGAGAGGAGAAGAATTCTCAGGCGAAGGGCGCTGAGAAGATACAAGCTCAAGATAAGCAGCATTCGTCGATCATGGTAAAAGGACCTGTCGAGACAGCTGAAATCGAAGAAATGAAGAATTATCGAGCGCAGAATACTAAAGGGCAGCAACCATCGACAAAGCCTAGAAGAGGGCTACAAATTAAGGTAGCTGAAAACACAAAGAATAAACGAGGACAAGCCAAGTCCACGGAGAAGAGTCAACAGGCCACGCCAGCTGTAACCAAAGAGCAGCATGCAGTGTGCGCTGTGGAAGTTCAAGGAAAAGGAAGAATTGAGGAACAATTCAACTTGGACTATTTGGCGGAAGAGGTAAAAAGTAAATTACTAAATTTACTGAGAAAATATGAAGACATCTTTCAATGGAAGGATAGTAAACTAGGGTGCACACATAGAGTAAAACAGAATTATTACGGAAGATGTGCCTCCTATAGCCAAAGCACCGTACCGAGTTCCCTACAGCCAACAGGAACCGTTGGCCTAATTAAAGAAAATGCGCGAAGCAGGCGTAATAGAACACTCCGATTCGCCATGGTCAGCTCTAGTGGTCATCGTGCCGAAGAAATCCAAAAATGGAGAGGCCAAGATAAGGGTGTGTATCGACTTCAGAGGGTTAAACAAAGTGACCAAGAAAGATTATTTCCCTGTGGCTAACATGCAAGAAACCCTGGATCAGTTAGGGAATGCAAATCTATTCACTACCCTAGATCTAGCATCCGGCTACTGGCAAGTAGAATTAGACGAAAAGATAGGGAAAAAGACAGCATTCACAACAAATGGAGAGCATTATCAGTTCACGAAGATGCCATTCGGACTCGTAAACGCACCTAGCACATTTCAACGACTCATGAACAGCGTGTTATTCGGGTTAAGAGGAGAACAATGCCTAGTATACCTGGATGACGTCATCGTATTCAATGGGAATGGACCAGACGAACATATAGAACGACTTACGGAGGTTTTCAAGAGATTGAGACAGGCTAACTTAAAATTGCAACCTAGTAAATGCAATTTCCTGAAGCCTGAAACCAAGTATTTAGGCCATATAATAAATGGAGAGGGTGTTAAACCGGATCCAGACAAAATTTCAGCCATACAAAACTATCCAAGGCCAACATCAGTCAAGGAGATCAGAGCTTTTTGCGGACTAGTAGGCTTCTACCGAAGATTTATACAATTTCGCAAAATCGTCGAAACCTCTCACTAAATTGACGCAAAAGGACGAGTCGTTCAACTGGACAGAAGACTGTGAACAGGCATTTAACACATTGAAGAATGCCCTCTGTTTCAACGCGGTTCTAGCCCATCCAGATCGCACAAAAGAGTTCATCTTATCAACCGATGCCAGCGGCAAGGCTATAAGTGCCATATTAAGTCAGAAATTCGATGGGTACGAGAGACCAATAGCTTTTGCAAGCCGTCAGTTAAACAAAGCAGAAGCAAATTACTCTACAACAGAACAGGAATGTCTTGCAATAATTTGGGGTGTAAAATACTACCGATGCTACCTGTATGGAAGAAAATTTACAATAATAACTGACCATCAACCACTAAAATGGCTATTTTCGATCAGATATCCACAATCACGTTTGGCAAGATCGGCGCTTACTCTCCAAGAATACGAGTACAAAATTGAACATAGAGCGGGAAAAAAGGACGTAAACGCAGACGTACTCTCCAGAATACCAATAAATGCAGTAGAGGTTGAAGAAACGTATGAACCAATATTGGATAGACACATGGTAGCGAATAAACAACGTCAAGATGCAACAGTACAGCAGCTCACAAGTAAAGAAGGGTATTTCACGGATAAGGGTTAATCTTCAAGGAAAAAACGATTAATGAGCGGCGTCACCAACTTGTAGTACCGACATCAATGAAATTCAAGGTAATGCACGATTACCACAACCTACCATATGCGAGACATCAGGGTTTTGAGAAGACATACAGCCGAATCAAGCAAAAAATTTTTTGGAAAGCAATGGCCAAGGATATTGAAGATTATTGCAAAAAATGTCACTCATGCAATCAGAGGAAAACATCTCCGCGTCACAAGCCTGTGCCACTTCAAAAATCCAATGAAGTTGGTAGTCCAATGGAAAGGGTTTCAATGGACATTGTCGGTCCATTAACAACAACTATGAAGGGCAACAAGTACATCTTAACCTTCCAGGACCACTTCACAAAATATCCCGAAGCATTCGCTATTCCAGACCAAAAGGCATCAACAATTTCGAGGATATTGTCCCAAGAAATTATTTCAAGACACGGGGCTCCGAGACAACTGCTGACCGACCAAGGCGCAAATTTTACTTCTGAAATATTTAGAGAAGTTTGTAATATATTTGGCGTCGAAAAATTACAAACAACTGCATACCGTCCACAAACGAATGGGATGATAGAGCGAAGTCATCGCGTCTTCAAAGACATTTTGTCTCATTTTGTGAATCGAGATCAAACCGACTGGGATGAATGGTTACCGTTCGTGCTACTAGCATACAGAAGTAGCGTGCATAATAGTACAAACGAGACACCATTCTACCTAATGCACGGTCGTGATATTGAATTACCCTATGACGACATAACAAGACCCCATGATCTACGGTATGACTATGCAGACAACTATGCGTCAGAGTTAAAGCAAAGGTTGCAAATTGCTTTCAATACAGTAAAGCAAAACATCAACAAAGCAACAGAGAAAACACATAAACAATTCAACAAAAACACCAAGTCGGCAGTATACAAAATCGGTGACGCGGTGTACTTGCACAACCCAGCCATACACACAGGTACGTCACCTAAGCTACACAAGCCATGGACAGGACCGTACTTAATAATGAAAAAAATGGGACCCGTGACATATAAAATTAAACAACAAAATTCCAACAAAGTTGTAACTGTGCATGTTAACCGTTTAAAACCATTTATGGATGAGAGGCTTTTGAATGAAGAATATGAAAGCGAAGAACTAAGTACGTCAAATAACGGAGAAGAGATTAGCACAGACAAGAGTAAAAATGGAAATACGGTGGACCCAGAAATGATACAAAAATAACGCAAGACAGCCTTTTGATCGATGAATTAGTACGGGAAGAACAAGCAAACACTACCCCTTCGTCAGTACGCAATTACCATACCCGTAGTAAAGGCCCAGCACCCCAGCATCCATGGGTTCTTTCCCCAAGAAGGAAATAAGCAGCAGTTCACCGAAAAGATAATAATGGCAGAGGCTGGAAAATTGGAACTTCGTGGAGGAAGCCGCGTACAACTCCCTGATAGCTACAGAGGGTTTACGTATGCTGGACCCCCTCCCTATCCAAAATTATAAAATGATAAAGAAGCAGAAGAGAGATTACTATCTGGCTGAGCGGCAGCGCTGGGCCAAGCTGCAGTAGGCCCAGTCTACAGCCGCTCCCTCACAAAAACTCTCTTTGTTTTAAATGAAGAGAGTCGTCATCTTCATGTCCATCATCTTAGCCTCACATGCCATCATCGGTTTTGACTGCGGAGGACTGACACATGCTACAACGAACTCCCAGTTTACGCAGAAAAGGAAGAACTCTACTTAACACCCATCACACATATACTTCAAGACAAAGGTACGCAGATAGATTGTAGCAATATCGCCCCATCAGTATTTCTAGAGGAAGGGAAATAGATTGGCTTCGGACCACACCCCATTCATGGAGTAGAACCAGAGATCCTCGCCATTCAACAGGAACCAGAGTTCAACTTCAAGCCCTTGTTCGACATGGGTAATGCGGGTATCTACACCGACAAAGAGGTGAAAACAGCACAAGATGCTCTACTCTTCGGGATTGAGAGGCAAGCCATTTCTACCATAATCACGAGAAGGGTAATAGGCAGAAACACAGACAGGCAAGGCCTTTCTACACTGGACCTATTCACAAAGGGTGATATAAAGACACTAGCTACATCTACCTTGAAGCAAATATGGGGATGGTTTTCCAGCCTAGGGATGTTCATGTCAGGATTCATTGGTATCTATACGATCATAAAATTTTTCAAATACATTCTAGATTCACTATTGAATGGGTATAATTTATATAAGTCTGTAGGGTGTTCAATTGGAGTAGCAGCTTGTTTATGGGATGCGTTGACACAACTAGTCATCAACAATCACCAAAGACAGACACGACAACCATACCATGAACAAGAAATGCAGGCAATCATTATAGATAACAATGAATCACGAAGAACACCTAGTGCACCGCCAGAGGAACCTCCGTCTTACAATGTACACCAACTAGGAGAAGTCACAGGGACCTGCCAGGATACCAAGAGTGGGAAACCAACATATCGAATGTAGAAAGCAGATGGCATCCAAAGGAAGCTATTCCCCCCAGCAACGTGGCCCCATAGACTAAGGACCCTAGTTAAGAAAAATTGTGCCCCTAAGGAAGCAAATTTTTAAAGAGGGGAGGTATGTAAACCCAAGTCAGCACATTAATAAGGTCACGCATGTTTCCAAATTAATATTAAGTAAGTACGCAATTGCGAAACAATTATTTATTTCTATTATTATTTAATAAGTGGAGCGGACCTAGATTTCTTTGCTGACTTAGCTTTACGTTTGATATAAATACGACGACGGTATGGTAGGTCGGCAGTGAAGTCTTACCTTAGCGAAAGGTATACCCTACTATACAGTCGTCCACTCCTGTAAGTTATCAACATCATATTAAATTAAATCCTTTTATATTTTGATAACCGAAAATCTATTCATTATACCCGAACCTCCTTATTCACCGTCTTCCCCCCAAAGTGTACAACAGTCATCAGAACGAGAGAACCACCACGGCAGAACCAACTGTAAGTACACTACATCATTTTTATTGCAAACAATTTAGTTTGGATACAATTCATATCTCCAGTTTGGCAAGAACCCTTTATAATTATTATTTGTTAATTCGCCTCATAAAGGCGGGTTACAAAGTGGCATGTCAACATTAACAAACAACTGTCCTTGGTCAGGCTGAATCGCTGAATGCAATCACGTTACGTAGTTATATAATTGTTGGTTACTCATTTTAACGTACCTGTATTATTTTCTATTGTTATTTTCTTGTGGAAATGGATATGTACGTACAATATGATTTCATAATTTATTCAATACTGACATGTTATAATATAACAGGTATGTGATTAAAACTAAAACTTCTGCATCGTTATCATGTTCATAAACATGTGATAAAGTAGATAGTGTAGACGAAAATAATGGTAGTTCCAGTGAAGAAGATACACTTGCACCTGCACCACAAAAAAGAAAGAAATACTCGCAAAAGTATAAAGCTGAATGGACAAATAAATTTGGAAATTGGTTAAATGTCACAAATGATAATAAAGCTTATTGCAAGTCTTGTGATAAAATTATTATTGGAGGCACCACACATATAAAAAGACATGGAAAAACAAATCTCCATCAGAACAATATTAAAAAATGTTCGAATACACCAAAATTAGAGCAATAAGTTCCAAATGATAAGTTTCAAAAACTTGATAATCAGGTTAATAGCACTGAACTAAAACTAGTTATGTTTTTGCACGAACATAATTTACCTTTCTTACTTATGGAGCATTTGGTTAAATTATTACCATCGGCTTTGTCCCGATTCAGAAATCGCAAAGAAAATTAAATGTTCTAGAAGTAAAAGTATTGCCATCACAAAAAGTTCTTTAGCCGAGGAAGCAGTTAGTCATCAAACAGAAAATTGGAGACAATGTCTATTCATTGATAATCGATTAAACGACAGACGTTAGCACTAAAAAATCTTTGGCAATAGTGATTCGCTTTTTATGGAGATGATGTAAAATATGTTTTTTAAGCCTACTTCAAGTTGCATCAGCTGACGCAAAATCAATTTTCAATTCAATTTGTCAAAAATTGAATGAACTGATCATACCGTTGGACAATATGATTGGGCTAGCTGCAGATAACGCAGCGGTAATGATGGAAGAATTAAACGGTGTAAAAGCTAAATTTAAGGAGATAAATCCTAATATTTTTGTACTTGAGTGTGTATGCCACTATTTTCACCTGTGCTCATCTGCTGCCGCAAATAAATTACCGAAATCAGTGGAAGATTTTGCTAGAAGTATTTTAATTACTTCTCCAACAGTAGTATAAGAAAGGAAGCATTGGAGGAGTTCCAAAAAAATTTGAATATAAAACCACACAAATTATTAAGACCAAGTCAAACCCGCTGGTTCTCGCTTCAAGTAAGTTTGTGATTTTTCTTATTATTTACTTATTATTTACGTTTAATTATATTTTAGGCTTGCGTGGACAGAATACTGGAGTCCTGGGAAGCTTTAAAACTATTTTTTATAGATGCTGTAACCACAGATAATCTGCATAGTACACAAATGATTTTGTGTAATTTAAATTCGCCAATTTATAAAATATATTTCTCATTTTTTTCTTATATATTAGATATTGTCAGCAAACTAAATCTGGGATTTCAAAGCGAGAGTCCTAAACTACATTTATTAATTTCTAGAGTTTCTGACCTATATAAAACCATTTTAAGAAACTACATAAACAGAAACTACATAGATTCTCATAATATACAAAATTGAGTACCATCTGATCCTAGAAATTTTCTACCAATTGAAAATATATATTTTGGAGCTAAATCGCAAATTTTAATTGATTCAGGAAATGTAGATGCTTTGGAAATTAAAAAATTTAAACTTCGGGCTGTAGAATTTTCGTAGAATTATGTAAGCAAATCAAAAATCGATTTGATTTCAATAATCCAGTATTATCATTCATTTCTTCAATTAATCCTAAAATTGCATTATCTGGCGACATACCGAGTATTGTGACAAACAGCTTAAAATTCTTTCCTCAATTAGTAGATGATGTAGAGCAGTTAAACACAGAATGGCGGTTAATAACATATTACAGAATGTAAAAAAACAGTGATAAAGATTTCTTGTCATTCTAGAATATAGTTTTCCATATGAAAAATGAAATGGATAACTTAATGTGTCCAAATTTGACTAAATTAGTTAAAGGAATTTTGTGTCTTCCACATTCATCAGCAGCAGCTGAAAGAGAAATTAAATTTATTGAAAACTAAAACTCGCAATAGACTAGAGGTAGGCACTTGCGATGCAATTTTGCTGTCTAAACAATTAATTGAATGTAATAAAAATACTTACAATTTCGAACCAAATAAATAATTATTAAGCAAAAAGATAACTTATAGCGAAGAAAGCAGTGTGAAATAAATAAGACTGAAAATTGTTCATTTTACGGCTAGTTGCCCGCGTATATTTAAATATTAACTGTTCTTTAAATTGAGAATATCGTATCGAAACCATGAAACCAAAAGTCAAATGAGTTTTTAAATATTTCTATTATAATTTCGATACACTCTTTTTAATTTACCTTTGGTTAAGACTAACTATAAGCGATGCTACTAGCCATTATAGTTGTAAGAATATTCATATTCATATGAAGGTACAGGGTGTGAATCGAAAAGTGAAACATAGGAGTTTAACATGGGAAATTAATTTTTCTTTGCGCAAACGTTACCTAATTATTTTATGCAAAAATACTTCAAATAAAAGTTATAGAGATTAGAATGCAGCATCTAAATCATGTGAAACGATTATTTTATCTCTTCATATAAACGTAAAAATTAATTACAAATTTACAGTTTTTATGAGTTTTTTGTCTAAGCAGCCATGGATTTATGACAAAAAACAACGTATTTGTTTTTTTTTTGTCATATATCCATGGCTGCTTACACAAAATGCTCATAAAAACTGTAACTTTTTAATTGATTTTTACGTTTATATGAAGAGATAAAATAATAGTTTCATATAATTTAGATGCTGCATTTAAATCTCTATAACTTTTATTTGAAGTATTTTTGGATAATATAATTAGGTAACGTTTGCTCAAACAAAAATTGATTTCCCATGTTAAACTCCTATGTTTCACTTTTCGATTTACATCCTGTACATATAAGAGTATGTTTTGTGTTTGATATATTTATTTTATGTATTTTTTGTAAATATACCTACCTATTAAATCAATATATTTATATTATTTTCAATTGCAAAGTACCCATAACGTTTTAAATATCACTGCATAAACATTACGCTTTTGCTAATTTATTACGAAATTTTGCTGCATTTGGTACAAACTAAAATTTCATTTTGGTAACACTGATCAGAACGTCCAAGGACTCAATATGAAGTTATAGTGTCCCGGCATCTAGCCGCTAGTTTTTATATTAAAATTTGTATATACTTGGCGTTGGTCGCCAAGGATAATGTTAATGTTTATATTTAGAATTCTAATGTTATGTATTTTTTGATGTTTGGTAAATAAATATGAATCTTAGCAAATACAATGGTAAAATTTTCATGACAGAAATTTCTGCCCTATGAATTTTAGAATAAAAGTATAAATACGAAAACTGTTCAGAATTAAAAACTGCATCTAATAAGTCCAAATTTTTTGTTTACATGCGTTTCATTCGAGAGATAGAGAAGCAAAATAAAAGTTGTAATCTTTAGCTACTTATAAAAAGATGGTAAATGTATCTTTGATGACTGATAATAGTAGGTATATTGAAAAATAAATTTTATAAGGCAATCTGTTAACCCACGAGTCCAAATTTGGAAAACGAGCCGCTTCGCGGTGAGATCACAGTTCTTATGAAATATGTTTTATATTATTTTTTCTACTGGGGTAATTTTATAATTCTATTAGATTTTTAATAAATGCGACCTGTAAAATCAGTTACGTTGATATCCCGCTAACAAATTGAACTTCAGGGCTGAAAATTCTTTGCTGACTGACAGCAATTTGATGTTGATATGTCATTTATGTATCAGTTTTAAAAGCAGTAAATCATACCACCCCTAGAAAACGAAAAGCTCCAAAAACAGTACGTTTATAGATCTTAACATGTTTTCAGTGCGTTTATAGACTCATAAAGGCACCGATATAGAACAAGAATTTAATGAAATCAAGCATTATTAAAACTCGGTATATATTAAGAGGGGGGAGGGGGGGGGCGCAGTCATGAATTTTGGCCTAGGGTGTAAAGAAATGCTAATCCGAGGCTGAATGAAAGGGTAAATTTAGAAAGTAAAAGCTTCATTATATTCCATATTTCCGCCAACGGTGCAACAACACCCGTTGTAACAGTTTCGCTAACTTTGGTGCACCAAATGCTGGCGATATAGCGAGTCACTGCCACAGCTACAATGACTACTTCAAAAGTTGGAGCTACATCCAAAAGTACATATGCAAGCCAATTTCGTATTACCAATTCATATAGATAAATAAAAAGAGAATCTGCATAAATATTATGTATTAATTTTATGTATGTGTGTTTCAGGAATATCAAAAAATACAATCAGCCATGCTGAAGATTTTAAAGAAATCGGTGTGGAGTCTATTAAAGCCAAAGAGTTGGGTGAAAAAGTAGCGAACATGAACAAAGAATTGAATAATGCTAATTCTAAAAAGAATAGCTGCGACGGTAGGAAGCATAAATGAAAAGCTATAATACATATGAAAATAAAGAATACCTGTATATGAATAGTTTTTCTAGTCATTATTTTTTTACATCCCCTTTTTACCTTCCGTCACCTTTAGGTAAGGAAGGTATTGTCTTTGGTCAAAAAATTCGGTGGTGAGTTTTTGATGAATAAGCACGTTTTAGGGTCCCTAGAATACGATTTTACTATTTTTACGATGATGTCTGTATGTGTGTGTGTGAGTATGTATGTGTGTGTGTGTGTGTGTATGTATGTGTGTGTGTGTGTGTGTGTGTCTGTGTGTGACAAAATTTTCTAATGCGATAACTCTAATACTACAATTCCAAAAATTATAATTCTTTCGTTTTCCTCTTCGTTACAGCCATGTGAAGAGCTGATTAGATTTTGGTTATAATTGGTCAACCGGAAGTACCCTCATTTGAAGATTTTAACAGTTTTTCTTGAAAAAACGATGTTAAATATCATTTTTTCACATTTAATGTTATTATAAATATTAAAGAATTATTTATTCTCTATACAATTTGAATGCATTTTATACTTCATATTAAATGGACATAGAGTTAAAAAATTATAAAGATATTAAATATCATGTATATTAGTCAGCTTTGCTATAACTCTGGAAACAGCTGCTACATTAAGAAAATAGAAAATTCTGATTGAAAGGTGTCAGTGTCAAGTGCAGTTGACCGTATGTTTATGTTATAATTTTACTGGAAATATAGGATCTTTTGTAAGAAACTTTCGGTTTGGAATTTGTTTAAAATACATACAACTGCCGTAAGGTAATGTACAAGAAATATAATCTTTTTCAAGGAACTTTCTGTATGACACTTATACAAAATACATAGAACTGACGGAAGGTAATGTGCTGGCCACATCAGATTTTTACTTTTGCAAAGTAAATAATAAATATCGCATACAGTAGTTGTACATAATTATTATGCAATAACAAAATTACGTAAGTATGTGCATATGTTATGAAGCTGTTCCCATTAATTAAATTCATTAGATATAAAATAATTTCATAACATGATTTACTCTAAAAGTCTAAAGGATATTGAACATACATATGATAATATGTATAAATAAATTACTACACAACTTACAACTAGAAAATATCGGATTTAAATATATTGCCAATCCATTTTCAAATCACCAACAATATGGGGACACTAAAATTACTAGTATTATCCCCAAATCTATCGTTGGAGAGGGGGAAAAAATCAAACGATGACGTATACCAAGATCAAGATCTTGATAAAGTTACTAAAGTTATAGAATAGGTACCCTGGTACCATCAGAACTTCGGAGCCAAGGCCAAGAAGTGTATTCCTCCTTGTCAAGGAAATTCTGTTACTAATAATTAAAAGGTGAATTACAGTCGCCATTATTATAATTCATATTTTAAAAAACTATTATTACCATCAATTTCTAGCAATAATTCCATTACTGCATCTTCATGTCTGTTACATGTGACGGACAGGATCTCGGGACATCGCTTCCTTGTTGATTCTGGAGCTGAAATAAGTGTTCTCAGAATTTCATTTTGTGAAAGTCGATCAAAACAAAACTTAACTTTGAAAGCTGCTAATAATTCTGTAATTGAAACCTACGGAACCAAAATTTTAAATTTGGATTTTGGTTTCAAAAATACATTTAGTTGGAAATTTATTATGGCAAATGTCAAACATTCTATTATCGGTGCCGATTTCTTTACACATTATAAATTACTAATCGACTTTAATTCCAAACGAGTTATTCAAAATTTTCAAATTAACACCATTATTCCTAAATCAACACAAAATAATTTACATTCAGTTAACTCAAGTAAAACTAAATCAACAGAAAATAATTTACATTCAATTAACTCAAATAAGACTCATGACTCCAATGATTTTTCTCTACTGCTATCAAGATATCCTTCTTTAACAAGTCAGTTCAATCCTCAACGAAAAATTTCACACAATGTCAAACATTTCATTATTACTAGTGGTTCTCCTGTATTTGCACGGCCTAGACGTTTAGCTCCGAATAAGTTAGAAATTGCGAAAAAGGAATTTAATAAAATGTTAGAAATGGGGATTATTCGTTTATGCTCCAGTAACTGGGCTTCACCCTTACATTTAGTTAAAAAGAAAGAAGCTGGGGAATAGCGACCTTGCGGTGATTATAGGGCTTTGAATGCTATTACGGTTCCCGACAGGTATCCAATTTTCCATATTCAGGATTTTGCAGCTAATTTACATGGTAAAACTATATTTTCTAAATTAGATCTAGTTAAAGCCTGCAATCAATTACCTATGGACAAAGAATCTATTTATAAAACTGCAATAATTACCCCTTTCGTCTTATTCGAATATCTAGTAATGCCATTTGGTTTACGGAACAGTGCTCAGACCTTTCACCGTTTTATTAAGGAAGCTACAAGAGGTTTAGATTTCTGTTTCGCCTATATAGATGACATTCTCATAGCAAGCGAATCTCGTGAGATACATTTGCAACATCTCAAAACAATTTTTGACAAGCTTAAAAATTATGACATTTTAATAAATAAAAACAAATGTCAATTTTGTGTCAATAAAATTTAATTTCTTGGACATAAAATTTCTTCACAAGGCATACAACCATTAAAAGACAAAATTAATGCTATTTTAAATTTTCCTCTACCCACCTCTCAACGAAAATTAAGAGAATTTTTAGGATTAATCAATTTCTATCACCGATTTATTTCAAACTGTGCAAATGTATTGCAACCAATAAACGCCCTTTTAACTAATAAACCGAAAAGTTCTATTCTAAAGTCATTAAAAGGCCAAAAGAAGCAAAAAATGCTTTTCATCAAATTAAACGAAAACTGGCAAATAATATGACAATTTCTTTTCCAAAACATAATGCCCCCACATCCATTATGGTCGATGCCTCCGATACTGGTATAGGAGCTACCTTATAACAATTTATAAACAACTGGGTACCTATATCATTTCACCGTGGAGCCTTATCTCCGACTAAAAAGAAATACAGCACCTTTGGACGAGAATTGTTAGCAATATACTCAGCTGTCAAAAAATTTCGTGATTTTATTGAAGGTAGAAACTTTACAATTTTTACAGATCATAAACCTTTAACTAACATTTCCAAATAAATATCTGACACGTATTCACCCCGAGAGATTAGACATTTAGATTTCATACTTCAATTCACAAATGGCATCAAAAATGTCTCTGGCAAAAACAATCCAGTCGCTGACGCATTGTCCAGAATACATGCTTTGCATTTAAATGACAACATTAATTATACAAACATATCTACGGCCCAGCAAAACGACAGTCAACTTAAAATGTTACTAAAATCAAAAGAAACTAAATTACAATTCCAAAATGTAAAAATTCCAAATTCTAACCTTACCTTGACATATGACATTTCAACAGTAACGTACAGACCATATATTCCGCAACAATTTCGTCAACAAATATTCAACCAACTACATTCTCTTTCTCACCCTGGAATAAAAGCATCCATTAAGTTAATTACCTCTAAATTTGTTTGGCTAAACATGAATAAAATGAAAAAGTTCACATTGATCTCGTTCATCTCCCTCTTTCAAATGGATATTCCAATGTATTAACCTGCATAGATCACTTCTCACGTTGGCCTGAAGTGACACCTGTCAAAGATTGCTCCGCAGAAACAGTATCTAAAGCTTTTGTTACTACATGGATATCTAGATTCGGCTGCCTATCTGTCATTACAACGGATAGAGGAAAACAATTCGAATCCGCTCTATTTAAAAACTTATTATCAATATTAGGCACTAATCACATTAAAACAACAGCTTATCATCCACAAGCAAATGGAATGATCGAAAGATTTCATAGACAACTTAAAACTTCACTAAAAACTTACAACAATCCTTCAGAATGGTATAACTATCTTACGCACGACATACGAGTACAAAGAACCTATTAAATGTAGTTCAGCTGAATTAGTTTACGGAACTTCCCTACGCGTACCAGGGGAACTTTTGAACCAATCAAAAATGTTACCAGATTCAGAAATACCATTTTACTTACAGCAACTCAAAAATTACATTAACAAGTTTTCATTCACCTTTCCAAAAATTAATTCACAAAAATCCTATATCAATCCAGACCTCTTTCGTACCTCTCATGTTTTTGTAAAAAAAACAGTGCGATAGGCCCTCCACTACAACAACCTCACAACGGACCATATAAAGTTATAAAACGCTACAATAATTTTTTTAAAATCATTTCAAACGATGCCGTAGAAACAGTTTCTATTGTAATGTGCAGTGCCCGCCGTCGCCGCCACTGTTACCAACTCTGTCCCCGTCGCTGTCGCCGCCGCTGTCACAGGGACGAGCGAGTGTCTATTGTTAGCGATGACGCAGCAGACGTGTCGGAACCTGCTTAATTACGCGGTTGATGTAACCTATTGTGTTTTATCTAGAAGTCTTCTAGTGAGTTCTGGAATACGGATGCGGAGGTATATAAGCACTGTTAGCGAAGGCATTGAGCAGTCTGATATAAATAAGCGTTGCGTGTTAAACAGTTGGTGATATAAACAGAAAGTAGACAAGTGGTGAATATAAATAAATACAGTTGTATAAATAAATAAGTGATCTATATATTGTTTAAATAAATAATTTTAGTGTTTAAGTGTTTTATAATATTCTTAGTCTTAATTAGTGTTTAATATTTGTTTAATCGTTGTTAGTTAAATTTATTATCTTTTAATTTCTATTTATCGTTATAATAAACTTTTATTTTCATTATTAATAATTGTCTAATATTTACACTTCACCCAGACAAATAAAAACGTTACAATTGGTGTCAGGTGTAGGGTATAAATTGTGAAGTGCAAATAAAAATAAATAAAATGGCTAAACAATTAAAACTAAGTGAATTAAAAGTAAGTGATCTCAAGACCGAATTGGAAGAAAGAGATTTGGACACAACAGGAAAGAAGTCAGTCCTTCAAGAAAGACTGAGAGAAGCATTAATCAATGCTGGTGAAAATCCTGATGATTACTTATTCGAAATTCAGTGTGACATTCGTAAACTTATAGAAGAAAATTGAAGAAAAACAGAAGAAAGTTCTAGAAAATTAGAAGAATTGACAGAAAATTCTAGAACATTAGAACAAAAATTCGAACAAAAATTTGAAGAAAGTTCTAGAAGTTTAGAAGAAAAATTTATTGAAAGTTCTAGAAAAGCGGAAGAAAATTCTAGAACACTAGAACAAAAACTAGAAGAAAATTCCAGAACATTAAAAGAAGAATTATTGGAACAGTCTAAAACATTAGAACAAAAAATGGAAGAAAATTCTAGAATTCTGGAGCAGACATTAGAACAAAAGTTAGAAGAAAATTCCAGCAGTTTAGAGCAGAAGTTAGAGGAGAATTCTAGAAAGACTAAAGAAGACCTGAAGAATTTAGAAGATAAGTATGACAAGCAGATCGAAGAATTACGAGAAAAGGTCACTAGAAGTACATTGTCGCCAGTGCCAAATTTCGATGTAGCGAAAGCAAATTTACATGAAGAAAGGAAAGTAGTGAAATCTGAAACTACTACAACAATGCATATCAAAACTCCGGAATTTGATGGAAAGTCTTCATCGCCGAACTATTTAAAACAATTTGAAGCGGCTGCGAAAGCACATAACTGGACGTCTACAGAGAAGGCTACAGCGTTGACTGTCTCATTACGTGGAGAAGCCATCGATATTTTACAGACTCTGAAGGAAGAAGAACAAGAGGACTACGACCAACTAGTCAAGCTGTTGGACATGCGGTACGGCAATGCACACCTTGAGCAGGTGTACCAGACACAACTGAGGAACCGCTATCAGAGTTCAAAAGAAAGCCTTCAAGAATTTGAAGTCGACCTAGCTCGTTTGGTTCGTCTCGCACATCCTGCAGCTCCTGACAGCGTTTTGGAGTGCTTGGCCGTTCAAGCATTTATCTACGGAGTTCGAGACAGCGAAACACAGCAAGCATTGCGATTGGCCCGCCCAAAAACATTAATTGACGCGCTCTCATATGCACTAGAACATGAAGCTGCCAAACAAGCTTCATGTAACCAATCTCGAGTGCGAAATATGGATGCCGAAAGAAAAGAAGACACGGAAGATCTAGAAGAGAAAATGCTACGAATTGTTAATGAAGTGTTTGCGGAAAGGAAGAAACTTAGTTCTTAGAAAAATGCAAAAGGATATGGAATCGACAAAAGAAGAAAAGGAGTTGGAAAACTAAGTCGGGTTGATGCGAAGGGGCAATCGTCAACTTGTAATCTGATAGCCCCACAATCCATCAGTTATGTCGCATCCCTTCATCATCAAGCCAGTAGCATCTACGTGAATGGCTCTGTTAATGGAAGGCCACTGAAAATGTTACTAGATACGGGTGCGACAAAGACTATAATCAGACCCGATTTGGTAAAGAACACAGGCAAGATGCATCTTCAACCAACCAAATGGAGATTAGGCACAGCAACGGGAGAACAAGCTACCACATTAGGAGAAATAGATATGACCATCACTATTGGAAACACATCCTTTAAACATCGTGCGCTGGTAGCTGACGTTGAAGATGAATTAATACTCGGTATGGACGTAATGAAAAAGCACGGTTTCAAACTTGACCTGAAGAATGGAGTAATGATGGTCAATGAAGAAGAACTTGTTTTAAACCCACGAGAAGACAAGGCTGGGCGCGTACTAATGACTGAAGATGTTACCCTTCCAGAACGAAGTGAATCTATCGTGCAAGCACAATTAGATAGTAGTTTCTGTGAGGGGAATATTGTTATGCTTGAGTCCAAGAATGATGATGTGAAGACTGGAACTGGAGTTGTTGTAGAAAAATCACTGATCAAAGCCAGTCAAGTAATACCAGTTCGAATAATGAATGTAAATTGTTATCCAGTTGTTCTTAAGAGAGGAACAATTTTAGGAGAATACTTGGCAGTATCCTCGATTATTCGAACTGTTAAGGCCAAAAGAAACATATCTCAGGAAGTTCCGGACACGATAATTAATGAATTATTAACATCCTTCCAAGAACTGACCGCCGACCAGAGAACCAAGGCGAAGAAATTAATTGGAAGATTTCAAGATGTGTTCCAGTTTGACAAGACCAACGGGAGAACTAATGTGGTTCACCATAAGATAGACACCGGCGACGCAAGACCCATCCACTAACCAGCAAGAGGACTACCATTGGCGAAGCGTGAAGAAGCGGAAAGAATTATCGAAGACATGAAAAAGGAAGATGTGATCGAACCTTCAAGCAGTCCGTGGGCTTCACCAGTGGTGATAGTAAAAAAGAAAGATGGCTCTACACGATTTTGCGTCGATTACCGTCAACTTAACAACGTCACCAAGAAGGATAGCTATCCGCTACCTCGACGATACACTAGACACTTTGGTTGGCTCGAAGATTTTCTCCACTCTGGATCTAAAGAGCGGATACTGGCAAGTCGATTTGGATCCAAAAGATAAGGAAAAGACAGCCTTCACAATTGGTACCGGACTGTGGCAATTTACTGTAATGCCATTTGGGCTCTGCAATGTTCCTGCAACGTTTGAACGACTCATGGAAACAGTATTGGCTGGACTATCATGGAAAACCTGTTTGGTCTATCTCGACGACATTATTGTGGTAGGTAAAACATTCGAGGACCACATGAAGAATTTGGAAGAGGTTTTCCAGAGATTACGGAAGGCTAACCTGAAGCTCAGCCCCAAGAAGTGCCGTCTGTTTCAAAAGGAAGTTCATTACCTTGGACACGTACTTTCAGATAAGGGTATTGCAGTTAACCCGGAAAAGATGAAGGCTGTGAGAGATTGGCCAGCGACTAGAGACAAACACGAACTTAGAAGTTTTCTTGGTTTGTGTACTTATTATCGGCGATATGTATCTGGATTTGCCAACATAGCCAAGCCACTGACAAAGCTTACTGAAGAAGGTCGAAGATTTATCTGGGAAATGGACTGCAAAGTTGCGTTCAAAGAACTTAAACATGCTTTGACAAGCGCACCTGTCCTGAGTTATCCGTTAGCTGAAGGAGAATTCATACTAGACGCAGATGCAAGCAACGTGGGCATTGGTGGCGTTCTTTCCCAGATACAAGACGGACATGAGAAGGTTATTGCCTATTTTTGTCAAAACCAGAGAGGAATTATTGTGTTACTAGAA
Organism: Harpalus rubripes; assembly: GCA_963082715.1. Taxonomy (NCBI): domain Eukaryota; kingdom Metazoa; phylum Arthropoda; class Insecta; order Coleoptera; family Carabidae; genus Harpalus; species Harpalus rubripes. Next base: position 45,977,314 of record OY720453.1, read on the forward strand.
AGGAACTCTTGGCAGTCGTGAAATCCGTGGAACATTGCTACAAATATTTGTACGGAAGAAATTTTTTTATTAGAACTGACCATGCTGCATTAAAATGGCTGATACAATTCAAGAATCCTGAAGGTCAGGTGGCTAGATGGATTGAAAGACTTCAGGAATACGATTTCAAAATCGAGCATAGAACAGGTACCAGCCATCGTAATGCCGACGCATTGTCCAGAAGGCCGTGCCAAGATGACTGCAAGCATTGTAGTCGACTAGGAGAGAAATTTTCCATCGTCGCCAGAACAACAGTAGTCGACGATAGACTACGCGGAGATCAAGAAAAAGACCCAACTTTGAAAATTATACTCGAATGGAAAGCAGAGGAGAGCAAACCAGTATAGGAAGATGTTGCATCGCACTCACCGAGTGAAAATCGTACTGGGCGCAATGGGACTCCATGGTGATTGAGGATGGCATGTTAAAGCGTGTGGTAGAAAATGCTGATGGAACTGAGAAGAGAACTCAGTTAGTTATACCTAAGAGTAGAGTACCAGACGTGTTGAAAGAGATCCATGACGGATCTGGAGGCCATTTCGGAGTCATCAAAACGCTAGAAAGATTGCGCCAGCGGTTTTACTGGGTTAACTTCACGGAAGATGTTAAAGATTGGTGCAAGAAATGTGTGGTTTGCGCTGGAAGTAACGGTCCGCATAAACGACGAAAAGCTCCAATGCGGCAATACAACGTTGGCAGCCCATTCGAGCGTATTGCAATTGATGTGGCTGGACCATTCCCAGAAAGTGACGAAGGAAATAAATACATCGTGGTTGTTATGGACGACTTCACCAAGTGGGTTGAAACAATTCCTTTACCCAACCAGGAAGCCACCACGGTCGCTGAAACTTTAGTTAAGGAATGTATATGCCGATTCGGAGTACCGCGTGTACTCCACTCCGACCAGGAAAGAAATTTTGAGTCTGCCGTTTTCCAAAATGTCTGTAAGATATTAGGAATTAATAAAACTAGAACAACTGCATTACATCCGCAGTCTGATGGCATGGTTGAACGAATGAACAAAACGATCAACCGATATTTGTCGAAGATAGTCTCCAACCACCAGAGAGACTGGGACCGACACCTCCATCTGTTCCTGTTGGCTTATCGTTCATCCGTGCATGAAACAACAGGGCAAACTCCTGCGAACATCTTATTCGGGCGCGAGTTGCGCTTACCATGTGACTTGGTGTTCGGCAGTAAACCTGGGGAAGATCTGGCCGGGGAATATTACGTTACGGACTTACGGAGAAGAATGGATGACATTCATGAACAAGTCCGTACGAACATTCAAGCTGCCAGCGACCGAATGAAGGACCGGTATGACATCAAGACCGAAAAGGGTGGATATCAACCTGGGGATTTAGTGTGGCTTTACAACCCACAAAGACGTCGTGGGTTATCACCAAAGCTGCAAAATAATTGGGAAGGCCCCTATGAGGTAGTCAAAAGGATAAACGACGTGGTATACAGAATTAAGAAACAACCTAGCGGGAAGCCGAGAGTAGTACACTTTAATCGGCTAGCCCCTTTCGCCGGAGACAACCACGAAGACCATAACGGAGCAACGGTTCGTCGGATCATAACACAAGAACCAACTTTTGAAGACTTCATGGAGAACTATTCCTTTGGCCGCAAGGCTCGGTTCGGCGTGACGAAAGAAGAACACCGAGATCTATTCACCGTGTCTTCAGATTATTCCCTCGGTCACTGCGTATCAGAAGACTTAAAGATGTCCCGTGGCATAGCTTCAGCCTTTAAGGCGAAATTTGGGCGACAACAAGAACTGGCCAACCAACGCCCAACTGTTGGGAAAACTCTGCGGCTGAGGGATAGCAATGCAGACCATCAGCGGTACATCTATTACCTGGTTACAAAACCACGCTCGTACCAGAAGCCGTCGTACCGCAACCTGTGGAACTCGCTGTGCGATTTGAGGGATCATCTGCTTGAGAATGACATTTTGAAGCTAGCCGTACCGAAGTTAGGCTGTGGTCTAGATGGTGTAGATTGGAGAATTATTAGGAACATGATAGAAATCCTCTTCCGTTTTACCGGCGTAGAAATTCTCGTTTGCAGCTTTAACCTTAACGGACATAAAGAAGAAGTCGAGCGGACCATTGACTGTCATTTCTTCAAAACTTCGAAATGCACTAAGGGTAATGCATGCAGATTTCGTCATCACAAACTGTTCCGGGACGAAACAGTCTTAAGGAGGGGGCAGTGTAATGTGCAGTGCCCGCCGTCGCCGCTACTGTTACCGCCTCTGTCCCCGTCGCTGTCGCCACCGCTGTCGCAGGGACGAGCGAGTGTCTATTGTTAGCGATGATGCAGCAGACGTGTCGGAACCTGCTTAATTACGCGGTTGATGTAACCTATTGTGTTTTATCTAGAAGTCTTCTAGTGAGTTCTGGAATACGGATGCCGAGGTATATAAGCACTGTTAGCGAAGGCATTGGACAGTCTGATATAAATAAGCGTTGCGTGTTTAACAGTTGGTGATATAAAAAGACAAGTGGTAAATATAAATAAATACAGTTGTATAAATAAATAAGTGATCTATATATTGTTTAAATAAATAAACTTAGTGTTTAAGTGTTTTATAATATTCTTAGTCTTAATTAGTGTTTAATATTTGTTTAATCGTAGTGTTAGTTAAATTTATTATCTTTTAATTTCTATTTACCGTTATAATAAACTTTTATTTTCATTATTAATAATTGTCTAATATTTACACTTCACCCAGATAAATAAAAACGTTACACTATTGATCGATTAAAACCAACTTACTTCAATAAATCAATAAATTCTTTCACATTGAATTCTTAGAACATTTATTTCCACCCTTTTTTGGTCTACCGGGGGAGTGATGTAGTGTCCCGGCATCTAGCCGATAGTTTTTATATTAAAATATGTATATACTTGGCGTTGGTCGCCAAGGATAATGTTGTTAATGTTTATATTTAGAATTCTAATGGTATGTATTTTCTTGATGTTTGGAAAATAAATAAATTGTTCATATTTATATACTTTACAATTTAATATACAATTTAAGTTAAAACAGTATTTTTACAAAGGTTAACAAACTATATTCGCTTTTGCCATCTTTAGACTATGATTTGTTAGTGTTCTCGGAATCGAGGCTTAATCCAAGTGTTCTTGATGCTGGATTCTCCGATGGTTCTTATATGGTGTATCGTAAAGACCATGATCACCGTGTGCTCAATACAGTTCGTGGTGGTGGAGTTATGTTATTAGTTAAAAATTCAATTAAATCTGAGAGTGTTTCTTTAAACGATTATGAAGTCTATTTACCTGTTTAAATTGCTGTTGTTTGTTGAAAAGTTTATTTTAAGAACATATTTATATATGTATTTAGTATTTACGTCTCTCCTTCATTAACATCTGATATTTATGACCAATTGTTCGATTTTTTTAAACATTTACAACAAGTAATTGTAATGAATTTATCATTGTTGGAGATTTTAACATTACTGAGTATGTAAGTAACAGATTTCCTAACAATTTTTATAATAATCAGTCGAATTTTTTTCGGAAATTTCATTAATTTTTACTATTGTCTGATTCTAAACAATATAATTATGTATACAACTCTGAATATAAATTACTTGATTTGGTTATAAGTAATATTACATGTAATGTATCTAAAGAAAGCTATTTACTATTTTACAGAGAATATAATCACCATCCAATATTAAATATATCTATTAATGTACCATATTCGACTATATCAATACGAATGTATAATTTTAAATACGCTAATTTTTCTAAACTTTATGATCTTATATTTCAATATGATTGGGATCAATTTAGTACTTTTAGTGACGTGAATGAAGCTTGTGATCATTTGTAGTTGATTTTATATAGTTTTTTTTTATGAGTGCGTTCCTATCTCCAGTACTAATAAAAGCTTCTACCCTCCATGGATTACGAAACTTATCCGTAAGGATCTTAAAATGAAAGCATATTATTTGAAAATTTCTAAACGGTTTCCAAATATCTTAACTTACCAGAATGAATTTAAATATTAGATCAAAAATTAAGCGTAATTAATATTCATCATTCTTATAGTCAATTTATTCATGATTGTGAAAATAATATCAATTCCGATCCTCGCAAGTTTTGGTACTGCATTAATTCTAAACGTAATATTTCTAATTATCCTTATCCAATGTATTTAATTATTAATAACAAATTGACTACAACAGAGGAGATTGTTAATGGTTTCGTTACTTATTTTCATAGTGTTTTCGAGTCTTAGATACTAATGCACTTGTTCCTACAAAAGTTGTTGCTAATAATTAAATTCATATCAACTCTGTTTCTGCAGCCGAAATTAAGCTTGCTATAAAAAACCTTAAATCTAATTTAACTGCAGGACCTGATTTGGTTCCTAATATTATAATTAAAAACTATGCTTATTCACTATCTGTAGCTCTTTTTCATATATTTAATTAAGCTTTAAAACCACATTCATTCCCATACATTTGGAAAAATTCCAATGTAGTACCTGCCTTCAAATCTGGTGACCGGAAAATTATAAGTAATTATCGTCCTGCATCTATTTTTTCTAATTTTAGCAAAAAATTTGAAATGATAATTTTATAATAAATTCCGTTTTATCATTTTCGCAGCATGGGTTTATGAAACACAGATCTACATCTAGTAACCTTTGTTCGATTACTCACAATATTGCCACAGTTTTAGATAATCAAGGAAAAACTGATGTGATCTACTTAGACTGCCAAAGCTTTTGACAAAATAGATCACTCAATTGTAATTCAAAAACTTAATAATTTCTCTGTTTCTACATCATTAATTAATTAATCTGATTTCTTCATATCTAAGCAACCGTACCTTTTATATACAAATTTATGGTTCTAAATCAAATGAATTTATGGCAACATCCGGTGTACGTCAGGGGTCTAATTTGGGACCTCTTCTTTTTCTTATATTTATTAATGACATTGCTACCGTAGTTTCTAAAAATATATGTCTCTTTGCTGACGATCTTAAAGTTTACCGACAAATAATTAATGATGAAGATTGTGATTCTTACAAAATGATTTGAATAATATATGTCATTGGTGTGTTAATAAAAGAATAAGTTTAAATTTAAATAAGTGCAAAGTATTATCGTTTTCGCGTAAGCATTCAACAATTAATTATAAGATTACAATATTAATAATACTATTTTACTCAGAGATGTGACTACTACAGATTTGATGTGAAATTAACTTTTAATCCACATGTTGAAAAATTTCTTGCACAGGTAAATAAGTTACTGGGGTTTATTAATAGAAATACGCGTAATTTTAATAATATTCAAGCAATATTTACCTTATATTACTCTCTTATTAGATCTAGATTGGAATACTGTACAATTATATGGTGTCCAATTTATAATGTTCAAATTAAAGCTATTGAAGCAGCCCAGAAAAAAATCTTGAGGTATATTTATTTTAAAATTATAAATTATTATCCTTCTAGAGATGTCACGTATAACATTTTATTAAATATATTACAAATGGATACTTTGGAACAACGCAGAATTAAAATTTGTATAATACATTTGTATAAATTAATACATTCTTGTATCGATGATCCTTTATCTTTCTTTCCTCATTTTTTGTGTACCCTACTCGTCTACCAGACATTACACTCCTTTTTATTTACCCTCTGTGGGCACTAATATAACTTCACGTTCGCCTATAAATAATCTATACAAAATTTCCAACTCTTTATGTTCATCTTTTGATATTTTTGATAATAATGTTAGTAAGATTCTTCATAAAATTAAAAATATTAATTTATAATATAATGCTTAATTTACTGTAACATTGTTATACATTATTTGTATGTATTTATATTCCTTGTACAAGCAAGGGTTTGTACCCTGTCGGACATTGTATTTAAAATAAATAAATATTAGTGCGAATAGGTAATAATAATTTATTCATATGAATTTTTCGCAAGAAGGACTATCAAAACCTATTATTTATATATATATATATATATATATATATATATATATATATATATATATATATATATATATATATATATATATATACAGGCTGGTGACTTGAACGACGCAGCATTGGGGTTTCATTGGTAAAATCTTAATGTGCAGTTATTTGCTCCCCTAATTATTTTGAAGCAAAATTGTATTTAGATTTTTGCTACAGGAAACAATACTGCATCCGAATATGCTAATGTTTATAATTTTTCAAGTTCCGGGACCGGAAAAATAGTCGAAAACAATAATAACATTTTTGCAAATATCATTGATACCATGGAACAAAAGCGCAAACATCTGTCTCTACTTATAGAAATCTTAAATTTCGTTCTTGGCAAATTACATTGTTCTAATCAACTATTACATTGTTGTCATCAACACTACAATAAAGGTGTTTTTATCCTTGTTTTGAAATTAATTTTAAACATCAAGATTTTTTGACAGATGTTTGCACTTTTATTTAAATTTTTGTTCCAAGCCAACAATGGTTTTTGTAAAAATGTTATTATTTTTTTCGACTATTTTTACGGTTCCGGAAATTGGAAAATTATAAACAATAGCATGTTCAAATGTAGTATTTTTTTCTGTAACGAAAACTTAAATACAATTTTGTTCTAAAATAATTAGGGGAGCAAATAACTGCACATTAAGATTTTACCATTGAAACCCCTATGCTGCGTCGTCCAAGTCACCACCCTATATATATATATATATATATATATATATATATATATATATATATATATATATATATATATATATATATATATATATATATATTACAGTGTTACTGCAACGCACCATGACAATATCAAATTTTATTTACATGTATATTTAATAATGAGGCGAGCGTGTAGTATCACTTGTTCCCACTGAACTCAATATTATATTATTGGGATGCGCCATGATGCGATAAAACAGGCCGACAGAAGAGGTAGCAACACAGGGGTTTTCCCTTCTTTACGCATTGGCACATCAGCCCTACATTCTATATAAAAATTAAATAAAGCAGAATTATAACCCCACATGTCAATATCAAAAAATTTATATAAAAATTAAGTTATTGCATAAATAGTTGTAAATCCGAATGGAGTCTATTCTTAAATATTTCTTTCTTCAGTTAATCAAATTTTTACTTCAAATTATAGAAATTCGTTTCAAAATCTAGGCATTTATTTATAATTTTTTGTAGGTTTTTAAAATAAATAATGTTTCCAACCGTTTTGACTCCAAAACAAGAGAAAATGGAAAAGAATATTCCTTAATGTCGTCAATAAGAATAAAAATAATAGTATTGAAAGTACACTTAGGACGTTAACTATTTGCATTTGTCAAAGAATAGTACATTAAAACACAAGTATCATAAGGCAATCTGTTAACGTTCGAGTCCAAGTTTGGAAAACGAGCCGCCAGGCGAGTTTTACAAAGGACGAGTGCATCAACAGGCCTTATGATACATGTTTTTTATATTATTTTTTCTATTGAGGTAATTTTACAATTAGATTTTTTAGAAAAGGACTTGTCAAAAATATGAGTTGGTGTCTTTTTTATCAGTTATGTTGATAGCGCTTCCCGCTAAAAATTGAAATTTTACATTTTGACAGTTTGTGTATCTTGTGATTTTGTCTGATTGTTTACATTTTAACATTGTATCAAGGATTATACAATTATGAAAGAGGAAAACCAATACATACAATGAACTCGAAGGTTTATTAATGAACCATACTAATTTGACATATCGGTAGTTCGTGTTGGTTATTATCATAAATAAAACTTGAATATAGGATTGAAGGACGTTTCGTGGACCATCATGCCTTTTTATTGAGAAAACAACATATAAATAAAACTCTTTAAATAATGAACAATTTATTGATTTAGACTTTTAGTTTCCACCATTTTGTCAACACTTACTACTCAGTTGCACAGATAACGGCAACAGCTGTTCTTAAATTTTTAATACAAAACATAATATGGCATATATTCGATAGTTCGCCACAACGTGGAACTGGAAATCACGGATTAAAACGTCAACTTTTCATATTTGTTTGCTAGTAGCCGCCACAAATTGAGTAGACAGTGTCAACATTTTCAAATAACGTGCATCATACATTTCGGAACCTGCCTGGAATAACAATATATTCAATTCAAAATTGCATTACCATAAATTTAAATTGTAATAAATAAAACTTACCGTTTTAATTATTTTGACAAAGTAAACCTGAACGCATTGTTTCTTGTTTCATAATTTTTTAGTTGAAATTTTAACTTCACAGATTCTTATTCTTTCTTAACTAACACAGCTATAGCTATAAATTTATTTTTTCTATTTCGGTGTTCTTATGTTTCTATAAAAGCACTGTTTATCACTGAGAACACGACGTTTAGAAAATCTATAAACGTACTGTTTTTGGCGCCTTTCGTATTCTAGAGGTGGTAGTCATGACAGATGCATGACATATAACCTCAAAATGGTAAGTTGTTTACTGTTACATGTAATTATTGATTTTTGTCTTATCTACAGGTGATAGGACTAGAAAGAATAGAAATATATAGCTATAGCTGTGTTCAGAAAGAAGAATCTGTGAAGTTAAAATCTTTCAAATAAAAAAATATGAAACAAGGAATAATGCGCTCAGATTTGCTTTGTCGTCAAAACAATTTAAACGTTAAGTTTTATTTATTACAATTTAATTTTATGGTAATATTGAAATTTTCAACTGATTGTATTGTTATATCAGGCAAGTTTTGAAATGTATGGTGCACGTTACTTGAAATGTTGACACTGTCAACTCAATTTGTGGCTACTTATAAGTAAATATGAAAATTTTACGATCCTGATTTCCAGTTCCACGTCGAGGCGAACTGTCGAATATGAAATTTTTAAATATGATTTAGACATAAGTGCCATAGACAAATACAACATATGTTTTGTATTGAAGAATGTAGGAACAGCTGTTGCTGTTATGTCTGCAACGGAGCAGTCGATGTGTTGTCAAAACTTAAGTTATTTCAGTCACGTGATCTCCTCTATTATTGATGGTAAAGGGCAAGTAGATTGCATTTATACTGATTTTGCTACGGCGTTTGACAGAATAGATCATGGTGTGTTGATGAGTAAACTTGAATCCTTTTCACTTTCCCTGCCCTTACGTTCGCTTCTTTCATCATACCTACATCAACGACAAATGTATGTTCATTATAAAGGTTGTAACTCTACCTCTTTTGTTCCAACTTCGGGTGTACCCCAAGGTTCAAATTTAGGTCCTCTACTGTTTTTGATGTTTATTAACGATGTCACGGATGTTATTCAATGCGACAAACTTCGTTTCGCCGATGACCTAAAAATTTTTTGTCCTATTTTCTCAGTGAATGACTGCCATCTTCTCCAAGAAGACTTAGTACGACTTTCTCAATGGTGTTTAAATAATAAATTATATATTAATTTAAACAAATGTACAACAATATCTTTTACACGAAAATTGACTCCACTCAACTATAATTATAGTATCAATAATGTTATTATATCACGTTCAGCCACTGTACAAGATCTTGGGGTAAAATTTGACACTAAATTTACGTTTGTTCCCCATATAGAAGACACGTACAATAAAGCCATTAGAATGCTTGGATTTGTAATTAGAAATAGTAAATCTTTCCAAAATCTTTCAGCTATTACAAGCCTCTACTTCTCATTTGTGCGGGCTAAACTTGAATACTGCCACATCATCTGGAACCCTATCTATGAAGTTCATCAAGATTTACTCGAATCCGTTCAAAAGAAATTTCTAAAATATCTCTATTATAAAGTTCACAACACGTACCCTTCATATTCAATAACATATGATCAGCTGTTGGTTATGTTTAATTTTAGGAGTCTGTCTGAGCGTCGCGAAAATGCACTAGTACTACATTTGTCAAAAATAATTAATGGATGTGTTGATGATCCTCGTTCTTTGTCTTCCCTTCATTTTCATACACCCACTGTCCGTACCAGAAGTAATTTCACATTTTATCTGCCCTTAGCTCGAAGTAACTGTTTAATATTATCACCCATACACAGAATGTGTCACCTTTACAATACAAAATTTTCTACTATCGATATTTTCTTTTTGAACTTCGCAAAATTTTTGAAAATTATCTCCAAACTGTAATATATATATTTAATGTTGTCGAATTTTTACTTTTTTCCTACCCTTAATTTGGGCTAAGCCTGTTGGGTAGCTGTATTAAATAAATAAATAAATAAATAAATAAATAAATAAAATGATGGAATGTAAAAGTGTAAATCAATAAATTGTGCATTAATGTATTTCATTATTTAAAGAGTTTTATTTATGATAATAACTAACACGAAGCAACGATCCCGATTCGTTATTTGATAAATTTACCTTTATTACATGATATGTCAAATCATGTGGTTCATTAATAAACCGGTGGAATCAATGCATTGTAAGTATTGGTTTTCCTCTTCCATAATTATATAATGCTTGATACAATGCTTTAATGTAAACAATCAGTCAGAATCACACAATACCTAAACTGTCAAAATGTGAAATTTCAAATGTTAGCGGGAAGCGCTACCAACATAACTGACAAAAAACACCAAAACGTATTTTTGACATGACCATTTAAAAAAAATCTAATTGTAAAATTACCTCAATAGAAAAAATAGTACAAAAAACTTGTATACTGAAAATGAATAAGCAGAAGACTCACGTCATCAATAAATATTACTAGATAATGACGTCACTTGTTACTACGTTTACATGGGGTCCTAATTTATTCTAGAAAATGCAATGCGTGTTGCATAACTTACTGTATACAATACATGCATGTAAGTAATTAAAATAATTAATAACAAAACTAAACTATTTTTGAAAATAATCATTTTCTTTTATATATTTATTTTTATTTATTTATTAATTTATTTGTTTATTGCATATATTTGGATTTAATTATGTACAATTTAAAATACATATGTGTATGTACTCAACATATTTCACCATAATCAATACAATACATAATTATATTGCTAGATGCTGCCTTCCCAATACCCGACGATTTGTCGTCCTCTCTTCTTCTTCCCTGGTGGTATCCACTGAAATATACGCTTTGGCCAGCTATTTTCCTCCATCTTCATTAAGTGACCGAACCAGTTTAGAGATCTCGTCTCTATTCTGTCTATTATAGTTAGTGAAGTTTAATTACAACAGTTTCCTCTGCGTTAAGTACTTGCTGTCAATAAAATATATTTTTAAAAAAAACCGTTTTAGTTTCTTCTGAATTTAGTATTTTGTGAGTTGTGTTTACGCTACACTATTACTGCAGTGCCCAATTACAGTTTAGATTTTGCTCGGTCCGGCAAGTTCTTCTTCCTGAACTTCTTCCTCGCTTTCTTCTTCATCGCTGTCTTCTTCGGCATTAATTTGAATGATAAGAGGTTCGATGTCGCCCTGATCCAGATGAATTTCCCGCTCATACCATTCTCGGATTTCTTTCACCGTGTGCTTGATCGTATTCTGCCAAATTTCTGGGGTCACTGTTTGCAGGGCTTCTTCCCACATCTTTATTGTAGGGCCATCACCGTACCCATCTCGACCAATATGTTGTTGAAGATATCTAGATATTATATACATTTGTTGTGTATCTATGTTTTGTTGTTTAGAAATAATTCATATGTTTTTGTCAGTTCTGTTCTGTATTCTATATTTTGCTTTGCACATTAAAAGACATTATTTACCCTGTTATTCATTGTAGTTCTACAAATTATATTTCAGATTCATCAGGTTATGGGGCCCAGATGCGCTAAGATTATAATTTTTTAATTTCTGGAATTTATTTTGTTAGGAACTATGGCTAGCATGTTTGATAAAATTACTATTGAGAAATTAATTGGTTCATGTAACTGGACTAAATGGAAAATGTTAATTATGCTTTTACTAAAAAAGCAGGGATTAACTGACATTGTAACAGGAGCAAGAAAGAAACCTGTTAGAAGTAATTATGCTAAGAATGAAGAGAATTTTGAAAAAGATTTAGTAAAGTGGGAATCAGTGGATGCTGAAGCTATGCTATATCTTATGACTTCTCTTGGAGATGAACCTTCAACATTGGTAATGACATGCAAAAGTGCAAATGAAATTTGGGAATCCTTAGTTGCAGTTTACGAACAAAGCAGCGAACAACGACTTGATCGTCTGTTAGAAGAATTTTTCAGATGGGAGCGTGATCCAGCCGAAGATATAGCAACTCACGTGGCAAAATTACAAAAACATTTTGCGGAATTAAATGATGCTCTTAGTAAACAGGGCGAGTCTTGCTTGAGCGATAGAGTTCTAATTGCTCGAGTGTTATCTACATTGGGAAATGGATTTCGTGAGTTTCGCAATGTGTGGGAAGCTATGCCTTTAGCAGAACGAAATATTAAAGTGCTCGTAGAGAAGTTACGTACAATCGAGCAGCGTGATAGCATTGAAGCAAACAAATCCACCTTTTATGTGAAATCAAAAGTGAATCGGTCTAATTTTGGAAGTAGCGGCAATAATTTTACAAACGAAGTTAAGAAAGGTACTGAGAAAAATAATCCTTCGTCGTCTGGTAAAAGCTCTAAATTAGGTAAAGAAGATTCAAGGAATAGGAAAAAATGCTTCAAATGTAACTTGCCAGGTCATTTCGCAAAGCAGTGTTCTTTAAGGCAGAGAAATGAAAAAGAAGTGTCACTGAAACCAGGTGAGCAGTCATCTGTCAATCATAGTTTTATTTGTTATGACAGGGAAACTGTCACTGACAAATGGATAGCCGATAGTGGAGCAGCAACACATATTACTTTTAATAAGCAGTATTTTGTGAACTATAAGCCATTTTCCACTCCTCGTGTAATGTATGGCTTCAATGAAAGTACAAAATCATTAGCTTTAGGACAAGGTAATGTAAATGTGGAAATTAAAATTGGCTCCAGGTGGTATCGTAGCTATTTAGAAAATGTGTGGTATATTCCTGATGCAAGTCGACATTTATTTTCCATTAATAGAGCTGTTGCTAAAGGGTACACATTTCAAGCAAAATCCAGTATCTGTAAGTTTAAAAAGGATGAAGAGGTAATTCTGACTGGAAATTTAGTTGGAGATTTATATCTGCTTGACATGCGAGTGATTGTACCTAATAACGGTGTTTACTTTGCTAGCACGAAGGACAGTTTGCAGCTATGGCACGAACGTATGGGCCACCAGAACAAGCGGCATGTAAAGCAAGTACTCAAACGGTACAGTATAAATGTATCCGAAGAAGGTGAGTTTTGTGATGGATGTTCCCTTGGAAAATCTAGTCGGTGTCATTATGGTCAACGTCCTAATCGCCCGTAAATGATTGGTGAATTAGTCCATGCTGACGTGTGCGGTCCGATGGAAAATATTTCAGTCGGAGGTAACAAATATTTTGTTCTTTTTAAAGATGACTTTAGTAAATATCGTCGCATATTTTTCTTGTCAAAGAAAAATGAAGTTGCTGGATGTTTAAATGAATTTTTAAATGAATGTAGAACAAATGGCCATAATATTAAAGAAATTCTGTGTGATAATGGAGGAGAGTTCATTTCACAGGATGTAAGGAGAATTTTAAAGGAATCTGGAATTACATTTCGTACGTCAACACCATACAGTCCAGAACAAAACGGGGCTGCGGAACGTGAGAACAGAACTGTAGTTGAATCCGCTCGTTCTATGTTGCAGGCTCACGGTCTTCCAATGAATTTATGGGGTGAAGCTTGTAACACAGCTGTATATCTATTAAATTTAACAGGTTTAACGAATGTGGAAGGAAAATCACCTTATGAACTGTGGTCTGGTAAGGTTGTAAATAATTTAAAGCATTTGAGAGTGTTTGGAACAGAGTGTTACGTACATGTCCCTAAACAAAAACGTAAAAAGTGGGATGCAAAGAGTGTTTTTGGTTTGTTTGTAGGCTATCATGGTCTTCGAGATGGATATCGTGTATTTCTGCCTGGAAGAAATCGAACGATTACGAGCCATGATGTGAACTTTAAGCCTGAACCTACTCTTGGAGATTCTGTTACAGATGTCTTAATGAAGCCAGGAAAATCTGATTCCACAGAAAAAGAGGAGGAAGATAATACAGTTTTGGAGGAAGAAACTCAAGGAGGTGGACATCGTATCAAGAGACAGCCAAAGTGGATGAGTGATGGAGAGTACGTCATGCTTGCTCGGCAAGCAGAGAATACAGTGGCATGTAATCCAAAATCTTATACTGAAGCAATGAAACGAGAAGATGTCAAGCAATGGAAGGCGGCCATGGACGATGAGATGGCTTCACATAAAGAAAATGGTACATGGGAGTTAGTAAGGAAACCTGAAGGTGTTCATTTATTGAGTTGTCGTTGGGTTCTAACTACGAAATTAAATCCAGATGGTTCCCTTTCTAAGTTCAAAGCTCGTCTAGTGGCTCGGCGATATGCACAACGTCAAGGTATTGATTATGATGAATTGTTTAGCCCAGTAGCACGTTATGACACAATTCGTGCAGTACTGAGTGTGGTAGCAGCAGAAAAATTAGAACTTGCGCAGTTCGATGTAAAAACTGCTTTCTTGTACGGTGAACTGCAGGAGGTAGTGTATATGAATCAGCCAGAAGGATACGCAGATGCAACTGGCAGAGTCTGCAAACTGAAGCGATCACTATATGGGTTGAAGCAAGCACCTAGATGCTGGAATTCAAGATTTTCAAATTTTATTTGTTCACAAGGTCTTGTATGTAGCAAATCTGATCCGTGCTTATTTTATCGCAACTGTGGAGGTAAGAAACTGCTTGTAATAATTTACGTAGATGATGGATTAGTGGCAGGATCTGATTCTCAAGAAGTACACAAATTTATAAATGATTTATCAAACGAATTTAAGATAACTATGGGATTTTTAAATAGTGTTCTTGGGATTCAGATCGAGAGAAGAGAGGATGGTTCTATTTGGATTGGTCAGAGTGCTTATATTCGCAGGGTGCTTGAGCGTTTTAGAATGCATGAATCTAATCCTGTTTCCAATCCTTGTGATCCTTCAGGTGGTGGTTTGAATGGAAGTATAGTAAGTTCTCAGGTACCTTTTCGTGAAGCAGTGGGAAGCTTGATGCATCTTATGTCAGTAACAAGACCTGACATCGCCTACGCTGTTGGCATAACTGCAAGAGCAATGGAAGCACCCACAGAATCCGACTGGATAAATGTGAAAAGGATAATGAAGTATCTGCGAGGGACAATGAATCTTGGAATTGTATATCGTCCAGATTACAAGATCGACGAAATTAAAGTTTTTGCAGATGCAGATTATGCAGGGGATGTGAAAACTCGAAGGTCGACGTCTGGCTTTGTATGTCTTCATGCTGGTGGAGCAGTTAGCTGGCGCAGCGAAAAACAGCGTTGTATTGCTGTTTCGACAACTGAAGCAGAGTTTATAGCGGCCAGCGAGGGAGCCAAAGAAGCCATTTGGCTAAAACGTCTTTTCAGTGAAATCAGCAATCTTCAAACAGCACCCATTTTACAAGTAGATAATGCCAGCGCAATTAAGCTAACGAAGAACCCTGAATTTCATAAACGTACAAAGCACGTTGATGTGCGCTATTATTTTATACGAGAAAAGTATTTAGAAGGAGAAATTGATATTGGACATGTCAGCGGAGAAAAACAACTCGCTGATATTTGTACCAAGCCTCTTCATCGAGTACGTTTTCAGAAGATTGTTCAACAAATGGGAATGGATATCTCAGCACCTAACATTACACAAAAATGTGGAGGAAGTGTTGAAGATATCTAGATATTATATACATTTATTGTGTATCTATGTTTTGTTGTTTAGAAATAATTCATATGTTTTTGTCAGTTCTGTTCTGTATTCTGTATTTTGCTTTGCACATTAAAAGACATTATTTACCCTGTTATTCATTGTAGTTCTACAAATTATATTTCAGATTCATCATATGTTTGTTATAATAAGTGATTCTAGAAATCCATAATAGTTAATGACATTTTTATTATTGCAAAAGGAAGTATTTAATATACATATTTGTAATACTAAACTTACTTTTTGCGTACATCTCATAAATAACATTTCGAATTGCAGTTTCTGTAAAACGATCAATTTCAGTAACCCGTCTTTTCCGTTGTTTGGGCTTTTTCGGTGATGTTAAAGGTTCGCCTCTTCTAACTTTTCCCGAAATCTTGCACACAGCAGATTTGCTTATATGTAGGGCATCTGCTGCTCTCTAAAAATACATAATTCAATTAAAGTTTGATAACAAAAAAAATGTTTGAAAAAAATTACCTCTCGAACGGCTTTTAACGGAATCAAAGGCCCACCGTTGGCCAGTTCCCGTTCGAAGTAGTTCACGACATTCGTTATTTGCTTCTGCGATTGCTTTGTTAAAGCTTTTGGCATGACTGCAGATGGATTATTTTGTAATATTTATTAAAACAAACCAATAATATTCAGGGCCTGGTTTAGGTCGTCTTAGCTCTAACTAAATGAAAGTACCCCAAAAACTATAATGAGACGAGAAAATTGTGCGCCCCCAAAATCTGTGCGCCCTAGGCTGCAGCCTAGTCAGCTTATCCGGTAATTGGGCACTGCAGTAATTCTCTAGCGTAAACACAACTCACAAAATACTAAATTCAGAAGAAACTAAAACGGTTTCTTTAATATATTTTATTGACAGCAAAGTGACAGTTCAATATATTTTTTACAAAACAATAATACATAACTACTTTGATATTTGCAATCATTTATATTAATTCAAGTCACTTGTGCCTGGATGAGATGAGTTGACGATCACTGACAATCAAGTGACAGGGACAGGATCGATATTTGATCGATTTTAAATTCAATGTAAACATGGACATTGTCAGTAGTGCTACCGTTATGATACGAAAATTAACTACATTTATTTCAAATAATTTTGTATTCCCTAAAAGGAATAAGGATTGACTTGGATATGAAGGTAAATTTCATTAATATATACGTTTCTTAATACTAGTATTTTTTATTCCTTCTTTTTTAAAAAATAAATAACACCCAATAATTTCTATAAGTTATATTTCGTTTTATAAGGTTTTTTTCAGGTCGATGACGTGAGTCTTCTGCTTATTCATTTTCAGTATATCATAAGCTCTGTTAACGCACTCGTCCTTTGTAAAACTCGCCTAGAGGCTCGTTTTCCAAACTTGGACTCGTACGTTAACAGATTGCCTTATGATACTTGTGTTTTAATGTACTATTCTTTCTAGTCCTTTTTTATCCTTTCTCTAGGTGATAACCTAGAGAAAGGATAAAAATCCACAATTAGAAATAATATTTCAACACAAGTAATTTACCATTTTGAGGTTATCTGTCAGTTATGAAAACATGACTACCACCTCTAGAACATGAAAGGCGCCAAAAACAGTACGTTTATAGATTTACTAAACGTCGTGTTTTCATCGATAAACAGTGCTTTTATAGAAACATAAGAACACCGAAATAGAAAAAATATTTTTTCTATTATTATTATTATTATTATTATTATTATTATTATTATTATTATTATTATTATTATTATAATTGAGGATTTTTATCCTTTCTCTAGGTGATAGGACTAGAAAGAAAAGAAATTTATAGCTATAGCTGTGTTAGTTAAGAAAGAATAAGAATATGTGAAGTTAAAATTTCAACTAAAAAATTATGAAACAAGAAACAATGCGCTCAGGTTTACTTTGTCAAAATAATTAAAACGGTAAGTTTTTTTATTACAATTTACATTTATGGTAATGCAATTTTGAATTGAATGTATTGTTATTCCATGAAGGTTATGAAATATATGATGCCATTGACATATTACATTGACGTATTATATAAATGGACGCAACGTACGTACTGCTTTACTGTATAAGCATTGACGCACACCTTAGAAAAGGATAGAGCTAAGTTAGGGGCAAAGTCAAAAGATGAAAAATAACACAGAGTGCTTAGGAATATTCATCTCATTTGATTTCATTCATAATAAATGACAATGTAAAATATAGTTCATATTCGATTTAACAAAATATTTCATTCGTATATTAAATTATTTGTAAAAATAACAAAACTTTTGCTTTAGCTAATATTATTTATTTAAAACTATTTTTACATACATTTTGGGTATAGTCCGTCGAAAATGATTTCTGCATCACAGAATGTTTGGATGTCTTTTTGATAACGAACTGTGCGTCCATTTGCACTGCATGACATTACCATTTTAAAAGAATTCTGAAATATAAATGAAATCACACTTATATGCATAGCATGAATGACATTGACATATTACATAATACATTTATATAATACGTCAATGATGAATGACAGAATGGACAGAACAAAACCCGAATTACCAGCAAACTACATTCAAATTATATTTATTTCACATTAAATCAACATTACTCACTTTGTATTGTAACTAACTCTTAGTTAGAGATATGAATATTATTTTTACTAATATTCTGAGGAAATATATTGCACTTTTACTAGCTGTCACTACTGTCAGACCAGCAAACAAAACAACAGACCGCAACAATGTTCTTGTTTGACGTTGCCCCGCTTATCTATCTTTCCTTTTCTAAGGTGAGCGTCAATTCCTCTCTCTCTCTACGTTGGGTCCATTTATGTAATATGTCAATGATTCATTCAATGGTAGTTTGTAATCATTTTTGTTAAGGTTGGTAACGAAACAAAACCGTAAATTGATTTTCAAAACACCAAACGACCGTCAAACACACGTCAAATTGCGTCCACATTGCGTCAAACACAATAAAATTAACCTCACTAATTTGAATTTGCTTGTCGCCGGTACGTGAAGTAAAAATGTAAGTCAATGAAATAGTAAGTATATTGTGTTATTAGGAGTAAAAGTGATACTTTGTGTGGCCAGCATGGAAGTTTGCACGACGAGCGAAGCGACTCGGACAATTGCATGCGAGGCACTCAAAGACACTTTTACTCCGAATGACACATTATATTTTTTTTTTCAAACGCACATATTTAAATAAAATAATTTAAAACTTGAGTTATTAAAAACATTTTCCGTGAAGTAGGTACGTTGGCGGATTTCAATTGCTGTTGCTATGGATACTTTCGTATGTGTTCACTTTTTGTTATAAACATTCAAGTGAAAATTTTCACACTTTTACGTTTTGACGTTTGAACAGAATTGTATAATTTTATATCCTCTTTGTGTGAAATTGAAAATGTTGGAATTTGAAAAATTAAAATGTACACCTTCTGAAGTTGTGGAATTAGAGAAGGCTGCTATTGATAAATTGTTCCCAACTAAGTCTAGCAAGTTCTATGAAGCGGCGTATAA
The DNA here is from genome assembly GCA_963082715.1 of Harpalus rubripes. Classification (NCBI taxonomy): domain Eukaryota; kingdom Metazoa; phylum Arthropoda; class Insecta; order Coleoptera; family Carabidae; genus Harpalus; species Harpalus rubripes. The sequence goes on from OY720453.1 coordinate 45,996,764, forward strand.
GAGATTTCTTCATTGGTGTGATGAGAAAAACATTAAAAATTATTCTCGGCATACTTTTCGGAAATGGCGAATCAATGTAAAATGAAAAGCTCAACTATATGGTCAGAATATTCAATGATAAAATCAATGATAAACATTAAACATGGGATAAATATTGGCAATTATTTAAAACTTCATGCTTGTTCTTATTTGATGTTTCAGATGAGAAATATAAGGCGATATTCCCATACTTTTCTTCTTTATTTAAGGAATGTAATTCATTCATTTTGTTAATCTTGTGCCTAAATTTTACATTTCTATCTATATTTCAATTCATCTTCCTACAATATAATCTTTTTGTATCACTTTAATTCGAAGTATTCTTACCTTTATTACCGTCCCTGTTATTGTAATCTGTACGTCTACTGTACTTTAATTATATTATTTGTTATTTCGTTAAAAGTATGTAAACTGTCTATATTTCATTTTTGGTGCGTTCGGCTTGCTAACGCTTTTCACTCTTTTGACTCCAAGTGTTCCTATAACCGTTCGGGTATGTACGATGGAGTAAATAGATCTCACTCCTTGATCGTTCGGGTAAACGGAGTGGAGTTAAAAGAGTTAACTCCATTTACTCTACCTCGTAGCATGGGACTCAAGGAGTGCACATGCGTATTAGGTTATTTTTTGACGGCTAATAGAAAGTTTGAGTTTTAATTTTTACAGGGTTCTGTGCTAATCGTGATGTGTCTTAGAGCCTCGTTTGTTTAGCTATTTTTCTTAGCGATATTGTGGTTGTAAGTATTTTTTTAAAAAATAGGTACTCTGTATTCATGCTGAGAAAATAGGGAAGAGTGATTTATTATTATTTTTAATTTTTATATATAATTCATATGTTATCTGGATTATAAAATAAATAAATAGGTAATTATTAAATATTTTATTATTTAAATGCAGTACCTACAATTATTTTTTTTGTAAATTTAAAATGACAGCTGACAGTTAATTTACCACACTCCTATGCAAGCCGAACGCTTACTATATGCTCCAAAAGATTTAAGGTCACGTGACAACGCTCCGTACTCCACTCCAACTCCATTAGAGTTAACAAGCCGAACGCACCATTCATAGGTTAACAATTTACATCTTATAAGTCAGTAACTTTATTCTTAGGTTATCTAGTGAGTTATAGCGACATTTAGGGCGATAATACAGATTTCTATTGTACAAGTTACTTCTTATTTGCTGATTCTATACAGGTGGTGGCGGTTAGGGATGAACATAGGGATTTAACATGGGATTTTAGTTTTTTGCAATTTCCTGCTCTCCTGTTCATTTTACGGGAAAAACTGTACAAAATTGTTCAGAATTAAAAATTGCATACAAAAATGTATTTACATTTATTATTATGTTTTTGGTTTCTTCACAATTTTAGAAAGAAATTTTAAAATTTCTGTTCTTTTGTAGCAATAGTCATGGAATTTATTTTTTTCTGGTTGTCAATTTTTTTTATAAACGTCAACCATGCATTAATCAAATTTAAAAATTAAATAAAAACAAACAACTGTTTATTTTAATACGTATTTTTTATTAGGTATACCATTTAATAATAAACCAATTCCAAATGTATCAACAGTTTCATAAATAGTTAAAAAAAATTGAGATCACAACTAATGTAAGGTGAAAGAAATTATCTTCTACTATACGTAGAATTTTTATTTATCATAGCCAATACCATTTCTTCATTCACTTCGTTATGATGTTTAGAAATTGTTGCTATACTAGGAATTGGTGTATTTTCGTACTTTATGGAAAACAAATCATGTATTCTTCTAAAACTTCCACCATAATAATTTTTATAATGGAAACTCATTCGAATAAACATTCATTATTAAATTAACTTTTTATTAGAGAAAATTTCGAAAATTTGACAGAAATTGAATGACATATTATGTTTAAACATTTGAGTAATGGTCATGGCTATTGCTACAAATTAACAGAAATTTTGAAATTTCTTTTTAAAATTGTGAAGAAACCAAAAACATAATAATAAATGTAAATACATTTTTGTATGCAATTTTTAATTCTGAATAATTTTGTACTCTACAGTTTTTGCCGTAAAATGAACAGGGGAGCAGGAAATTGCAAACAACTAAAATCCCATGTTAAATCCCTATGTTCACCCCTAACCGCCACCACCCTGTATAGTTTCTATGGATATTTATTTATTTTATCTCTACTTTGTGAATCAAGTCACAAAAGATGCCATTTTTATGACGTTTGCAAAAAAACATGGCCCGAATTCTCACCTCTTGAAGTAGCGCTACTTCCGAAAAATCGCTACTTGAACTGTCAAATGTCAACTTTAATCTTACAAATTAAAGAAATAAAAATAATTTAAATTCTAAACACTACTTATTTCAAATATTATACATTCAATTTATTTAAAAATGTAACCTATTCTTGTCTATTCATAAAATTAAATAAAATTTAAAAAATCGGAAAATCACTACTTCCGAAGTAGCGCTACTTCAAGAGGTAAGAATACGGGCCATATGCATGGCTATATGCTGAGAGCTGAAACGGGTATGCAACATATACAAGTCTTAGTACTGAAAAGAGCTTTGTCTTGGTAGAACAAAGTTAATAGCATGGTAAACTCTAGAATACCATACTTAGTAGCAAACCGACTTTTTGCCTTAGATGCCACATCTAATATTAATAAACCAGAATATAACTGGATGACCCAACTAAAAAATTTATTAATCAATTTAGGATATCAAAATGTCTGGGAAAACCAATTTGCGACAAAAAATAACATAGAATAAATATGCAATACATACGAGAAAAAATTACAAGATTCAGATCTACAAAAAATTCTAAATTCTTCCTACAATGAACACTACTGTACAATTAAATCTGACTATAAAATGGAAAAATATTTAGATAGCGAAATATGTTCAGCCAAAATTAGAGTAATTGCGCAAATAAGATTATCTGGCAACATGGTCTAACTCTATTTTGTAACCAAATAAAATACACACTAGATGCTTTAAATGAATGTACGATCTGCAATATGCACAAAGCAGAAAATCTTTTTCATTTCTTCTTGGAATGCCCGATCTATGCGCCTTACAGAATTTCATATCTCCTCCCGTCTTTCAATATCACAGCTTTAAATGATGAAAATTATTCCTGTTTGTTTGAAAATTTAAATAATCTTCAAATTAACAAAATCTTTTATTATACTATAAACTCTCTAAAACTAAGAAGCTTCTGCATGGGTGAGTAAAAATAAATAAGTATAATAACAATAACAAATTTTAATATATCAATAAGAAACAATAACGATAAAACACAGACAGATTATATATTCATGGAAAATACACTTTCACATAAATATCTACTCGTACACGCTTTGTATTTTTCTCTTTATTGTAATTCTAATTATAATGTAAAAATGTTTCATATACCGCAGGTAATACCTCTCTTGTAATGGGTGTAATACTTTATATACAGTAAATAAATAATAAAATAATAATAATTACAATAAAGAAATTTTTGATTGCAATAAAGAAAATTTGATTGCAATAATAAATATCAGTACGTAATTACACAAAAATAAATTGATTATAATAGTTGTTGCAAAATCGTATATCTTTTGACACATAGATATTGAATCCGTAACCCTGCTATGGAACTGAATTTGTTTCCATTAGTTATTTACTGGTTTATTAAATTAATAGCCGTAAATAATGTTGGTGAATTACAAATCATTCCATAACTGAAGTTATTGAATCCATAAGTCTTATGGAGTATTGGTGCATACGGGGGAATTCCACCACACCACCACTCACACTTGTTTCTTCTTGCGTCTCTCTCTTCACGCTGTCGGGTCACCAATCTGGTCGAAACCACCATAAAGTGTATTATATTATAAACATATTCACTGGTTTCTTCATAATAATCTGCCACTGCACACTTGCTGGAATTTTACTCTATTTCGGAATTGCAGAATTTTTTCAGGGTCGCGTTAAAAACGCTTCTGCTTGACTTTAGATAAATGTTATATAGAAAAAATTATCAGGAAAAAGGGGCTAATTTACTGGTAAATAATAAACCGAAGAGTCAATTAATGGTTCTCAAACGGTATGTGCGGTCGAAACTAAAATCACTAAAAATGCGCGCTTAAATACAAATAATCTTACAGGTACTGAAGTATAATTGAAATATAATCTAAAAGCATATAACATAATGCATTTATAAATAAATTATTATTAACGGATGTTTATTTAAATAATTTATTGCACGTATGAAGTAGAAATTGTATACTTCTAAACATACATAACTTTATTATACGTGTCCTAAGGGTACTGAAGTATAATTGAAATATAATCTAAAAGCATATAACATAATGTATTTAGAAATAAATTATTATTAATGGACAAGCTTATTTAAACAATTTATTGAACGTATGAAGTAGAAATTGTATATTTCTAAACATACATAACTTTATTATACGTGTGCTAAAGGGTACTGAAGGATAATTGATATATAATTCAAAAAAGCATATATGTAACATAATGTATTTATAAATAAATTATTATTAACGGACAAATTTATTTAAACTAAGTACCTAGTTGAATGTATTAGGTAGAAATTATATGTTTCTAATTATATTTATAATTTTATTTTAAGTGTCTAAAAGACTCAACCAGTATATCGCTAAGTTAGATATATTTATCAGATTAGTTTGTTGTTTATCAATTTATTTTAATTTTATCTACTATAATGTGAATTTAGCGCCGTCTTTTTTATTTTTCCTATATCTATATAGTTATAATGTTATTTGAATAATTAATACATTATGGAACAGTGAGTTATTTGTTGCACTTTTTCTTTTAGTCGATACAAAAAAATGTTCTCGTTGGCGTGTGTTGTAATTGTGTACATCTTTAGCTACATAGAGATTATTCAACATATATTCCGGACAAATTTGTTGTGTCATTTTATAAATTATTACCAAAGTATTAAACTCACATAATTGCTTTACATTCAACCAGTTCAGAGTTTTTAACATTTTGTCTACATTAGTAAATCTATTACAATGCAATATTATTCTCATTGCTCTATTTTGCAGTTTTTGTAATTTATCGAGGTCTTGTTTTGTACAGGAAAACAAAATTGTACTACAGTAACTAAAATGAGGGTGAATAATTGTATTATAAACTAATGTTCTACTCCATAACGATAAGTTTTGAGAAATTCTATAAAAGAAATTTAGTTTTTTTGCAATTTTTTTACAAAGATATTGTACATGTAACTGAAATTTCAGTTTTCTATCAATTACTACCCCCAAATACTTAATGTCTTCAACTATCTCCAGTTCACAATTACCTAACTTTACGCTATATTTGTTATGTTTTATGTGCTCATATTTCTTATCACTACACAATATCATAGTTTTAGTCTTTGTAGTATTCAGCTTCAATTTATTAAAATTCATCCATAACTGAACCTTTTGCAATTCCTCGTTGACAGTTTTGAACAGCTTATCATTATCTTTACTATTAAAATAAATTAAAGTGTCATCCGCAAAAAGATGAATACTACAATTTTCTAACATTTTGACAATATCGTTTATGTACAATAAAAATGGAATAGGGCCTAAAACACTGCCTTGTGGTACATCTATGTTATTTGTAATTGGTTCTGATGAAATATTTAGAATTTTTACAATTTGTGTTCTCCCGGCTAAATAACTTTGAAACCAGCGGTAAACTGTGTTTTCAAATCCATAATTGTAAAGTTTTTGTAATAAAATTTTTCGATCTACTGTTTCAAAATCACGCTTAAGGTCTAAGAAAACTGCACAAACAGCATTATTATCATCCAGTTTCAATTTCCAATCATTAATTACAAAATTTAAGGCTGATTCAGACGAATGGTTTTTACGAAATCCTGACTGTTCTAGTGCTAAAATATTGATTTGTTCAATATATTCCATCATTTGCCTGTACACAATAATTTCCAGTATTTTTTCTACAGCTGGTAGCATATTTACCGGACGAAATTCTTCTACTTTTTTAGTATTATGTACATACTTTCGGGATAGGCATTATTGTTGCCAGTTTTAATTTATCTGGAAATATTCCATGTTCTAATGAGTTGTTAATTATGTTTAGCAAAGGATATTCAATTACATGAAAATGACTTTTTATAAATTTCATTCCAATACCGTCTGTACTATTTTTATTTTTTTGGCTAAAAATTACTGATTTAAGATCCTGAATTGATATCATATTAAAAGAATTAAAGGAAACATTAGGTTGCACAATTCGTTTTAGGTGAACAACATCAATAATGGGATCTATAGATTCAGTGATTTCTATTATACTACTTACATAATAATCATTTGCAATTAAGTTAGGATCTGTAATTTTATTTTCACCCATAAAAATTTCATTATAATTGCATTATTTTTCACATGACAACAATTTCTATAAAGTTTTCCACATTTGAATTGAGTTATTTTTACAATTGTCTATAAGTGAATTATAGTATATTTGTTTTTCGTTTCTAATAACTGATACCGTTAAATTTCTAAAATATTTGTACGTATTCCAGTCACCTATTTCCCTAGTTAAAATAAATTTTTTATATGACTCATCTCGTTTTTTTACTAGATCTAAAACTTTGTTATTATACCACTTATTTTTATGTTTTACAACTTTATTTTTAATTGTTGTGCAATTATTTAAAGAATTCAGAATATTCTCGTGAAACTTATCAAAACAATTATTAACATTAGTGCATTCATATTTCCAGTCGCATTTTAACAATTCATAATTCACATGCTTATAAGTTGTAATCTCATTTTTTTTAACTAAATCAGGAAGACAGATGCTAATAATATCATGATCCGTAATTTTTGGTGTTCTTATCACTTCACATTGTACAGTATAATTATTAGTAATGACTAAATCAACCATCGTTTTAGACTGGGCTACTATTCGCGTATATTCTGTCACTATTTGTTTATATCCAAGAGTCTGTACTAAATATTTAAGTTTTGTGGAATAATAATAACTAAAGTCAGACCAGTCAATGTTGAAATCCCCTACTAGTATGTGAGTGTCTTTAACACAGTTATTATCGCACCAAGTTTCAAAAAATTCTAAAAATTCTGCATTGCTACTGCTCGGCGATCGATATAATACAAATATGTAGAACTTATCAATTTTCACTGACACGTACCACCACTTGGGTTCATTAGCACAATTTTCTTTAACACAATAGTTAGTACCTTTTTTTATATAGACTAACACGCCTCCGGTCATTCTGCTTAGTGAGTTGCAGCGAATAATATTGTAATCCGGAATAAAAAGCTCTGCATCCGATATGTCGTCAGTTGTTCTTGTTTCAGAGAGGCATAAAGCTAACGGATTTTCATTGAAGCATAGTTCTAATATTTCATTTTTATTAGCTAAAAAGCTACGTGCATTGAGGTAAATGACTTTGTCATTTAAACCCTTGGAATTTTTCTTTGATTGCTATATATATTTAGTTTTATTTTTTTGCATTTCAATTTTTTTACATAAAACTGGGCAATTAATATCAATTGCTGAGTGAGAAGTGTCAAAATTGAGATTAAATTTTTTGTTTGCAAATAAGCAGTTAACGTGGTTAAAGTGGTCTATTAATTTTAGACATAATGTTAGAGATTCTGCATCTAATAATTCATTAATCATATTTTATTTTGCTTATTTCGTAACCAAGCAAATTGAATTTAAAATTTCATAAAAGTTTCTTTTTACCTTCCGTCACCTTTAGGTAAGGAAGGTATTGTCTTTGGTCAAAAAATTCGGTGGTGAGTTTTTGATGAATAAGCACGTTTTAGGGTCACTAGAATACGATTTTACTATTTTTACGATGATGTCTGTATGTGTGTGTGTGTGTGTGTGTGTGTGTGTGTGTGTGTGTGTGTATGTATGTATGTATGTGTGTCCGTGTGTGTGTGTGTGTGTGTGTGTGTGTGTGTGTGTGTGTGTGTGTGTGTGTAACAAAATTTTTGTCTACGATAACTTCCATACTACAATTCTAAAAATTATAATTCTTTCGTATTTCTCTTCGTTACATCCATGCGAAGAGCTGATTAGATTTTGGTTAGAATTGGACAACCGGATGTACCCTCATTTGAAGATTTTAACAGTTTTTCTTGAAAAAACTATGTTAAATATCATTTTTTCATATTTAATGTTATTATAAATGTTAAAGAATATTTTATTTTCTATACGATTTGATTGAATTTTATACCTAATATTAAATGGATATAGAGTTAAAAAATCTGATGTGGCCAGCACATTACCTTCCGTCAGTTCCATGTATTTTGTATAAATGTCATACAGAAAATTCCTTGCAAAAGATTCTATTTCTTGTACATTACCTTAAGGCAGTTGTATGTATTTTATACAAATTCCATACAGAAAGCAAAAGATCCTATATTTCCAGTAAAATTATAACACATACATACTGTCAACTGCACTTGACACTGACACCTTTCAATCAGAATTTTCTTAATACATCAGCTGTTTCTAGAATTATAGCATAGCTAGCTAATATATGATATTTAATTTCTTTATAATTTTTTAACTCTATATCCATTTAATATGAAATATAAAATGCATTCAAATCGCATAGAGAATAACATATTCTTTAATATTTATAATAACATCAAATGTGAAAAAATGATATTTAACATAGTTTTTTCAAGAAAAACTGTTAAAATCTTCAAATGAGGGTACTTCCGGTTGACCAATTCTAACCAAAATCTAATCAGCTCTTCACATGGATGTAACGAAGAGGAATACGAAAGAATTATAATTTTTTGAATGGTAGTATGGAAGTTATCGTAGACGAAAATTTTGTTACACACACACACACACACGCACGCACGCACGCACGCACGCACGCACGCACGCACGCACGCACGCACGCACGCACGCACGCACGCACGCACGCACGCACGCACGCACGCACGCACGCACGCACGCACGCACGCACGCACGCACGCACGCACGCACGCACGCACGCACGCACGCACGCACGCACGCACGCACGCACGCACGCACGCACGCACGCACGCACGCACGCACGCACACACACACACACACACACACACACACACACACACACACACACACACACACACACACACACACACACACACACACACACACACACACACACACACACACACACACACACACACACACACACACACACACACACACACACACACACACACACACACACACACACACACACACACACACACACACACACACACACACACACACACACACACACACACACACACACACACACACACACACACACACACACACACACACACACACACACACACACACACACACACACACACACACACACACACACACACACACACACACACACACACACACACACACACACACACACACACACACACACACACACACACACACACACACACACACACACACACACACACACACACACACACACACACACACACACACACACACACACACACACACACACACACACACACACACACACACACACACACACACACACACACACACACACACACACACACACACACACACACACACACACACACACACACACACACACACACACACACACACACACACACACACACACACACACACACACACACACACACACACACACACACACACACACACACACACACACACACACACACACACACACACACACACACACACACACACACACACACACACACACACACACACACACACACACACACACACACACACACACACACACACACACACACACACACACACACACACACACACACACACACACACACACACACACACACACACACACACACACACACACACACACACACACACACACACACACACACACACACACACACACACACACACACACACACACACACACACACACACACACACACACACACACACACACACACACACACACACACACAGACATCATCGTAAAAATAGTAAATTCGTATTCTAGGGACCCTAAAACGTGCTTATTCATCAAAAACTCACCACCGAATTTTTTGACCAAAGACAATACCTTCCTTACCTAAAGGTGACGGAAGGTAAAAATTACAAAGAAATTAAATTTCATAAAGTAGCCATAGCTGTGGAAACAGCTACTATATTAAGAAAATTTTGATTGAAAGATGTCAGTGTCAAGTGAAATTGACATAGTGTGTTTGTCTTATAATTTTACTGGAAATAGGTATAGGATCTTTTGCTTTCTGTATGGAATTTGTATAAAATACATACAACTGCTTCAAGGTAATGTACAAGAAATAATAGTAATAATAAATCTTTTATTTCTGCAGATACATTACACTGTATATAGAAAACATCACAAAATAATAATTTTCTGTATGAAATTTGCATAAAATAATGTACAAGAAATAGAATATTTAATTTAGCAAGGAACTTTCCGTATGAAATTTGTACAAAATACATAGAACTGACGCACGGAACTGACGGAAGGTAATGTGCTGGCCACATCAGATTTTTTACCTCTCGCTAAGAGAGGTATTGTATTCATGCTAAAAATTGCATATCCAGATTTTAATGAATAAGCACGTTTTAAGGTCCCTAGTATCCGATTATAACATTTTTACGATGATGTCCGTGTGTGTGTGTGTGTGTGTGTGTGTGTGTGTGTGTGTGTGTGTGTGTGTGTGTGTGTGTGTGTGTGTGTGTGTGTGTGTGTGTGTGTGTGTGTGTGTGTGTGTGTGTGTGTGTGTGTGTGTGTGTGTGTGTGTGTGTGTGTGTGTGTGTGTGTGTGTGTGTGTGTGTGTGTGTGTGTGTGTGTGTGTGTGTGTGTGTGTGTGTGTGTGTGTGTGTGTGTGTGTGTGTGTGTGTGTGTGTGTGTGTGTGTGTGTGTGTGTGTGTGTGTGTGTGTGTGTGTGTGTGTGTGTGTGTGTGTGTGTGTGTGTGTGTGTGTGTGTGTGTGTGTGTGTGTGTGTGTGTGTGTGTGTGTGTGTGTGTGTGTGTGTGTGTGTGTGTGTGTGTGTGTGTGTGTGTGTGTGTGTGTGTGTGTGTGTGTGTGTGTGTGTGTGTGTGTGTGTGTGTGTGTGTGTGTGTGTGTGTGTGTGTGTGTGTGTGTGTGTGTGTGTGTGTGTGTGTGTGTGTGTGTGTGTGTGTGTGTGTGTGTGTGTGTGTGTGTGTGTGTGTGTGTGTGTGTGTGTGTGTGTGTGTGTGTGTGTGTGTGTGTGTGTGTGTGTGTGTGTGTGTGTGTGTGTGTGTGTGTGTGTGTGTGTGTGTGTGTGTGTGTGTGTGTGTGTGTGTGTGTGTGTGTGTGTGTGTGTGTGTGTGTGTGTGTGTGTGTGTGTGTGTGTGTGTGTGTGTGTGTGTGTGTGTGTGTGTGTGTGTGTGTGTGTGTGTGTGTGTGTGTGTGTGTGTGTGTGTGTGTGTGTGTGTGTGTGTGTGTGTGTGTGTGTGTGTGTGTGTGTGTGTGTGTGTGTGTGTGTGTGTGTGTGTGTGTGTGTGTGTGTGTGTGTGTGTGTGTGTGTGTGTGTGTGTGTGTGTGTGTGTGTGTGTGTGTGTGTGTGTGTGTGTGTGTGTGTGTGTGTGTGTGTGTGTGTGTGTGTGTGTGTGTGTGTGTGTGTGTGTGTGTGTGTGTGTGTGTGTGTGTGTGTGTGTGTGTGTGTGTGTGTGTGTGTGTGTGTGTGTGTGTGTGTGTGTGTGTGTGTGTGTGTGTGTGTGTGTGTGTGTGTGTGTGTGTGTGTGTGTGTGTGTGTGTGTGTGTGTGTGTGTGTGTGTGTGTGTGTGTGTGTGTGTGTGTGTGTGTGTGTGTGTGTGTGTGTGTGTGTGTGTGTGTGTGTGTGTGTGTGTGTGTGTGTGTGTGTGTGTGTGTGTGTGTGTGTGTGTGTGTGTGTGTGTGTGTGTGTGTGTGTGTGTGTGTGTGTGTGTGTGTGTGTGTGTGTGTGTGTGTGTGTGTGTGTGTGTGTGTGTGTGTGTGTGTGTGTGTGTGTGTGTGTGTGTGTGTGTGTGTGTGTGTGTGTGTGTGTGTGTGTGTGTGTGTGTGTGTGTGTGTGTGTGTGTGTGTGTGTGTGTGTGTGTGTGTGTGTGTGTGTGTGTGTGTGTGTGTGTGTGTGTGTGTGTGTGTGTGTGTGTGTGTGTGTGTGTGTGTGTGTGTGTGTGTGTGTGTGTGTGTGTGTGTGTGTGTGTGTGTGTGTGTGTGTGTGTGTGTGTGTGTGTGTGTGTGTGTGTGTGTGTGTGTGTGTGTGTGTGTGTGTGTGTGTGTGTGTGTGTGTGTGTGTGTGTGTGTGTGTGTGTGTGTGTGTGTGTGTGTGTGTGTGTGTGTGTGTGTGTGTGTGTGTGTGTGTGTGTGTGTGTGTGTGTGTGTGTGTGTGTGTGTGTGTGTGTGTGTGTGTGTGTGTGTGTGTGTGTGTGTGTGTGTGTGTGTGTGTGTGTGTGTGTGTGTGTGTGTGTGTGTGTGTGTGTGTGTGTGTGTGTGTGTGTGTGTGTGTGTGTGTGTGTGTGTGTGTGTGTGTGTGTGTGTGTGTGTGTGTGTGTGTGTGTGTGTGTGTGTGTGTGTGTGTGTGTGTGTGTGTGTGTGTGTGTGTGTGTGTGTGTGTGTGTGTGTGTGTGTGTGTGTGTGTGTGTGTGTGTGTGTGTGTGTGTGTGTGTGTGTGTGTGTGTGTGTGTGTGTGTGTGTGTGTGTGTGTGTGTGTGTGTGTGTGTGTGTGTGTGTGTGTGTGTGTGGATGTTGGATTCACTATATCTCAAATACTATGAGACTTAAGACATTTTTAACTACGGATTCCTCAATCTAACAATAATGGGAAGAGTCCAGTCAGTTTTGGTAACAATTGGACAACCGGATGTAGTAGTTACAAGAAAAAAATCGTCTAAATATTATTTATCGAAAATTTATGTAAATACTTATATTAAAGAACGTTAAATTCTTTATTCGATAAATATAAATTCATTATTATATCTTCTATAGATTTAGAGATAAAGAAAGGCATATAAAATAATTTGATGTAAAAAATCTCAGATCAAACTACTACAAGGCACAAGGCAAGAAATTCAAATGTTTGTAATTGACACATAAATGTCACTGTCAAAAATATTTGTATGCCTCTGTCAAAAAATATTTGTATATTATTATGAAGATTATGAAAATAAAAAAAAGTCAACAACGCAAAAGAATATACGTAAAAAAGAATATAAAAGGAATTTGCGAAAAAATGACGAATATAAAGAAAAAGAAAAGGAAAGTAGAAAAAGAAAATTTCAGGATATTGAATATAAAGAAAATGTAAGTATTGTACATAATTTATTTTAAAATATCCTATAGATATTGCAAATATATGTGAGAATTATTTTGTAGTGAGACATGAATATCTATATGTATTTGTAGTGAGACATGAATATCTATATGTATTTGTATTTAAAAATATTTTTCGTTTTATGCGTACAACCAGGTAAAATATCTGGCGAGAGGTTATGTGTTAGCCACATCAGATTTTTATTGTTGAAAATGTGATTGAAGGAGTTGCAGTGGTATTTAATTCAACATACAAAATAAAATATGATTAATGAATTAGAGGCAGAATTTAATTATCTAAAACATTTATTTAATGCATTCTTGTCTAAAATTAATAGGCCACTTTTGGGCACCGAAAAACTGATTTCTCAAATTAAACGCCCATGGCCTGGTTTTCGTGTTATACCCTTTTTATTTATCATATCGGCGTAATTTTTTATTAAGATAAAAAAATTATTAAATACATTCTTATTATAATTATTTTATTAATTATTGTAAAAGATAGGTACTCGTCATTGTTGTAATCAGTGATGTGTTAGGAAATATGAATGTAAATGTATTACTCATTATGATCAACAACAACTATGTTTTTATTATTGTAATCAACACTTTCATTGTTATAATTATAAAACCAAAATATTATGTGCATAGCACAGTGGAATAGTTCCGTTTTGTATGGCTCCAAGGGGCCCCAATCTACATCATATATGTTTATAGAAGCAAAAATCAGATTTAATTTTTTTAATTTAAAGTTAATTAAGTCTAGTGCAGCAGAACGTCGAAGTGCCCCTTAGATTACGCCACTGTAATTACCACACGTACCTATGTCTGTTCTTTCTACTTATGATGGAGTCACACTTACATCACAACTTTCGCGCCAAAACTTTAATACTCATTTTAGGCGCTATTAAGCATAATTTCAAGAAAACAAAAATATGGAAACATACCTATGAAAAAATTCAAAAAAATTGGACTAGTCTATTGTATAATTAATATAATTTTGGTCAATTACCAAGGCTGAAATAGCATTTTTCTCTACATAACAACAATAACGTAACCTAACCTAGCAAAATATTTTTATTATTTACTAGTTAGCACACTATATATTTATATTGTTAAAATTTTATACATTCAAATAGGAAAGGAAAATTTAAAGAAAACACACGTGTAGTAAACTTACTATATGTTTATTCACTGACTACCGAACATGAAGTGAAGTGACGGACAAGAACCAGTACAATTAATTATTATATTTTTACAATAAGATTGTGGTCAGTGTTGCCAATAGTTTGAATATTAATATAAATAACAATAATGAATACATATTATAACATCTCCCTTTTATAATTACATACATACATTATAAATTTTAATAACTATTACAAACATACAAGAAATTTATAAGCTACATATTTATCAGGAGGTTTAGAAATTCTTCCAGCTCTAGTTACATAAAATTGAGTATTAAATCGTTCATTATTTGTATTACTATTATTTAGATCAGAATTAGAAATTTTGAATCTTGGTTCATTTAGTGATCTTCTAAGGTCAATAGTATTACGTCGTTTTAGACGATTATTTTCATCTTGAATTACAAAAGATCTCGGTGTATTATATTTGCTTACAATTTTTGCAGGTTTCCAAGTATTGTTTTCTCTATATGTAACATTTTGGTTTTTGTTAAAATCATGATTTCTAGTTTTACAATTTCTGTCATAATATAATTTGTTTTTATTACCCTTTTCAATTAAAATATCTCTAAAGTTTTTAACAATTTTTGGTTGTAACATATTTGAACGAATTGGTAGTTTTGTTTTTGTAATTCTACTAAATAATAATTGTGATGGCGAATATTTTGTGCCCAATACAGGCGTATTACGATATTCTAAAAGCATTGATTCTATCTCTATATTTCCCTCTTCTGATTTTTTGAGCATATTTTTACAAATACCTACACCCTTTTCAGCTAGACCATTACTTTTTGGATAATAAGGACTTGATGTTCTAATTTTAAAATTCCAGGAATTAGAAAACTGTTGAAATTGAAAGGAATTGAATGGATTGTTATCAGCCACCAATATTTTTGGAATACCATGAGTCGAAAAAATAACTTTTAAAACATTAATGATCTCATTTGCAGTTTTTGTCTTTAATTTAATAAGTTCAATCCATTTAGAATAATAATCGACTAAAACAAGATAATTTGAATTGCTGTATTGTAATATATCACATGCTACTTTTTCAAATGGTAGGCCAGGTATGTCTTGAACTATCATAGGTTCTTTCACATTTTTACGTCTAAATTTTTCACAAATTCTACATTTTGAGATTTCATTTTCAATATCTTTTTGCATGTTTGGCCAATAAAATAATGATTTTGCTCGGCTTAAAGTTTTAGAAATACCAAAATGTGATTCATGTAACATCTTCAATATTTTTGGCCGCAAATTCATTGGAACAATTATTTTATTTTCAAGAACTAAATCATCTTCTACATAAATATTATTTTTGAATTTATAATAAAATTTGATGTCGTCATCTACTTTGGATTTATGATTAGGCCAACCATTCTTGAAATTAGTAATTAATTTGTTTAGAACATAATCATTTTTTGATTTTTGTTTAAATTCTGCTTTCATTGGGTCACTCATATTTATTGTATGTATAACTTCGTTTAAACAGTCATCTGTGTCTGTTTTACACGAATTTGAACAAGCTCTGCTTAATGCATCAGCAACGAACATATATTTTCCAGGAGTATATTTTAATTCAATGTCATATTTTGCTAATTTTAACCTAATTCTCTGAAGTCGAACTGAAGCTATTTTATGAATATCTTTTTTCATTATTGTTATTAATGGTAAGTGATCCGTTTGTATTAAAACTTTTCTGCCATAAATATAAGTATGAAATTTTTTACAAGCATACAGGACTGCTAAAAATTCTTTTTCAATTTGTCCGTAATTTATCTCAGTGTCTGTAAGACTTTTTGATGCATAACATACTGGTTTATTTTCTTGCAATAATACACAACCCATTCCGAATTTACTACTGTCTGTTTGTATTGTTATATCTTTGGATTCATCAAAGTTTTGTAATAAAGGAGCATTGCTAATTGTGTTTTTAAGAAAATTAAAGCATTTTGAATGAACATCTTCAAGCCAAACAAATTCAATATTTTTCTTAAGTAATTCTCGTAAAGGTTGAGAAATTTCAGCTATATTGGGAATAAAATTTCTTAGATAATTAATTAAACCCAAAAATCGTTGTAAATCTTTTTTATTTTTTGGAACATCATAGTCAATGATGGCTTGAATACGATCATTGTCCGGTTCTACCGTTCCTTGCTTAAAAGTATGACCCAAATATTTTATTTCTTCTACTTTATATTGAAATTTAGATTTATTAAATTTAATGTTATAATTACGAGCTCTATTTAATGTATTAATTAATGCTTGATC
Source organism: Harpalus rubripes (assembly GCA_963082715.1). Taxonomy (NCBI): domain Eukaryota; kingdom Metazoa; phylum Arthropoda; class Insecta; order Coleoptera; family Carabidae; genus Harpalus; species Harpalus rubripes. The sequence goes on from OY720453.1 coordinate 46,013,599, forward strand.
ATGTTCTTCAATTGTGTTTCCATAAATCAATATATCATCAATATAAATGAACACATTATCAATGTCTCCAAATATTTCTGTGTTATACTTTTGAAAAACTTCACTTGCAATTGTTAAACCGAAAGGCAATCTTTTAAATGCATATGTTCCAAACATTGTCGTAAAAGTACATAAATTTTTACTATATTCATCTAATTTTATATGCCAAAATCCATCTTTTAAATCGAGAACTGAAAAATATTTCGCGTTTTGTAATTTATAAGTTAAATCAGATAATGTTGGAATAGTAAAGTAATCTTTTTTAATTGAATTATTTAAGTCCTTGGGATCAAGACATAGCCTTAACGAACCATTTGGTTTCTCTACAATTACTAATTTATTTAACCATCCATTAACATTTTCGGCTTTTTCAATGATATTATTTTGACATAGTTTATCTAATTCATCTTTAACTTTACTTCGTATTGCTATTGGTATTCTATTGGGAGGCTTTGCGCTGGCAACTGCATTTTCTTTTAATTTAATTGAATATTCTTTAGGAAAACAGCCAATTCCTTCAAATACATCCTGATATTGTAATAAAATTTTTTGCTTTGTATTTATATTACTGAGAGCATTTATATTTCTACTAATTAGACGTAATGTCATACAAGTTTTCAATCCTAATATTGCTGTTTTACTTGAGTTAGTAACAATAAAATTTTCATTATAACAAATTCCACTATGATATATTTTCAAATTAATTGAACCCAAAATTTTAATTTTTGATCCTCCATAAGCTTCTAATATAATTGAACAATTTTGTAATTTTAAATGTTTTAAAGAATTTTTTATACATTCAAAAATTTCGTAGGATATTATGTTAACATCAGAACCAGTGTCTAATTTGAATTTTATATTTAAATTTTCAACTTTAATATTTTCATTCCATGTAAGTGAACTAACAAATTTTGTTTTAATTGAACCGCAAAAGTATTCATTATCTGATTCATTATAATTACTACTTTGTATATTAGTTTCATGTATATTATTCATTGTACTTAAACATACCTTACTGAAATGATTGAATTTACCACATTTAGAGCATTGCTTTCCTTTGGCAGGACAATATTCCCTAAATGTATGACTATATCCACATCTTTTGCAGTTCACGACTTGACCCTGGTTCTGGCTGCTTAACATCTTATCCTGTACATGGTTGTCTCTGGTTGATAGATTTTTCTTTCTAGAACTAAAAGAAGGTTTATTGTAACTGTAATACATGTTAGATTGAGGAGCGTTACTTCCTTTTTGAATGTGTTGTTGTTGTTGTTCCGTTGGCTTGGGACTGCTATTGCTGCATGATGCTGCATCAATGAAAAATTTCGGTTCTTCTCCTTTGGAATGGATAATCTTCATTTGTTTCCTTGTGATTTCAGCAACTCGGAAGTGTTCAACAGCTTCTTTTAACTCGATGTTTCCCAATTTTATTATTTTGTCTTGAATTTCTTGATCATTTGAAAATAATACAATTTTATCGCGTAGCAGTTCATCTGGATCTTTAAATTCACAATCTTTAATTAAAGTTTTTATATCGGTTAAAAACGCATCAAAGCCTTCTCCATCTTGTTGTTTCCTGTTGTAGAATAAAAATCTCGAATGCAAAATGTTCTTCTTTGGGTTGCAATAATTTGCAAATGCTTCTACTACTTTATCATATTTCTTTTCGTCTCCTACCTTTGCGTATGTGAATGTATCATGTAATTCAACGGCCTCTTCTCCAATTATATTCATCAGTATTGCGATTTTCCTTCTATCTTCTTCTTCATCCAAATCCGATGCGATCATGAAATTTTCAAAATTTTGTATGAATTTTTTCCAGTTTTCACTTAAATTTCCAGTTAATTGCAGTTTAGACGGCGGTTTCAAATTACTTGCCATTTTTATGTATAAGTATTTTAAATTTTGTTATTTTAGTTTAGATTATTTTAGTTTATATTATTTTAATTTTGTTTTATTTTAATTTATTTTTATTAACGGCTGCGCCATGTTTTATTTAAATTGTTAAAATTTTATACATTCAAATAGGAAAGGTAAATTTAAAGAAAACACACGTGTAGTAAACTTACTATATGTTTATTCACTGACTACCGAACATGAAGTGAAGTGACGGACAAGAACCAGTACAATTAATTATTATATTTTTACAATAAGATTGTGGTCAGTGTTGCCAATAGTTTGAATATTAATATAAATAACAATAATGAATACATAATAGGTTTGTTCGCGGTAACAATCTCTGACGGATCCCAAACTTATTCCGTACTTGTTCCGTACTAATTCATAAACCATGACACGCATGCGTGATCCGAGATTGATTAGGTATTTTTTCTACCGCGAACGCTCGTTTTGACGTTTGAGGTTATATAAATTGTACCTGAATCAGAGTATTCTATATTGTTTTGAATTGAAATGGATGCAATAGGTAAGTTTATATAAATGAACCTAAGTAATGTAAATATTTTATAATTTTATGACTTTAGAATCTGTTGAAGATATAAATATAATTGAAGAATCCTCAGATTCTTTCAAATGGAGCCACAAAAATACTTTAATATTCTTAGATTTATACCAAAAGTATAGAAAAACAGTGGGTTCACTGAAATGCAAAAGTTTAAAGAAAATGTATGAAGAAATTGCTAAGGAAATGCAGTTATTAATAAAGTTAGTAATTACAGCCGCAAACTGTGAAAATAAATGGAGGGTCTTAGAACGTAATTTTAAGAAATATAATGATAATAATAAGAGAACTGGTCGCGGTAGAAAGGATTTTGAATATGCAGATATTATGTATGAAATTTTGGGACAGAAAAAAAAAATGTAAATCCAGAAATACTTTTATCTTCAAACAGTATTAGCCACATGAGATTGCAAGAACGTTCAGAAGATGAAATAGGAGAATTATCTGCTACACTTCTTAAAAATACAAGCGGCAAGGAAAGCATTAACGATTTCACACCTGTAACAAAATCTTCTTTCACACACACAACAGATTTGAATTCCGCCTCAACTGTACCATCAAGTACCCCAAGAAAAATATACAACAATAAAAAATTAAGATATGATGTGTTACAAGAAATAAGAAAAGATAGGAAAGAATATTATAAACAAAGACTTGATTTAGAAGAAAGAAAATTGGAAGAAAAAATTAAAAAAATAAAATATTACACGAGAGAAATGGACTCATTAAACAAGCACTAGAAAAAAGGGTTGACTTTTTTAATTTATGCTAGTTAATTTTTTATTCACAGATGTATTGAATTTAGGTAGTTAAAATTTTGTATTTCCTATAGGTAAAATAAATTTTTTAAAAACACGCTAATTATTTTTATTTATAAAGAATTATACATAATTACAAACATTACAACAGATTATAATTGTAGAGGCAAACTATTCATTACTTCATTTCTTTTTCTTGGACCATCTCCATCATCCTGGTCACCTTCTTCATTTGCTGCTAATCCATCTTGTGGTGCGGGTTCTTCGACTTGATTCACAAAGTCATCATCTATTGATAAGTTGTGTAAAACAGCACATGCTCTAATAAAATGAACAATATCCTCAATATTTCTTAATTTTATATGGTATAATTGTCTAAACTTTTGTTTAATAATGCCAAAACAATGTTCGATTATATATCTGTTTTTTGAAAGCAAATAATTGTAATTGCTTTGCCGTCTACTCAGTTGGCCACGATCTTTGAATGGTGTTAGTAAATTTTTTAGACATGGATATCCACTATCACCGAGGATAAACCAATCACCACATTTTTCTGGTAATGTTTCATATAGCGGAGATCTTCTGAGCACTCGTGAATCATGCACGGAACCTGGGAATCCCACAAAAATATCACGAATTTTTTTATTGTGATCACATACTACTTGGGCCTGTAACATTAGTACACATTTGGTAGTAAAAAAAAAATAATTAATTCTATATGTAGGTTCGGCTTGATCTTTTGCGGGTCCATGTACATGATTTTACAACGGGAATTTGAAAAAAAATGTGAGGGACAATCAAATCTAACCGGTTTTAAAAACTATTGTTAAAATATTTCTAATTCATATATAGGTTATTTTTCTATATAAAATATATAATTATTTATGTTATTAGTCGTTTTCATTATTGTAATCAAATTTTCTTTATTGTAATCAATAATTTTATTGTTGAAATCAAATCTATCGTTCAATAAACTGAAGAGATATAGCTTCTGCCTGAACATTTTAACGAAAACAAAAATATTGAACTACATTAATTTATTTAGTACTGAGTAAATATAAATGGTTTACAAATCACGGGGCTCTTTGAAGCGGGAGGCCTGGTGTGGCTAAACCGTTCGCAACTCAAGCCGACCCTACCTATATGCAATAACCTGAATGGAAAAGAAATGCTTCCGATTTAAATAAGAATCTGCATCATTAGTTGGCTTGTCTATTCTAATATGTGTGCCATCAATAGCTCCAATTGCACCTGGAAAATGTTTCCCTCTAAAAACTCTTTCGATTTCAATTTTTTCGTTGTTTGTTGGCCAGCATATCACTTCTGGTGACAAATTACTTAAAAAATATGTTACTCTTCTTACAATTTTATGCAATGAACTTTTAGAAATATTAAATCTATCTGATACATCTCGAAATGAAGCACTTTCATTTCCAGCAAACCATAAGAAAACAGTAATAAATTTAATAGCGGATATTTTTTCGGAATCTCCTATCTGCCGGTGAAAATATTCGGAGCTTTCAAATTTCTCACTCAGTTGCTCCGTGATTCTTCGGCTTGCACGAAAATGTTGCAAATATTGTTCATCATTAAATTGTGGCACAGTCTCTTCAAAATAATTAATATTTTTAGGATATTTTAGTACTGCAAATACTTCCTCCAAGTCGTCATCACTTGAAGATAAGAGACTAATGGAATCACTTGAAGACATCTTTAAAAAATATAGAAAATATTTATGGAAAAACTCTTCTACAAGATATTATAAACTTACCTTCAAATATTTATTAATTAAAAGTTTGCGAAATTGCTGAAATAAACGTAATTAAACACATAAAAGTATGCACCGAATACTCGCAATCAGTCCCTGATTTATAGTAGTTGCTTCAATCTTCGGACTAGTTTGATTAGTACGTGATCAATCATGTACCAATCCACGGTGTTCCGCGAACACGGAGTTAACAGTCAGAATTTTACCGCGAACGACTAAAACGAGACTGCGCATGCGTGTGATGCTCAAACTAGTCCGGGATCGCTACCGCGAACAAAGCTTATAGGTGAGAGCACGAGATGCGTTGAGAGTGAGAGCACGAGATGCGTTGAGATGGCTAAGTAACTGGGAAACAAAATGCCGCTAACGCGACCTGTTACCATTTGACAAATATGTTTTGCTATAAGATGCACAACAGGGTATGGATCAAATAAAGAGAAATATAGTCTTTTTAAAGTACCAAAATGTGCAATTTAGCGGCAGCCAGCTACACTATAATCACAGAAACAGGTACTATGATAAATTTCTGATTGAAAGGTGTCAATGTCAAGTGCATTTGACATTTGTTGTTTTATAATTTTACTGGAAATATAGAAACGTTTCTGTATGGAATTTATACAAAATACATACATAGATCTGACAAAAGATAAAAGGTAATGATTGAAAATATAGAATATTATGCGTTATATATGAATAATTTAATATTTTAAATATTTTATGTAAAAACCGGGTCGCAACAAAACCTGCCATCTAGCGGCACACTGTATGAACTAGCCCAGTTAGTTAGCCATTTTTCGTAATGTATTGGAATACGTCGTGCACTCACCTATAGATACTACACCGTGGTTTCACCAGAGATTTTAAATAAATAAGTGTGGAAATTGGCTTTTCTGTTACTTTTTGAGCAAAACTAAAAATAAAAAAGTTTAAAATTAAATTCTACATTTAAAAAATTAATCTTGATGTAACAGCAGCATGAGATATTTCAGAAATAAAATGATATAATTTCGTCAAGAATCAGATGGCTATTGAAGTATCCGTGTTTATAATTTTTACAGTCATTATTTTCTTATAATTATGGTTATGTAGCTTTCTTCTAAAAATGACAAGAGAGTCAAATTCCCATTTTAAATCCCTGTACCTGTATAATATTAGTTATATTTTTGTTACAACTAAAGAAAGTGGAAAATAATCAATCACGTTGTTTTAACTATGCACAACTTAATAATCGTAACACCGATCGTAAATAATCGTTGTTAATAATCGACGATTACGATACAATTTATTTTAATCTTAATCGTACCATCACTGGCCACAACATATTAGATAAAAATAATAATGATATACAAATTTGCAACTACACTACTACGTTTTAACACCTGAAATTATATTAATTATGATTTTAAATAATAACTCCTCTACATAATATCGGCATTTGTTCAATATTTCTAGTTTTCGGGAAATTGATAGCAACTTTTAGTTTTCACATTATTTATTTTTATGAAAATCCATTAACTTTACATAGGATATGCCAACGGATATGCTATACATATTTATATTACTTCTATTTTTTTAATGAAGATTTTAATTAATAATAAATTCCCTATTAAAATTGGTATAAAGATATTTACTGTCTCCTTGTTTATTCACTACGAAATTTGTTATTAGTCAGTAGTCATATAAAAAGAAACTAACTTTGATTACACATCTTTACATATTTAATCCTTTTTAAAATTCGCGGCATCGTAAACTGACGACATCTGTTATTCAATAGTTAAAACAGTCAACCTTGAAATGTGTTTGCATCCTTGCTTAATCCGCCACCATATTGTTCTCGGAATATGCACGGTTAGATGTTGAACGTTCTGATGTCTGCGTTTTCTAGTATGTGCATTTTCTGTTGTATGAACCTTTCTATTGGCGAAAAAACTCAAAGTGGGTGACGTCTGGTGGGAGTTTTGTGAACTAGAGGAATAAGGAAACGTTGATAGCAAACATTGAAACGTATGTAATTTTAAACAGGTTTAATTTATATTTGTTGTAAAAGAAAATGACATATATAGTGTATATTACATTTCCAGGTTTAAATAATGATCAATTAATGCCATAGATACTGCTCAGTGCCACAATGCAGTAATTACAAGTCAAAAAGTGTAAGTTTACGCTATATCCCAAATGACAAAATATGAACTTAAAATTTTTTTCTCGTATAGCTAATCGGTTCTACTTTTTCTTTTTTAAAACATGATGGCAAAATTCTTCTAATTTTATAGCCAAACTATACTGTTTATCATCCTTTTTAACAAGTTTTCCCATTACTTGTTCTAAACCAGTACAACTAAATTTTTCTATTTCTTCTGCTCTGTAATACACGAACCCATAAACAAATAAATTAATAGCATAATAATAATGATAACTTTTGTTGTAAAACAATAAATATAGTTTTGATTTTTACTAACTTGTTTATATGCAACAAAACTGTAACAATATGTTGGCATTTGCCTCCCAATCCTGCTCTACAACTAAATTTTGCTGTCCAGTAATTTATATTCTAATTTAATAAAATTTCAATCGTATAAGGATCTCCACTCAAATGACTGGTATTTAAACAAGAACCCAGTATTGTACCTGATCCATCATCTTTTCTTCCACAAAGCAATACATGTCCTGCCTTAAAAACTGCTTCGCCTTCCTTTATAGGACGTGCAGAAGCAATGTGTTCAAAAATATCACCTAACTTTATGTTAATTTTCTCCATATTAAATACTTTGCACTTTGAAATGTATATTGCCAGCAATAAGGAATGAGAGAACTTTCCTTATTCCTCCGCCATCTTGCTACCGTCCGGCCTGCCATCTATAGTTCAGTTTTTTCGCCAATTGTGTGCATTTTCTGTTATGTGCACTTTCTAAAGTTTGAATTTTCTGATGTTGAATGCGTTCCCTCTTAAGAGTGCCGGGAAGACACATTGTTTCATAATGTACATAACTTGCCTTATACATTTTCCTAACGTACAAATATTGTCGTGTACATTTCCTGTCTTACAAATTCCTAATGTACATAGATCGTCCTGTACATACCTTGCGTTGTATATTTTCGTAACGTACAAATATTGTCCACGAAGTTGGCGCGTGTCCTACTTCGCGCGCTAATAATTTAAAAAGTACATTCCGGAGTTCAAATATTCATTGAATCGGAATAGGTTAATAATTGAGAGCACTTAATACTGATAGATAATCATATCTTTATTTATTTTTTTTAGCTAACAAGCTATAAACATAACAATATATTTATATTTACATATAATATCTTTAAATTTCTATTACAATTTTTTTTACATTTAATATCTTAATCCTATTCGGTAATTTGTTGTATATAATATAAGTGTCTTAAAAAATATTGGCTCATACCACGAGCACGGTTTTAACTAAAACGCTGTTTTAAGAAATGTCAAATTCAAATTTCAATATTTAATTTCGCCCATATGTTTAAAGAACGATTTTTAAAAAAATATTTGTTTGAATACAAACTATGTTCTGTTTTAAAATAATATTTTGATAAATTTGATATTATTTATTATTAATATTAAATAATGAAATTTGACATTTCTTAAAACAGCGTTTTAGTTAAAACTGTGCTCGTGGTACGAGACAATTGAGTTTTGAGTTTTTGTATATTTTTTTCTATCTATAAAAAAATTTTCCGCAAGTCTTGTTTTGTAATTATGAACATCTTTCATTTTTTTTAGTGTATTATCGAAATATTTAGGCATTACTCCTTTTTCAATTTTATGAATGAAAATTAGACTTTTCATCTCTAGAAATTGTTCCACTGGTAGCCAATTCAATTCTCACAACATAGATTCAATAGTTTGGTATCAATCATATGATAATATAGTTCTCATTGGTCTATTTTGAAGAAGCTGCAATCTTTTTTATCACTAGAATTGCTTAAAAAAAATATTGTACTACAAAAATGAAATTGAGGTAATATAATGGTACTGTAAATTGTTAAACGTGTCCATTTATTTAGAAAAGTACTAACCCTGTATAAAAAACCTATTTTCTTTGATATTTTTGACGTAAGTAATAAATTGTGGATGTTACAAATATTTAAAATATTAATAATATAGGTTTTATATACAGGTGTAACAGCTACGCGAGCTACCTTAAATAATCTCTATATTATTAAACATACAATAAAATACTACAAGACAATCTTAGACCAAGTGAGACATCCGACTAGAGGAGAAAATATTTTTTTCGTAAGTAGTAAAGAGGGTCGGAGAGCCGGTCACCTCAATGCAATAGACAGAGACAGACAATCTTGGATAAATGGAGTTTGTGTGAGAGCGAGAGAGATGCAAGAGTAGAAATAGAATTGGTAGAGATGGGTTATGCAGAGTCTGGACGAATCAGATTCACTGGTCAAGCAGGCGGCGGTCGCGTTGGGGGCAATCTGTGATACGTGTATTCTGGTATTGTACTAACGTGCAAAGGACGAAACTTTAAATAATAGACGGAATTATATTTTACAAATTTATTATTTTAATTTATTATAGTTACATTGCATATTATATATTCTATACAATAATTGTTAAGAATTATATTAAACTATTTTTTGAAATCCATGAATTATGTTTATTATCAAATCCAAGCCACTTGATAAAGTATTTATTTTTTCGCTTTTGTAGAATTTTTTCAACTAAGTAAGTATTAGGATATTTTGTCTTCTGTAACTCTTCTTGATAAAATCCACCTTTAATGCGGTTTCCTTCCAAATCTTGTATTATAAATGTTACAGGTATTGTATGTTTTACTTCAGCTATTCTAAATACTTCTGTAGTCCAGTTTGGAGTATATCCTTTTTCAAACACATGTTTATGCTTACTTATTCTGACATGATCACCCACTTGAAATAACGATGGTTTCAACTGATGATATCTTTTATTATGATAGGCTGGAATGTGTGTATCTTTTTTAACTTCTGACGGTTTCATTTGTATAGTACGATGTTTGGAATTATTATATTCTTCAACCAGATTATTGAGAATATTTATCCACTTATAGGATCCTCTAGAACTAAATTCTTTCCACATTTTGCTTTTTAACGTTCGATTCCAGCGTTCAACTATGCTTGCTTTTAAATGTGAAAATGTAGAGTAATGATTAATTTGATAATCGGACATTAGTTTTTTAAAATCCTTATTAAAAAACTCCTTGCCATCATCGGTTTGTAGATTTCTTGGTACACGTCCACTTGACAAAATTATTTTCATACCTGTAGATACATCTGTTGCTGATTTTGTGGCGACAGGAATAGCCCACGTATACTTTGAATAGATATCAATAACAGTAAGCATAAACTTGATATTATTATTTCTACTGGCATATGTTTACATATCCACTAAATCTGCCTGCCATAGATCATCAAAACCTTGTAATATAACTTTGCGTCTAGTAAAATTTCGACGTGCTGGCTTGTGTAGTTCATTGGTTATTATACGTTTTATATTACTCATAATAATTTATGTATCTTCTGGTTGAATAAATAAACTCATCTGATGCTTGAGAAAAGATACGTCTGTAGCGATATTCTTTACACTTTGTAAGTCGTTATTCAAATTATGAATTAACTCGTTAATACGTGTTATCTCTTCTTTAATTGTATTTTTTTGAGTTTGTTCGATGATATTAATATTTTGTAGGATATTCTGTAAATCTTAATCCAGTCTATTAACTAGAAATGCTACACTATCTCGTATAAGATGTAGATCGTTTTGTATATTTTTGGCAAACGAACTAATATTCTCGTCTACGTATTTTTTGGATGCAGCGTTGTGAAGACTGCGAGGCAAATTGATGTTAGTTAATCGTTTATTGGTAAAATTTACGTCACCTTCGCTTGTTAATGGAAACTGAAGTTGAACTTTATACGACGAAGGGGTTGAATGTTTACCACCCGAAGTTATATAAAATGGGTCGAAGTAACGTCCAAATTTGTCGATTGACATGATGAAACTGACTTTATATAATGATTTCCTCTTCTCTTAACTCTTCTTCTATTGATGCTATTTCTGAATCAAGGCCACTATGACCAATTGCACGTGAAGAATGAAGTAAATAAAGTCGTTCAACTAATTCATTAGGATCGTTCCAGTACTTTAAGTCAATTGGATTTTTAGAAACTTGTATTAAATTTGAGCCACCTTTTCCAGTCACTGGCTGAGATTCAATGTATTTTATAATATTCCTGTATTTGTATGAATTATTCTTTCTAGTCTATTCCAGTGGTAAGTAATTTTTTTATGGGGGTTTGTATCGAGAAGAATTGTCTTATAGTTTTGTAAGTCTTCCACTGTATATTATTTTTTATTAGGTGAATTAAGAAAGAGTAACTGAGCCAAACCTGGTGTTATTTTATATTGATTATTATTTATAATGACGTCATCATCACTTGTCATAAGCAAGTGTGAGTCACCAATTTTAAAGTCATTACCAACGCGTCTTACACCATACTGTTTATCTATAATCTTGTTTTGACCAATGCGAAATAGTAATTGTTTAATATACTTTCGTGTTATCGGTCCAATATGTGTATTAAGATGTTGTTCAATTATACCTCTTCCACTTTCTGTTTTAAGTAAAGTATCAAAATGTATTTGATCTGCGATTAATCCTTTAGTATCTTGTATGATATTTTCATTTGTCATTTTGCCGGTTTCTTTCTTCGGTATATCTATTACAGGAGGAACAGACAGTTTTTGAAGTACATCTGTGAGTGGCTCGACAATGGGTTTATATTGTTTAAAATAAAAATCATTTCTACTATTTTCCCGGTTTATAATTTACGTCGTATATTATCAGCTGTTTTATCAATATCAATAATAACATTATTATTGACTTTCGCTTTCTTTTTCGATTTATATTTATTGGTCATTATCTTTGAATTTAATATTGACATACTTGTACAACAGTTCAGTGTGTTCTAGTTGAAAATTTTACACAACGACCTTTATGTACGAATCAAAACCTAAACGATATCGACCGTTATTTAATTCTTTATCTTTATCAATTACTAAGAAATCATATTTGTTCCTATTCCAACATAATGAACATATATATTTAAATTGAGAAAAATTCATATCTGTATTAACATGATCCGTATAAATATGATGTAAATTCATATCATCTTGTTTAAACAGTACAAGTAAGTTTGCATTGTCTCGAATTAAATGTTTTGGAATGTGGGTGTATGTCTGACTTAAATAACAACAATCAACTAAACTGTGACGTCCCATACTAAAATATTCACGCATAGTATTTTGCTTATCACAGATGACGTCATCGAATATAAAAAGAGAATTCGCTTTCGCGTTATGGGGTTCTGTAATATTTTCAGTACTCTGGTACGGAAAATAACCTATGTCTGGAATGCGTTCTAATATTTTTTGAAGTAATTGATATTTTGGTTGGTTCGGAGTTTTTGTGTACAAGTAAATATTTTTAAATTTTAAACCATTCGGATCCGTAATTAAGCTTATCATTAAATTCATTTTTCCACAATTTGAAGGGCCACTTATTATACATCTTATTGTATTTGGTAACAAATAACCATGTCTAAGTGATTGTGTTTTATTATTTTCAAAAATATTATCAAAATTTTGAATCTTTATTGATAAGGGTTGTTTAATCAACTTCATGATGAACACTGATAGATTTTTATTACACTTTTTGTATTTATATATATATATATATATATATATATATATATATATATATATATATATATATATATATATAATATGATGCGTAGGTAATGTTACCTCTTTTCCGTTCCATGAAAATGTCATAGAATTATATATAAATATCATATTGTGTTTAAGAATTCTGTCAGTTAGTAACAAGCCAAGAATATGTCCGGATCTCGCTATTTATATGCAGGTAACGGTTTGATCAATTCATTAATCAATCGTCTTCCGATCGAATTACATATACCTGGTTATCAGTATTGTGGTCCCGGTACCAAACTTCAGCAACGTTTACAACGAGGTGATCCAGGTATAAATGAATTAGATAAAGCCTGTAAAGAACATGACATAGCATATTCTCAGAATAAAGATAATTTGACTGCTCGTCAAGACGCCGATAAAGTACTAGAAAATAAAGCCTGGTCAAGAGTATTAGCTACCGATTCTTCATTATCGGAAAAAGCTGCGGCGTGGGGTATAGCCAACACCATGAAAGTTAAACGAAAATTAGGAATGGGAATGAAAATGGGTGTAATAAATAAAATTAAAAAACGAACATGTAAAAAACCAACTTTAAATACTGTGAAGAAGGTTGCAAAGTTAGCCATTAAATCCAAAGGAAAGTCACTCAAACATATGGATGATTTGACGGCACAAGGAATTATAAAAACTGCACTGAAAGCAGCTAAACGTGAAGTTAATAATCACAAACCATCTGTACCTACTATAAGCAAAGACAGAGTAATCCCATTACCCAAAACTGGTGGCATTCTTCCGTTAATACCAATTTTTGCTGGATTATATGCACTGGGTGCTCTTACCGGTGGGGCAGCGGGAGTTGCAAAAACAATAATCTCTGCTAAGAATGCTAAAAAGGAGTTGGAGGAAAATAAACGTCATAACCGTACTATGGAATCTATAGCCATAGGAAAAGGCCTACAAGTAGCCCCTACCTCTAATGGTTACGGTTTATATCTGACCCCGTATCCAAAAAACCATTAAAGTTGCAGAGAGTGCCGCTAATAACTAATATAGATTTAGAAAACTATGCTCGTCATTACGAAATACCATATTTTCGTGGGGTTTATATGCTAAATAACTTACCACGCAATCCTGAAATTAATGAATCTGCTATAGTTAATTTGGATGATATGGATGGCAAAGGAACTCACTGGGTAGCTTACAAGAAACGTGGTTATAATGTAATTTACTTTGACAGCATAGGTAACTTACCACCTCCAAAAGAAATAATAGAGTACCTCGGTAATTGTAAAATTTTCTATAATTACAAACAAGAACAAGAGTCTAGCACAGTAATATGTGGACATCTTTGTTTAAAATTTCTTATGAATAAAACTAGTCGCTGATATCACAGAATATCATTTCTATGGTATTATTTGAAACGTCAACATAATAATGTCTTTAACATTAACATTACATAGTAATAGTTCTATTCTAAATGCGAACTTTTTTCCGCCAATTGAATTAAAAAAAGATACCGAATACGAATTCGGGTTAGTTCTTTTTCAAACATACAATTCTATACCAAACATAGAAGAAAAAAATAATAGATTATATTATGGAGATTCACACATTTATCTGCCAGAAGGATCTTATGAAATTAAAGATATAAATGAATATATTAAAACTCATTTACCAAATGGAATTAATTTTGAATTGACCGCCAATAATAATACGTTAAAAAGTGAAATAAAGTGTAGTGAATGGATTTATTTTAATAAAACTAATAGTTTTGGACCTTTATTAGGATATACAGAACGAGCTCTTGAACCAAATAAATGGCACGAATCAGATATACCTGTTCAGATTATTAAAGTTTCTAATATACGCATAGCGTGTAACATTACAACAGGCTCTTATACAAATGAGAAATTAATGCATACAATCCATGAATTTACCCCAATGGTACCACCTGGTTATAAAATAATTGAAATTCCACACAATATAATTTATCTACCACTTCGGGTAAACACAATCGACAATCTAACACTTGAAATACTCGATCAAGATGATAATTTAATCAATTTTCGTGGAGAAGCCATCACAGTAAGATTACATATCAAACCACTTTAACCTTATGATTCTTCAGAAGATAAAAAATAAAAACTCACTACGTAAAGGTTATCCTTTAGTGATTCCACGAAAAAGAAGAAAATCTGATATTTATAAATACAGATGTTCATCTGAAAAAAATATCAGAAACGTTTCTTCCGTCTCGAAGTTAACAGCAAATAGTCAAAACATCCTGAGAGCTCTTGGATACAAGTTAAAACATGAATAGTGCAACAACGTACATCACTGATGATATGTTATCAGTGGACGAACATATTACGTTCGATGAGTGTATTAACCGCATAGAGTGGCATACACATCAACCATATGTCACAACAACTTTTAATAATAACGACGAAATTCGTATTTTATTCAACAGCAAGATATATACACATTACCAGCACACAGTTTTCTCTATATAGAAGGTAAAATTGAAGCTGGTCAACAGGAAGCGGAAGCAGTAATTAAGTTCATCAACAATGGTATTGTCTACTTGTTTGAAGAAGTACGTTATGAATTAAATGGGATCGAAATCGACCGTACAAAAACATTGGGTATAACATCAACTGTTAAAGCGTATACGTCAATTACACCAAATGAAGTACTGTCTTTAGAAAATGCAGGATGGAACATAAAAAATGCTGACCATGCAATTAGTTACAAAGAAAATTTTAATGTATGTATACCACTAAAAATGTTATTAGGATTTGCTGAAGATTTCAACAAAATCATTTTAAATTCACGTCAAGAATTAATATTGGTCCGTTCTAAAACTGATAATGATGCTTTAGTATGCACACAAACAGGCAATTTAAATAACATATTTGTAAAACTTAATAAAATCCAGTGGCGAGTACCGTACGTATACGTCGCCAATCCTGAACGTTTATCGTTATTAAAGATAGTTGAACAAGGTAAACCTATTCATATAAATTTTCGAAGTTGGTCAACATATGAGTTTCCTATGTTACCAAATACGTCGAAACATACATGGACTGTAAAAACAAGTGCACAGTTGGAGAAACCTCGGTATGTCTTACTAGTGTTTCAAACTGACAGAAAAAACTCTTTAGAAAAGGACGCATCATTATTTGACCACTGTAATATTACTAATGTAAAATTATATTTAAATTCTGAATGTTTTCCTTATGACAATATGAATTTAGATATTGACAACAATAAATATGCGTTAATGTATGATATGTATAAAAGATTTCAATCATCGTATTACGGTCGAAGTGGATATGGTGACCCTTTATTTGGTGTTCAGGATTTAAAAAACATAGCACCAGTGTTTGTTATTGATTGTTCAAGACAAAATGAGTCTATAAAAACATCTACAGTAGATATAAGACTAGAATTTGAATCAAAAAATACAATTCCAAAAAACACATCTGCATATTGCATCATATTGCACGATCGACTCATCGAATATAATCCATTAACAAATATTGTTAAAAAGGTTTTGTAAGAAAAATATAAAACATTTCACAAGTAACTCTTCATCATATTACATCGTACTGTTCATAAAAATGAAAGAATTTATTATTGATATTCAAGGATATGGAATCAGTAATAATCGTTTTATTTTAAAAGAAGTAGCCATCTTAACAAAAAATGATACGCAATTAATCCACATGTTTGTTCAACCTCCTTGTAAATGGAGTGACGTCAGTTTTTCATTGCGTAAGCAAATAGGTTGGTTAGAACGTAATTATCACGGATTATCGTGGGATGATGGATATATAGATTATTATACAGCTCATAATATAATAAAGAGTATATTATCTTGCGACTGCATAATATATTTAAAGGGAAATGTAAAAAGAAAACTCGTGGAAAAGTTACTTAAAAATAATAACATGTGTACTATAGTAGATTTGGCAGAACATATAAATGACTATGATGAAATGCCACCATCACTACGAATAAAAAACAAATATACTTCAAACTTTTCTTGTTTTTCTCATAAAACACTTTCAACACAAAGAAACTGTATATCAGCATGTGCCCTTCGGAATGTATTTACAATTCACGCCTGGTTATCAAGAAAACAAGAAGATGATCCATTCTGAATTATATATTTTTCATTATTATTTATATTGTAAAACTATATGTTAATAATACTGTACTTATTATATGTTTATAATAAAATTTTGTAAATATTATTTTTTGTTATTTGTATATACTTACCCCAGTATACTTTATTTACATTTTTCAGGATTAAAAGGAGTAAAGTAAGTAATAAGGTTTGTAATCACATATAAAACATAGTTTACTTATTTGTTATATATTTACGAATTTTCATTATATATTTACATACACACAAAAATCGGTATAAAAAGGAGGTATGATTATGCAATATTACATATGTATATAACATTTTATTTACAACTATACATTTTATTAGCCAAATGTTTAAATTTATTATAATTACAGGGAACATAATACATATATGATTTTAAATCATCTAATATGAAGTTTGGAAACAAAGTCAACATTTCTTTATATATCGTACAAACAATATTATTTTCTTCTTTGAATATAAGTTTCTTTATATTGTCAAGAGATTTTCCGGGCATGAAATAAGCTTGAGTATTAATGTCCCTATAATATTCCCCAAAATTAAGAGAATTAAAATAATTTAGCGTGTCTGACAAAATATCACTTATTTTACATATAAGTTGTAGTGATAATTTATCTAACAATATTTCATTTTTCATCCATTTTATACAGATTGAATAATCAGTTTCTAGTCTATGAAATTCAATATTATGTTCCTCGTCACCAGTGCTACTTATTGGATTTACAATACTTTTTTATATAATCAACAAAAGCATTCCATTCTGACACATTGTATACAATACTGTTCTGCGATTTATAATTTACAATCTTAACAACGACTTCTACATTTATGGGATAAATTCCCACATACAGGACTTTTTCGTTATTGTTGCAAAGGTTGTAGGCTTGTTGTAGCAATAAGCGAGAAGCATGACTGGTTATCATTTTCTGGGCCATTCTGTAAAAATGAATAAATATCAACTATATCTAATATTTGAGTTTGTCCTAAAAAATCTTACCTTGTTCTCTATCGATTTTTTATCATCTGCTTGAGATTTTAAAAAGTTGAAAAATTTTTTTTCCTCTTCCTCAAGAAAATCAACGACTTCACTTTCTAATTCTTGCAATAACTTAATTTGCTTGAATTTTACGAGTAACTGAATAATATTAATTTTTTTAATAAGGTAACTATAACAAATTTCTTCACCTTCAGTATAACGTTTCGAATCTTCTCGGTAAGAATCATTTAAAAAAATTTCGAAATCTTCATCGAAACGTGTTCGCTTGTAAACTATTTCATGTTCATTGTCATGTGCAAAATAATAGCAATGATTTTTTTAAATTTCTTACAGCTGATTCTAGATCAATAGCATCCTCTGTATGTACATAAGCAGCCCACATTTTCACGGACACTTTAAACGAAGAAACAGAGATACTCTCATAAACCTCACTTATTTCTAACTAAAATCGATCTCATACGTAACTCATATATATACTATTTTCAAAAATTTGCAGATTCAAACTCGTTCGTAGTATTATTAAAAATTTAAGATAAAAACGTTTTGATTATATAAAACTGACTAATGATATATTAATTAATAAAACAAATAATCAAGCCTTATAAAGGAAAATAAAGCCAGATACATTTAGTTTCAGAGCTAATAAATAAACAATACTCATTCGTAGTATTAGTCAAAAATCTTAAGATAAAAATGTTTTGATTATATATGTCACAGATATTATTTTGCGTAAGATTATTTTTATTAAATTTATTATATTTTGTCTCTAATTAGCTATTTAGGTACGTAACCGATGCTGTTGGATAAGAGCTACATTTAATGATACTGGTATTCACGTATTTGATTTCAGTTTATTTCTAGATTTCAGTGTGAGAACATCGATATTATAGTGATTCAGGTGAGAGAGTTAATCTAGCATGTGTATGATTGTGAGTATGCATGTGAGCAGTACTGGGTACTGTAGTGGCCGCATCGTGTGAACCCGAGGGTCGCCAGCGTAGCAGCAGGGAAGGCTGTAGTGACCCACATCTGGTGTCGCCAACGGCAGCAGCAGTTAGGGCTGTAGTGATCTGATCCAGTTGGTTAAGAGGAATGTCTCCGGATCACCACCGAAGCGGCAGTGGTTCCGTAGTGGCCGCTCGTGTGAACCCGAGGGTCGCCAGCGTAGCAGCAGGGTAGGCTGTAGTGACCCACATCTGGTGTCGCCAACGGCAGCAGCAGTTAGGGCTGTAGTGATCTGATCCATTTGGTTAAGATGAATGTCTCCGGATCACCACCGAAGCGGCAGTGGTTCCGTAGTGGCCGCTCGTGTGAACCCGAGGGTCGCCAGCGTAGCAGCAGGGTAGGCTGTAGTGACCCACATCTGGTGTCGCCAACGGCAGCAGCAGTTAGGGCTGTAGTGATCTGATCCAGTTGGTTAAGAAGAATGTCTCCGAATCACCACCGAAGCGGCAGAGGGTCCGTAGTAACTAGCGGTACTGCCCGTAGTTGTCAATATGTGTGTACGGTGTGTGAATGCCTGAACCTTTTGTGAATGATTGCCTCCTCACTGAGTATTTCTCATGTGTTAATTCTTTTACAGAAATAATCACGGTGTGAAGGAGGATTCCGCGTGTCCTTGTTCGGCCAGGCGACGGTCATCTAGATTTGTTATTATTTTTGAATTAATACTGTATATACCGGTTTGGGTGATACATGTGTTTTAATATTCTAATTTTCAGCGCTAATATTTAATCGTCATTTATAACATTTCAGAAGTGGGATGAGAACATTTTTAACTTTCAGCTTTTGGGATCACACTAGCACAGCTTTTGGAACAGTTCGGATATTGATTACATTTATGTTTAGCTGGATTACGAACCTGGAACAACATTGCAACATAACTTTACCTAACAACAGTCCTCAATTTCAGTATGTACGTTCACTTTACGCGCTATGCATAAATGGGACGAAATAACTACCATCATGTATGTGAGATCTCGCTGGAGAGGGTATACAGAAATATGGTATAAAGCGCTGCAAGGAATAAATCATTCTTGGGAGTCATAGAAGGCTATGTTGTTGAAGGCATTTCAGTCACAGGAAAATTATTTTCAGTTGCTTCAAGAAATGATTTCTCGCAACAAGAAACCGGATGAACTTATGTTGCAATACTACTATGAGAAGCTGGCGCTACTCAACACTTGCCCTTATCAGAGAATGCAAAAAGCCTCAGTCTCTTTTATTATTTTTGAAGACGATAGAAGATAAATTAGCGACACGAAACCTTTCTACTCCCGTTAAACGCGATTTACATCGTACTTTTCAGAAGAACAAGTGGTCTTACTATACTACGCAGCAGCACGACGATGGAATGGAGAACATTTGTTGTTTTATTTGTGGAAAATTGGGACATACTCGCTCACATTATAACAAGAAAATGGAAGTGTCAAGCTGATAATACAGAAGCGCAGAAAATGAAGGAATTTACTTTACGTAGGATAAACTACACATGGGAACGGATACAAGTGAGGATCAACGCGAACAACTGAAACGTCTGCTGAAGGAATATAGGGAATGTTTTGTAAAAACTGTGAAGGATATTCGATGCACGAATGCGACCGAAGTGGATATTTTACTGACTGATGATACGCCCATTACTTACAGGCCGTACAGATTGTCAATTCCAGAGAGAAAACACGTTTAGGGAATAGTACAAGAACTTCTTGATGGCGACATTATACGCGAATCTACTTCACCCTTTTCAGCACCGATTCTTCTAGTGAAGAAAAAGAACGTAGAAGAGCGAATGTGCATAGACTACAGGAATTTAAACAAAGTAACAGTAAAAGACCGATACCCCTTTCCAAGAATTGATGACCAACGGGATCATTTGCAAGGAGCGAAGTACTTCACAACTTTAGATATGACGTCAGGATATTACCAGGTGCCTATCGCGCAGAGCTCGAAGTACAAAACTGCATTTGTAATACCGGACGGACATTACGAGTTTAATCGTCTCCCTTTTAGATTATCTAATGGACCATCAGTTTTTCAGAGGCTGGTCAACAAAGTTCTAGGATCATGTCGTAACACCATCGCCATGGCTTACTTAGATGACATCATCTGCCCATCATCATTTACAGAGGGAATTCATCGACTGACGACACTATTTGACATTTTGTTCAGGGCAAACAACTTTACACTGGATATGAAGAAATGTTTCTTTTTCAGAGCAGCATCAATTATTAAGGGTTTCAGATTGGTCGAGATGAAGTTCGACCTGGAAAGGAGAAAATACAAACCATCACCGGATTTCAGGCACCGAAGAATGTGCATCAAGTAAGACAGCTTGTAGGACTTACAATTTATTTTCGACACTTCATTAAAGATTACGCGAAGATTGTGCGACCGATTACTAATCTAACGAGAAAAGGATACGCTGTGGAGTTGGGAAGCAAACTACAGAAAGCATTTGAAGATCTAAAGGAAAAGCTTACGGAACGACCAGTTTTGCGACTATACGATTCGAAAGCCGAAACAGAAGTGCACATGAACGCCAGCAAGTTAAGATTAGGATGAATCCTGCTGCAGAAATTGGACGCCAAACTTCACCAACGGAAATGAAGTATAATTCGTATGAGCTGGAGACGTTAGCAGTAGTCGAAACTTTAAAGTAATTTAGAGTATATCTGCTGGGAATACATTTTAAATGGAATGGAAAATGCTGGCTGGAACTGCAGGAATATTCATTCGATATAGAATATCGCCCAGGATTACGAATGGGTCACGTCGATGCGCTAAGTCGAAACCCCGTGTTAGGAGAAGAACTTTCTGCAGAATTTGAATTTTTTTCATATAACAAGCTGACTGGATACTCGCCGGACAAATGACAAGTTGAAAAATATCAAGAACATTTTAAGTAAACCACAGGAAACTAACTAAGAAAGGAATATTCATAAAAATCACTGTTTACGAGACGAACGGGTTTACCGAATCACCGCGTCTGGAATCTAGTGGGTTGTACCTAGAGGACAACGGCTGCAGATAGTACGTTCCTGTCTTGATGAGTTTGGACATTTTTAAATTTACTGGTTTCCTGGAATGAGAAAATTCGCGAAGTACACTGACTTGTGCATCAGATGTTTTTACCATAAACAACAGATAAGAAAGCAGCCAAAACTATTGAATCCAATTGAGAAACTATAAATTCCATTTCACATCATCCATATGAAGGACTATTCCAAATAAAGAAAGTTCTACTGAACGATATATTTTCAGTAGAAGATTTGCCTGGTACAAATCGAAGTAGAATAGGAGAATATAGTAACGTAGTGGCGATTGACAGGATGAAACCATATTTAAATACACGTGAACTGTCGGAAGGCAACAGCGCTTCGGATGTTGATGCTGATGCTGCAGGAATTTGGGATTGATTCCTCGAGGACGAGGAACTTTTCAGGATGGCCGAACTGTCACAGATATTATTTTGCGTAAGATTATTTTTATTAAATTTATTATATTTTGTCTCTAATTAGCTATTTAGGTACGTAACCGATGCTGTTGGATAAGAGCTACATTTAATGATACTGGTATTCACGTATTTGATTTCAGTTTATTTCTAGATTTCAGTGTGAGAACATCGATATTATAGTGATTCAGGTGAGAGAGTTAATCTAGCATGTGTATGATTGTGAGTGTGCATGTGAGCAGTACTGGGTACTGTAGTGGCCGCATCGTGTGAACCCGAGGGTCGCCAGCGTAGCAGCAGGGAAGGCTGTAGTGACCCACATCTGGTGTCGCCAACGGCAGCAGCAGTTAGGGCTGTAGTGATATGATCCAGTTGGTTAAGAGGAATGTCTCCGGATCACCACCGAAGCGGCAGTGGTTCCGTAGTGGCCGCTCGTGTGAACCCGAGGGTCGCCAGCGTAGCAGCAGGGTAGGCTGTAGTGACCCACATCTGGTGTCGCCAACGGCAGCAGCAGTTAGGGCTGTAGTGATCTGATCCAGTTGGTTAAGAGGAATGTCTCCGGATTACCACCGAAGCGGCAGTGGTTCCGTAGTGGCCGCTCGTGTGAACCCGAGGGTCGCCAGCGTAGCAGCAGGGAAGGCTGTAATGACCCACATCTGGTGTCGCCAACGGCAGCAGCAGTTAGGGCTGTAGTGATCTGATCCAGTTGGTTAAGAGGAATGTCTCCGGATCACCACCGAAGCGGCAGTGGTTCCGTAGTGGCCGCTCGTGTGAACCCGAGGGTCGCCAGCGTAGCAGCAGGGTAGGCTGTAGTGACCCACATCTGGTGTCGCCAACGGCAGCAGCAGTTAGGGCTATAGTGATCTGATTCAGTTGGTTAAGAGGAATGTCTCCGGATCACCACCGAAGCGGCAGAGGGTCCGTAGTAACTAGCGGTACTGCCCGTAGTTGCCAATATGTGTGTACGGTGTGTGAATGCCTGAACCTTTTGTAAATGATTGCCTCCTCACTGAGTATTTCTCATGTGTTAATTCTTTTACAGAAATAATCACGGTGTGAAGGAGGATTCCGCGTGTCCTTGTTCGGCCAGGCGACGGTCATCTAGATTTGTTATTATTTTTGAATTAATACTGTATATACCGGTTTGGGTGATACATGTGTTTTAATATTCTAATTTTCAGCGCTAATATTTAATCGTCATTTATAACATATATAACTGACTAATGATATTTCAATTAATAAAACAAATAATCAAGCCTTATAAAGGAAAATAAAGCCGGATACATTTAGTTTCAGAGCTAATAAATAAACATTGCTCAGGGGTATAAAAAAATTTAAAATGCGATTTACTGTTTTGCGAATAATATAGAAAAGGATTCACCAAATATAATATTACTTTGAGAACCCCTGTTTAAGATCTCAATATAAAATGCGTCGTCTTAGTCAAATTATCTTCATTCTGTACCAAGTTCGTTTAAGCGTACAACGATTCAAAATTCAAATGAATATGGACAAAATTAATGAAATCGGACAGCTGTCCGAATTTAAACCTACAAAGAAAGTGCGTGAATTAAAAGAAAATCAACCATATAAAGTTATAAAAGTTAAAAAAATTAAAACCAAATCTTTTGGCGATAAAATTTTTTGTGATTTGGGGGCCTTTTCAATATTCTTACCGGAAAGATTTTCTTCGTTAACAAACGAACAAATCCAGTCACTTAACGATACACCTCACTTGGGTGTGATTTATTTGGGTTTAAAAAATATGAGTGCCGGGCGCAATGCAGCAACATTAATAAAGTTTACAACACTGGTGCCGGGTACTGCTGAATTTTTATCAGCTGAAATTGCTGCAACATCACTTCTAAAAGATGACTTAGAACAAGGTCCTTCAGGAACGGGTTTGCAACCGCCTACGTCTCAAGTAAGATTTTATATTTTATTTATTTTATTAATGTTCTAATATAGTCTTCAACTGTATCAGTAAATACGTCGTCCAAATCATCTATTGACCATCACATTGCGAAACCTACTACGAGTTCGAATACGAATACAAATGCCTCAACAAGTTCCACTACTTTACCGATATCACCGTCAACGGATTCTCCGGAAACATCTTTAGAACATGTAACTTCACAAATTGATCATCAACTATTCAAAATTTTAAATATTCGTGAAAGAAAAATGAAAAAATTCAAATCTGCATGGCGTGAAATTAATATTGCAATAAAAACGTATTCCTCAAACGAAGATCCTGTTCAATGGTTAAATTCTATATTTGATAGACTAATAAAATATTTAGCTGACGAAATGAAAATTTTACCTTCAGATCGAGTAGGTATTGAAATTTTTAGCGAAAATTCTCCAGATTATCCAATTGGTATAAGTTACAAAAAAAATTCTGACTTATCATCGAATGTTATTGTAAATGCCATACAAAGTGTATTACAAAGTAACAAAAATTTTCTCCTCAATGACACCCTTATGTTATCTGTAGCTCATACAATTATGCCATCAGGTAAAGGAAAAACGAATTTTAAATATGTACCGTTTGAAGAATACTGTCGTCGAAAACATTCGATAATACACATAAAAAATAACGATAATTTGTGTTTAGCTAGAGCTATTGTTCTAAATATTGCGTATTTGGAAAATCAAGATTTATTTAAAAAATTACGTAAAAATGAAAATTTACAAAAACAACATGCCATTGAATTATGTCAAAAATTTAACATAAATTTAGACAACGGTGCAGGAATTGAAGAATTGCAGGACTTTCAAAATAATTTAAAAAAATTTAAAATTACTCTATTTGGTGATGATAGATTAGGACAAGAAATTATTTTTGAAGGAGCTGACGTTTTTAATGGTACCGACCAATATATTGATATTTTATATTTTAATAATCATTATAATCCAATTATTAGTATCACTGGCGCATTTAATTTATCGTATTATTGTCGTAAATGTCATTTAGGTTACAAAATGAAAGGTACACATAGATGTCCTTTTTAATGTTCACGGTGTAATAGTTCACACATCGAAAGTGAAAATAATATACTTGTAAAATGCAACGAATGTCAAAGACACTTTAATGGACAGGATTGCTTTGATAATCATAAAACAGTTAATACATACACTAAAAATAGATCAATGTGTGAAGTTATTAAATATTGCACGAAATGTTCCAAAACTTATAATCTGAATACAAGGAAAACACCCCACGAATGCTTCGAAATATTTTGCTCTGTATGTCAAGTAAGTAGGTAATTCTATTGTATTGTTTTATTTTACTTAATTACTTATATTTTATTTATTGTTCTTGTTAGCAACATTTTCCACCTAATCATCAATGTTTTATGAAAAATATTACGACTGACGATTCAAAAACAGCTGCACATGTACTTTACATCTTTTTTGATTTGGAATGTTCACAAAATACACCATTCAACGACGATAAGACAACATCCTGTTCATCTAAAAAGAAGAAAGAAAATATTTCATTTGAACATGTACCAGTCCTGTGTGTAGCACAACAATCTTGCATACATTGCATAGAAAGAAGTATTAATGTGAGTAATAAATTTTGTAATAATTGTGGTATTCGTGAACATATATTTATGGAAAATCCTATAAAACAATTTTTTGAATATTTAATGTTACCACGACAAAATTTGAAAGAGATTATTGTAATTGCTCATAATCTTAGATCATATGACGGACATTTTCTTTTAAGATACATAGCTGATACTTTAAAATTGACACCGGACATATTAATTCGGGGCAATAAAATATTAAATATTCGTTTAAAAAACATAAACTTTATTGATAGTTTAATTTTTTTACCTATGAAATTAAGTAAGATGCCTAGTGCATTTGACTTGAAATGTGATAATGTTTTGGAAAAAGGTTATTTCCCTTATTATTTCATTCGAAGTGAAAATTTAGATTATATTGGACCCATACCTCCAAAACAATATTATCCTATACAGAGTATGAGTTCCGATGAAATTGTAAGTTTTAATAAATGGTATAACGAAAACAAACAGTCTCATTATATTTTTAATTTGAAGAAAGAATTAATTAAATACTGTATAAATGACGTCAATATATTACGGGAAGCATGTATGAAATTTAAAACTTTATTTTTTGAAAATAATAATGTTGACATTTTTAGACGTTCAATAACTATAGCTAGTGCATGTCTTTATACGTACAGAAAAAATTATTTGGAAGAAAATAAAATAGCTATTGTCCCACCATCTGGATACAGATGTAAACAAAAATATTCTTTTGAGGCAACTATTTGGTTATTGTGGGAGGAGAAAGAACGAAACATTAAAATACAACACGCTTTCAATAATAATGAACGTAATATATTAAGTTTTAAAGTAGACGGTTACACAGAAATAGAAAATAAAAAAATAATATATGAATATCAAGGCTGTTGGTATCGTGGTTGTCCTACTTGCTATCCATATCACCGTAATAATTCATTATTAAATACTGCAGACGATACAATGAATTTTCGATATGAATCAACAATTAGAAAAATAGAAATATTAAAAAGTACAGGATTTGAAGTAATAGAAATGTGGGGTTGTCAATTCGAAAAAAATCGTAAAAATAATATTAATTTACAACAGTTTTTTAATACACGTAAAATATTGTCTATAAAACCCATAAATCCACGTGACAGTTTTTATGGAGGAAGAGTTGAAACAATGGTAACTCATTATAAAATTGATGAAAGTAAAAACGAAAAAATTTATTATTCTGATATTTGTAGCTTATATCCGTACATTAACAAATATTCAGCCTACCCGATCGGTCATCCAACGATATATTTAGGTGATGATTGTCCAGATATTTTTAATGTTGAAGGATTAATTAAATGTACAGTATTACCACCACGTGAATTATATCATCCCGTATTACCAATGAAAATAAACAAAAAATGTATGTTTGTTTTATGTCGTACTTGTGCGGAAAACATGAATATCAATGACTGCACACACTCTGATACCGATAGAGAATTAACATCCACATGGGTCGTTAATGAAGTTCGTTTAACTGTTTCTAAAGGTTATAAAATTGTTCAAAAATACGAGGTTTGGGAATTTGAAACTGAAAAATATGATCCAAATTCAAAAACTGGTGGTTTATTTGCAAACTATGTCAATAATTTTTTAAAAATTAAACAAGAAGTTAGTGACTGGCCTATTGAATGTTTAAATAATGAAAATTTAAAAGAAAAATATATTCAAGATTTTTATAAAAGAGAGGGAATTTTGTTAGATAAAAATAAAATACAAAATAATCCTGGTTTAAGATCTATTTCAAAATTGCAATTGAATAGTTTATGGGGCCGCTTTGGTATGAGAGATGACTTAACACATACTAAAATTATCTCTACATATGAGGAATTAATTACATATTTTTGCAATCCAAATTATGAAGTACAGTCAACCATACCTATCAATGAAGAAATTATGTACATTACGTGGAAAGACAATAATAGACAAGTATCCCCTACCACAAATGTTTTCATAGCAGCTTATACAACTGCACTAGCACGTATATACCTTTACAAATATTTAGATAAACTTGGAACTCGGGCACTGAACTGTGACACAGATAGTATAATTTACATCCAAAAACCAAACGAGTGGATGCCAGAACACGGAAATTTTTTGGGTGATATGACGAACGAACTCAATAAATATGGTAAGGGTTCTTATATAAAAGCTTTTGCATCTGGGGGTCCAAAACATTACGCTTTTCAAGTGTGTGTATCTGGCGATAAAAATAATATTAAAACAGAATACAAAATTAAAGGCATAACAATTAATGTAAGCAATAAAAATATAGTTAATTTTGATAATTTATTAAAAGTGTACTGTCTTGTGATCAAATTAAAACGTATCAAAATGTTTATCTTAAAAGAAAATTTAATGATATTAGTTCTGAACCGTTTGGAACTGTGAAAAAGCAAAAATACTCGTAAACGAAACTAATATTTATATATTTATTTGTGATGGTATATATCATATTAAAATTTAATATTTATAATCAGGTAACCACTCATGTATAATATAAAATAATAATCCTTATTGTTATATTACTTATAATATGTTATTTAAATGTATGTATTTGTATTTATTTTATAAGTATATTAAAGAAATATAAAAGTAAGTTCACTAATTTTAATGTACAATATATATCCTTAATATTTTATTATGTATTATGTTTTACTATTACTGTTTAATAAAATGTGAAGATTACACTTATTTTCTTATAAATAAATATGTTTAATCAAAATAAGTAAAATAAAGAAACATGTTTTATGTCTAAATAATCTTACCTTCACACGAAATTAAGTAAAGATTTTTTCCATATATATATCCCATTTATCACAACAGCAAGGGCATGATATCTGTACCGTTTCACACATATTATTATGAGAACAATCCAAATACTCTAACCAAACACTTTAATAATCACAAATAGTACACAATACAAATATTAGAAATTACACTTAACAATTATTATTACTTAATTGTTTTATAAAATGATATTAAATAATAAAATAAGAAACGTCATCTCAAGACGAGCAAACTACCCTCGTATACAGCATAAGACTAGATCACGGGCTATTCCTCTCGTCCGGGAACTGAAATGTTTACATTATACTAAGTGGTAGAAAAAATTCCACAACGGACTAAAAGTTTACATTAATAAGATATACAAACAAATTCCACATAGCATGAGCGTAACATTATATTTCTTCCGTCTATTATTTAAAGTTTCGTCCTTTGCACGTTAGAACAATACCAGAATACACGTATCACAGATTGCCCCAACGCGACCGCCGCCTGCTTGACCAGTGAATCTAATTCGTTCAGACTCTGCATAACCCATCTCTACCAATTCTCTTTCTACTCTTGCATCTCTCTCGCTCTCACACAAACTCCATTTATCCAAGATTGTCTGTCTCTGTCTATTGCATTGAGGTGACCGGCTCTCCGACCCTCTTTACTACTTTCGTAGAAATGGCATTTTTGTGACTTGATTCAAAAGGTAGAAAAGTTTCATTTCTACTCCGCTGGAAATTTCTACGCCGCTGGAGTAGAAATAAAATAAATAAATATCCATAGAAACTGCATAGAATTAGCGAATAAAGTAGTGCGTTTGAAAAAATTAATGTGTCATTCGGAATAAAAGTGTCTTTGTGTGCATTGCAACTTCCATGCTCGCCACACAAAGTATCACTTTTACTCCTAATAACACAATATAGCATACTATTTTGAAACCTTTTTAAAATGATATGGGATATATTTTTTGGCTCATAATCATTTTATATCTATACATATGAAAAATATTAAGAAAAATTCAATTGAAATTTAATTGAATTTCATGTTTATAATCATTTTCAGTAGGCTATGCATGAAAAAAAAATTGAGCTTAAATTGAAACGAAACATAAATATTTGTTAAAAAATTATTTCTAATATTTCTAAATTATCTCATTTTTCTCGAAATTTTTCAAATACATTAATAAAAAATAATACATCGTTGAAGAGAGAAAAGAATGGCGGTTTCTATTTAATTAAAATACATATAGGTTGCCATTTGAAAAATAAAAGTTGATAGTCGTATCTTGTAAACCTGACTTTGTAAAAAATATCTACATCTGCCATCAAATAGTATATGTAAAATAATAAAACTTTTATATGAGCCATTTCTTTCTATTATAATAAAAAAGTTAAGGGGGGGGGGGCATCTTCCCAGACTCACCCTGTATACGTAATAAGAATTATTTGTAATATATGTGTTGTTCCTAGTTCAGTTTATTTATTTAGGTTGTGCTAGAGCAATTAATTCTAATACCATATTTTTTATTCTATGCGCACTCTGCTGCTGTATTAATGCTTCTAGTTCAGTTTATTTGCAGCAATAGGGGATTCCGATCGTGACGTCACAAAGTGCGCCATTTGCGGTGAAATCTTGAACTTTGTGGACAAATAGACATTTTCTGTTGACATGTATTCGGTTAATGATGAAAATGATTTTTTTTTAGTGCAGAGTTAGTGCCAGGAGCGAAATTAAAAAAGAAAAATATTGAAAATCATTCTGTGAATAACCTAAAACAGATGGTTAGTGTCGTGGTCTGAAAAAAGGTGGAAAAAGAGCGACTTATTTTAAGATTTTAGTTTCGGTTAGTTACTGGGTATTTACTGATTTATACTAACTCAAAATGTTTCAACGTTTTCAGAAATCAATTATATGAATGCGGGACTCAGTGATAATATATTACCCTGAATTGATGGTGGTAAATGGGTATCTGCGGTAATTTCATGTAAAACGTGTGTGGTAGTTGATGTAAATATAAAGTGGGGCTATTTTCCATCTCATAACATATCAAACCTATTTAACTACGGACAAATATACCACTACTTCCACGAAACCATTTAGTTTGATGTAGTTACGCAATGCGCATAAACCATGAGAGATGAGATCGGCTTGGAAAACGGCATAAAATTTTTTTATATTTATTCTTGTAATCACTCGTAGAGAGGCCATAAGCGTACCTAATACCCATATTTTTAATATAAAACACAAATTTCACAAGGCTATCAACTTGACAGTTACTTGTATGTCCACATAGTTCATAAAAATACCGCGCCGGGGCGCTTAAAATTCGCTTAATCGGAATCCCCTATTAATTAAAAATCCCTTGTATCAATAAGAGTAAAGGTTTTATTAAACAGTTCTACCCTTTTTATCAGGTTAAGCTAAAGCAATTAATTCTAATACCACATTTTTAATTCTACGTACACTTTGCTGTATTAATGCTGTTCTCTCATAATGATATTATTCCTTTTAGTTTATTTCATTTGCATCAATTATCAAAATGTAAAAAAAATCTCACCATGAGTAAATCCCGATTATAGATTAGGTTCACTCATACCTTAGTGGTACTCAAACCTGGGAACCGAAACTCCAAGCGTTCTCATGAGTAAGAGCCGTTGCTCTAACTCTCTAACTATTGAGTCACTGGAGCCCACAATCATTATTGTTTAAAACTAACAAGTTTTAAATGAGAGGAATTTGGAAAATATTAACCCCTTGAGGTAGCAACCCGCTGCACATGGGAATAGACCGGTTAACCCGCCCTGACTCTATTTAAATAAGTCAATAAATAAATAGAAATAACTGTTTCTGTTACTTGGAAAAATTAGTTATATATTTTTTACGTGTTTAAGTTTAATTTTAGAATTGTTTGAAATAGCTGTAGTATCTTAAACTAATTATTAATATTAATATTATTGCATCTGGTTTCACGCGAGTGCGCGCGCACCCCCACGCCAAGGTAGTGCCGCTACATCATCGACCAACTCAGAGTGTCTCTGGCTTGCAAACGGTAAACACGTCCGCGAGAGTGGTTTTCCACCATTTTGCATTAACTTTCTGATTTTCATATGGTCAGTAAAGTAATTTGTTGTTTAATTATCGTACGCGTAGCTTGATTAGCCTAGCACGACTAATTCAAGGAGTTATCGTTCGGTTTTCATTTAATTTGGTACTTTATAGTCCGTGAATACTTTCCGGCGCCAATTTATGCAGCTAATAGACACATCTCAGGAATCAATTGTAAAATCGAACTGTACAATTTGATTTCTCACGGGAATTCGTGTTGTTAGGGATTTGATTCATATTTCCTTGGGTGAAATTATTATTATTTCTTTGTAAACCTGTTTGAACAAGTTCTCGTTCGAGTGACGTCATCCACAGCGCATCTGCTGTTATTGTCGACTAGGTACAGTCAAGGCAACAAGTTTTGCATTCTAGTTGGTTGTTATTAAGTTCATTTAGAGTTCTTAATATTGTTTAACTAAATTTGTGTGGTCATACACTTATTAAATGATTTAGTTAATTTCAACAAATATCGTATTTGTTTTATCTTTGGTTTATTATTGTTTATGTCACTTGTATTCAATACGTTATCACATATCTCTCAGAATTGGTTTTCAGTTGTTTTGTTATTTTGTTGCAATTATATTTAGCACGTTTGTTAGTTCGTAAAACTAGCTGGTCCTTCGTTCGTTGTTAATTAGTACGTTTCACAAATTAGTATTATCCCGTTTATTGGCCAAGTCCAGTGATGTGAACCAGCTATCGAAGGTTGTAATTATTTTGGTTTACATATAGTTTTGTTTTATTCATTGAATTTAACATCAAACACATTGTTGGTGCTTCTAGACCGGATTCGCTGATCTAGAGACGTCACATTTGGGCTTGCGAGCAGGATCAAAACATTTTGGTTCTTCTAGACCGGATTCGCTGGTTTAGGTATTGAACATTTGGTCCTTCGAGCCATTAGGTCCTTATTACTTAGTCCTTCGCACCGGAGGGACGCAACATTTGGTCCTTCGAGCCGGATTTGGCGGTTTTCGGAGATAATTATTGTTTCTAGTTACTTTGGTATTAGTAATTGCATTTATTAACACACTGTAAAATGGCTAAACTACTGCACAAACAATTAGAGGTTGTGACAGAAGATATTCGTCGTCTATCAGTCTATTCTTCAGAGACTGATGAAAAAAGTAAAGTGAAATTTGAAGTATCTTTTCCGTCTCTCGCAGCTTGGGAACAAGAATTCAATCGTACTTATTGTGAATATTCTTCAAAGTTAAAACAAACCAAAAATCCCGACGAGGATATATTGGCAGAAATTTCCCGAGTTAAGAAGTTGTTTAATGAAATAAAGGAACTCATTTGCGACATACGTGTCAATTACAAGCTTAAGTTCAGTGGAGACACCGGATCACAGTCAGGGTCCGACAGAGCTAAATCAGAATCACATTCGATTCAATCAGCACAATCTTTGCGATATATGCAACCCAGCTTGCCTAAATTGAATCTCCCAACATTCGATGGGGAGAAAACAACTTTTATGAATTTTTACGATTTATTCACACAGTTGGTGATAAATCGGGACAGTATGTCAGATATTGAACGACTTCAATATCTTAAGTTATCTTTAAAAGGGGAAGCCGCTAGGCTTATTACAAATATCCCCGTCAAAGCTGATAGTTTTGATATTGCATGGAACGCCATCACAGATGAATATTATCGTCCTAGGTTGTTGAGGTCGGTACATCTGAATGGACTCCAAGATGTGCAAAAGGTCAAGCAGGCAGACGCTCTTGCACTAAAATCATTGTTGAACACAGCACGCGAAAACATCGCTGCTCTGAAAAACTTAGAGGTTGATGTTGGCTCATGTGGGGTCATTTTGGAAAACATGATTTGTCGTAAGTTAGATTCGGCTACTAGACGACAGTGGGAACTAACATTGGATTCTGACTCCAAGCCCACTCATGTAGAGTTAATTGCGTTCTTGGCTAAGCAAGTTTCAAGCTTAGAGGTTGAGCCAGCCAGACCAGTCAAAACTCACGTGCCAATCAAACAATTCAAAAGGCACAAGCCAGCATCCCGAGCGATGACATTGGCAACTGATACGAATTGTCCGTATTGCAGAAAATCTCACTACATCAGTCAGTGTGAAGGGTTTATAGCTCTTAAACCTAAAGGAAGACATGATGCTGCAATCAAACACAAGTTGTGCATCAACTGTCTTAGAATGGGCCACATACGCCCGAACTGTCCTAGTACAGCCACATGCAGAACGTGCCACAAAACTCACCATACGCTGCTGCATTTTGGTGAAAGGTCGAACAAGTCGTTATCACCCAAGCGTGATAAAAAATCTGAGCAAACCAATCGTCCGTCATCACCCAAGAGTGATGCAAACTCTCAAGCCAGTAGTAGTAATTCTGAAACTACTACGTCAATGTCTGCTAGGACTTATTCACTAAGTCAACACAGAAAACATACTTCGGTATTACTACCCACTGCAAAGCTGCATATATTTGACAGTGCAGGAAAGGTACATGTTGTACGTGCCTTATTGGATACAGGATCGCAGAAATCCTACATCACAAGTCGTTGTGTCCACAATTTGAATCTGTCTATTGAAGCGTGTCAAACAAAGATTATGTCAATCAGTGACACCCACGTCAAGGACACTAGTGGTATTATACATACCAAAATCAAACCATGTCGTAAAGAAAGTTCTCGATTTGAGTTGCATTGTAATCGACAACATTACGGGCAGAATCCCAGATTATCCAATATCTCGGGATACTTTTAATCAATTTGGGAATATCCAACTTTCGGATCCCGAATGCTATAAATCTCAACGAATAGACATGCTGTTAGGAGCTGACATTTGGGGTCAGGTCATTCGTAACGGAGTTAAGAAAGGAGTCGATGGCACACTTGCCGCCATCAAAACAATCTTTGGTTGGGTGGTGATGGGAGAATATACCAGCAAGCAAACAAGCAATGCTGTGGTGTCCTAGCATACATACACACAAGAAGATACCCACGAACTATTGTCTAAATTTTGGGAATTGGAAAACGTTCCAACTCCATCGGTTGTCACTAAACCCGAGGATAAAATTGTGAAGGATCATATTGTCAATACTACCCAAAGAGACTCCGAGGGAAAATACACGGTTTCTTTACCTTTTAAACAGTACCCACCAGTACTAGGCAATTCATATAAGAAAGCTTTGTCCATTTGTCACGCACAGCTGACTCGCTTGAGTAAAGACCCAGAGTTACTCAAGGCTTATGATGCAATATTCGAAGAATATTTGCAAAAGGGTTACGTCACGAGACTTGATGTGCAACCCAATTTGAATGATCAGGATTCGTACTATATTCCACACCATGCAGTGGTTAAACCTGATAGTGCGACGACACCGGTACTCATTGTGTTCAATGCTTCAAAGCCATCGTCTAATGGAAAGTCGATTAATGACTACTTGTATCCTGGTCCGGTACTACAGAAGAGTATCTTCACTCTTCATTTGCGAAATAGATTTTATCCTATTTTAATTACGGGGGATTTAAAACAGATGTTCCTACAAATTAGAGTTGTACGCGAGCATCAACGATTTCTAAGGTTCATTTGGAAACCTGCGGATGCCACACATCCTATTGTGTACCAATTCAATACTATCTGCTTTGGTTTGAATTGTTCGCCGTTCTTGGCGTTGCGTACAATTGAGCAGTTGGCTCAAGACGAAGGGAATCAATATCACTTAGCAGCCAAAGTCCTGCAAAATGATGTCTATATGGACGATGTTGTGACTGGAGCTGAAGATATTCAGTCAGCACTGACACTGCGCCGTGAACTCACGGATATATTCGAAAAGGGAGGATTCACCCTCCGAAAATGGGCCAGTAATTCTCAAACAATACTGGATGAACTACCAGACAATGCACGCGCAGTGAAAGATGTCCACTTCACTGACGACGAGTCAGTAAAATTGCTAGGTGTCAAATGGGTTTGCAAGTCCGACTGCTACGAGTATACGGTCTCAAAACCCGACGATTTGTGCACCAAAAGAAACATTTTGTCCTGCATTGCAAGGATCTATGATCCATTAGGCATTATGTCCCCATTGGTGATGTTTCTTAAACTCATCATGCAAGAGCTTTGGAAATCAAAGGTAGAATGGGATGAAGAACCTCCCGCTCATATTGTCTCAGAGTGGAACTTGTTTCTGAACGAAATCGATTGTATATCCAACTATTCGATACCAAGGTTAGCTTGTTTGGGTTCTAAATTCGATCTTATCGGATTTGCGAATGCCTCCGAGCGAGGCTACTGTGCCGTTGTCTATGTTAGAAGTTATCTAAACGATAAACCAGTGGTTCAATTGCTCTGTGCAAAGACGCGTGTAGCGCCTTTGAAAAAAATTACTATACCTCGTTTGGAATTATTTGCGCGCCGCACATAATTCCAAACGAGGTATAGTAATTTTCTTCTCGCCAAACTTCTCGAGAATATTCTCGAAATTATTCCAAAACAACGGGAGGCTGTACATTGCTTCCCGGACTCTATTATAGTTCTTGCCTGGTTGCGCAAGGAACCACACACTCTGAAAACATTTGTGGGTAATCGAGTCGCTCAAATACAAACAAGTTTTCCGAGTGAACACTGGCGTCATGTAGCGTCGGAACACAATGCGGCCGACGTAGGTTCTAGAGGTCTCAGTCCTCTAATTTTCAAGACATGTACTCTCTGGATAAAGGGACCAGAGTGGTTACAACAACCTTACTCGTGTTGGCCACAAAGTGAAGTGGTTCAACTTGACGAAGATCAAACGAACTCTGCTCAGACAGAGATTGTCAAAAGCCTAACATTAAAAACCGCTAAAGGTGAAATCACTCGCCCTATAGCAAAACTGTGTCCATTGCCAATAGCCTAAGTTTGTCTTTAGGGAGACCCTAAGGTGGCCGGTATGTTTAAAACTAACATGTTTTAAATGAGAGGAATTTGGAAAATATTAACCCCTTGAGGTAGCAACCCGCTGCACATGGGAATAGAACGGTTAACCCGCCCTGACTCTATTTAAATAAGTCAATAAATAAATAGAAATAACTGTTTCTGTTACTTGGAAAAATTAGTTATATATTTTTTACGTGTTTAAGTTTAATTTTAGAATTGTTTGAAATAGCTGTAGTATCTTAAACTAATTATTAATATTAATATTATTGCATCTGGTTTCACGCGAGTGCGCGCGCACCCCCATGCCAAGGTAGTGCCGCTACATTATCGACCAACTCAGAGTGTCTCTGGCTTGCAAACGGTAAACACGTATCGCGTCGTCGTCCGCGAGAGTGGTTTTCCACCATTTTGCATTAACTTTCTGATTTTCATATGGTCAGTAAAGTAATTTGTTGTTTAATTATCGTACGCGTAGCTTGATTAGCCTAGCACGACTAATTCAAGGAGTTATCGTTCGGTTTTCATTTAATTTGGTACTTTATAGTCCGTGAATACTTTCCGGCGCCAATTTATGCAGCTAATAGACACATCTCAGGAATCAATTGTAAAATCGAACTGTACAATTTGATTTCTCACGGGAATTCGTGTTGTTAGGGATTTGATTCATATTTCCTTGGGTGAAATTATTATTATTTCTTTGTAAACCTGTTTGAACAAGTTCTCGTTCGAGTGACGTCATCCACAGCGCATCTGCTGTTATTGTCGACTAGGTACAGTCAAGGCAACAAGTTTTGTATTCTAGTTGGTTGTTATTAAGTTCATTTAGAGTTCTTAATATTGTTTAACTAAATTTGTGTGATCATACACTTATTAAATGATTTAGTTAATTTCAACAAATATCGTATTTGTTTTATCTTTGGTTTATTATTGTTTATGTCACTTGTATTCAATACGTTATCACATATCTCTCAGAATTGGTTTTCAGTTGTTTTGTTATTTTGTTGCAATTATATTTAGCACGTTTGTTAGTTCGTAAAACTAGCTGGTCCTTCGTTCGTTGTTAATTAGTACGTTTCACAAATTAGTATTATCCCGTTTATTGGCCAAGTCCAGTGATGTGAACCAGCTATCGAAGGTTGTAATTATTTTGGTTTACATATAGTTTTGTTTTATTCATTGAATTTAACATCAAACACATTGTTGGTGCTTCTAGACCGGATTCGCTGATCTAGAGACGTCACATTTGGGCTTGCGAGCAGGATCAAAACATTTTGGTTCTTCTAGACCGGATTCGCTGGTTTAGGTATTGAACATTTGGTCCTTCGAGCCATTAGGTCCTTATTACTTAGTCCTTCGCACCGGAGGGACGCAACAATTATATTATTAGATATGAGCTCTCAATTTATTTTTCTAGGTTCAAATGTGGAGCAATTAATGTTGAGCTATTTCGTATGTGCATATTTGTATATCAAGTTTTAATTACGGATTATTTTTGGGCATATGTTATAATTTTTATAATAGAAATATGGTTTACAATGAGCAATTAAATAGCAATTAATTTGACTATGTAAATTCACATCGAAAGTGCCCGTACTTTTTTGGCTGAGCCAGCATATGATTTACACCAGCTGTCATATTTTTTTTAATCAAGCAGTAAATTTTTAATTATCGCAATGCCACCTTAATAGAGCTGTTTTATTTTATACTGTATCACATTTTTCAATATTATTCGAAGCGAAAGTTCGACTTTTGCTGCTTTCAGAATAATAAATGATTTCACTAAGTACTGTATATTATGAAGCGTGATTTTAAATTATATTCTTATAAGGTTAAACGGCTCTTTTAACAAAACCAATCTACAAACGGGGGTTCCTAGAACGGGTCAAAGTTTTATATGCATATTTTAATGAAAGTATAGGTAAAAATTGTATAAATCATCAAGCTTTATGCCACACTGCCATCTGTAATACAAACTGTGATACAAACATATTCTAACCTCTACAGATATTTGAAGAAAGAATAAACAGGAATAAACAAATAATACATTTGGTATTTCGTAGGTTTCAACATTATTTATATTTAGCTTCATTGTATATATAAATACTGGCATTGTACAATATAAAATAAAGTTTGTTATAAAAATAACGGCAAATAGTGTTTTATTTATCTTCTACCGGGAGCTAGTTCTACGTGAAATATATGTAACATGGTATTCCAAACCAATGACCCTTGGTGCTCACTTTAAATACCCTGGAGAACAATTTGCTGTTTTTCCCGATTCCCGGAAAAAAGACTATCTACTCTTGTCTTGTCTTCGGGTAAAAATTGTTAGTTGACTAAAACCCAGATGGAATAGCATAGGCAATTTTTGATAGGTAAAATTCACAGCAATAAAAGACTTTAGCGCCCCATGCAATGATTGAAAATGGCTAGGGTATTTAAAATTAAAATGAGTACCAAGGATGAGTAATTGGAATACCATGATACATTTTCACGTAGCACTAGTCCCCGCCCCGGTCTATACGGGGACGGGAGGTAATGCTTTTCAGTGAACTAGCACGAATAAGGGTCCACAGAACACGATTTTACTATTTTTACAATGATGTACATCGTGTGTCTGTGTGTGACGATTTTTTCCTCCACAATATCTCTCTTATATCAAACTTGGAGAGTTTTTTTTTTTCTGAATTCAACATAATAATTGTTTTATATCCTATAAATTTGTTTTTTGTTATTTTTCAGTAGGCTGTGTATGAAAAACAAAAACTGCTATTTGTCAATTTGAATTATTAAGAATGGAAATCAAATAGAATAGAACTCTATTTATAAACTTATTAACAAATATTTATGTTTCGTTTCAATTTAAGCTTATTTTTTCTGTTATATATAGCCTACTGAAAATGATTATAAACATCAAATTCAATTAAATTTCAATTGAATTTTTCTTATATAAAAATATAAATGATTACACGGTTGAATTAAAAAAAATCTTTATTGAATGAGACATAAAATATATACCATCTAATTTTTTTAAAAATTATAACTTTGTGTTGTTACTTAAGAACCACTGGTTTCAAAAAAATATTTTCTCCTCTAGTATGTTTAAGAATATAGAAATTATTTGCAGTAGCTCGTATAGCTGTTACACCTGTATATAAACCTATATTATTTATATTTTAAATTTTTGTAACATCCACAATTTATTACTTGCGTCATCTATTAGTGCTTCCTAGAATTATCAACATTTTCCCATACAATAAATATTTTCCTTTACTCTTTGAACTCCGGAATGTACTTTTTAAATTGTGTGCGCGCGAAGTAGGACCCGCGCCAACTTCGTGGACAATATTTATACGTTATGAAAATGTACGAGGCAAGGTATGTACAGGACGATCTATGTACATTAGGAATTTGTATAAGGCAGGAAATGTACACGACAATATTTGTACGTTAGGAAAATGTATAAGGTAAGTTATGTACAGGGCGATCTATGTACATTATGAATTTGTATACCTACCCATTCACACGCGTTAGGTATTTTTTTGTAATTTGATATACATATGTAACTTATAATGTTTTTCATTAAAATTGATTTTTGATCGGGTGCATACTCAACGCCCGAATATTCAAAACCAGAATATTCATGCACAGAATCATTCAAACCCCGAATATTCTACACCAAAAAATAAATGCACAGAATCATTCAAATCCCGAATATACAAAACCAGAATCGCTCATTGCACGAAAGTGCATTGACAGAATCGCGCATCACTAGAAAGCTCTTTGCCCGAATCATTCAAAAACAGAATAAGTGGGCGTGACCAGTTTAGGCTACCTATCACTAGATGTCACTGCCAAAGTTAGTTCAACGCATGTCCACCGATGGTTTCACATCAACGACCATAAATATACTAGATACAACATACCCTATACGTCACTATTGTTTGTTATGTTTTCGGCTGGACGGAAAGAGACAACTAAGGATGGAGATACATAAAGGCTCCTCACGGAGTAATCGCTAGATGTCACTACTTGTTTGACTTGTGACAATTATTATTTCCTATAAAAGAAAGCTTAACATGCAAGTGATCGTTGCATGGTGGTAGCGTGTTAGCTTCTTGTTCCAAAGATTGTGGGTTCAAACCCCCAGCACACTTCCTTATTTTTTAAATAAAAATTATTTTTCAATTTATTTTTGTGTTTTTATTTGTTTTAATATTTTTTATTTGTTTTTATTTATTTTCTTTTCCTTTTTTTGTTTCTTTTTATTTTAATTTAACAAGAAAAACAGTAAAACTACAATAAATAGAAACAAATAAAAATAAATAAAAACAAATAAAAATAACTAAAAACAAATAAAAATAAATAAAAACAAATAATAATAGTAAAACAAATAAAAACATAAAAATAAATTGAAAAATAATTTTTATTTAAAAAATAAGGAAGTGTGCTGGGGGTTTGAACCCACAATCTTTGGAACAATAAGCTAACACGCTACCACCATGCAACGATCACTTGCATATTAAGCTTTCTTTTATAGGAAATAATAATTGTCACAAGTCAAACAAGTAGTGACATCTAGCGATTACTCCGTGAGGAGCCTTTATGTATCTCCATCCTTAGTTGTCTCTTTCTGCCCAGCCGAAAACAAAACAAACGGTATGAAGTTATATCTAGTGCACGGTGTAGTATCTATAGGTGAGTGCACGACGTATTCCAATGCATTACGAAGAATGGCTAAGTAACTGGGCTAGTTCATACAGTGTACCGCTAGATGTCAGGTTTTGTTGCGACCCGGTTTTTTCACAAAATATTTAAAATATTAAATTATTCATATATAACGCATAATATTCTATATTTTCAATCATTACCTTTTATCTTTTGTCAGTTCTATGTATGTATTTTGTACAAATTCCATACAGAAACGTTTCTATATTTCCAGTAAAATTATAAAACAACATATGTCAAATGCACTTGACATTGACACCTTTCAATAAGAAATTTATCTTAGCACCTGTTTATGTGATTATAGTGTAGCTGGCTGCCGCTAAATTGCTATATTTCTCCTTATTTGATCCACACCCTGTTGTGCATCTTGTAGCAAAACATTTTCTGTCAAATGGAAACGGGTCGCGTTAGCACCATTTTGTTTCCCAGTTACTTAGCCATGTCAACGCACCTCGTGCTCACACCTATAGATACTACACCGTGATCTAGTGTATATGTGATCGTTGTTTCACATATGGATTGTCGATAATCTAGTGTGCTTTAATTTGGTTAAAAGAAAATAATAGTTGACATACGTCTTCACTCAACTGAATAGACCAGAAAAGTTAGGTTAGAATTTGCTTTTGCCGCGAGTTCATAGTTTGATTTCCCTAGTCCCTAGTATAAGTTTCATATTGTTTGATGGTTTAAATGTGGACCAAAGGAAAATGTCAGGAATCTAAATAAATCAAACTTCTCGATTTACTATTTTTTAACCAAATGAATATATGTTACTCAACCATGTACAAGCCCTGTTTCATATTAGTTTGGCCGGCTTCCATTTTCAACAAATTATAAAACCTACACAAATGTTGAGATATTTCTACAAAATTCTTTCGACTACTTTAAATGTAGTTTAACAACTTACATAACTGTGGACCAAATAATGACGGGAGATAATAGTGCAACCAAAATTTAAAAGGTCAACTTCTACTCCAGATTTATCTTCTACCGAGATACTTTACTTTTGGCACAATATGAAAAACTTCGTAAAAATCCAGTGCGGACAGTAAAAATTACCTTGCAAGACATATGGGAAGATATGTCAGAAGAATGCGCAAGGCTTATGGATACAATGCCTAATAGAATTAAAGATGGGATCTGGTAATTTCTTGACTGGGATGGATGATAAAAGTTAACAAATTTACTATTTTTGAAACCACACATCACATGTGTCCCTCAAAAGGGATGAGTTTTCTTAACAGTTTGTTGATAATAGTAAAATTGTTGTGTGTTGTTGAGGAAGACACATATGGTGTCGTAACTAGTCGGGAATGAGAATAAAGTTGGCTGATTTCCAGTAAAATTGTTATCTTTCAGAATTAAAGATGTTATTATTTTTATAAAGGCGATATAACCCCCTATTATTAAATGATGGAGTATTTGAATACCATATTCAGCTTTTGTAAGTTTAAAATCTATATTTTAAAGTTGTAGAAATATCTCATCATTCACCGTTTGTGTAGGTTTTATAATTTGTTATAGGAAATACAAATCGATCGAACGGGCCTGGCAAGTATGAAGACTCATTACCTTACAAATGCCAAATTCACCCTACAAACATCTTTCACTTTAGATATAAATATACGTACTAGGATTATCGTCTTCATTAGGGTCTTCTACATCACTAAAACCCTCTACTTCAACTACTATCACTTCCATATAAAAGAACTCTTTTAGTTCAACTTCGCTCCAACCACACCGAATCATATTTATTGCACCAAAATTCACTTGGAATATTGTAAATGAAAGCAAATTGAACTCTCTACATACACTAAACGGCAATCCACAAAAAAAGAAGTTCCCAACGACGATAATTGTTCTAAACACAATATAAATAAATAAATATATCATCACGGCATATTACCCATTGCTGGGTGTGCCAATCTGCTTTATACGCAGATTTCGATAATGATGATGACATATTTGCACCGTGCGGGCATTTACCAGGCGTCACCTCACGGGCACTCATTGCTGGCGTGGAGAGTGCACCACAGGGGTCAATTTTGTGCCATTTAAAATTTGAAATATTTGGCGTCGGTCGGGATCGAACCCGGTTCCCCAGATTCGCGACCTGACACTCAGGCACGCGGCCACGAGACCCCATAATTAATTAATAATATGTGTTGATTTATGAGAGTAACAACACTGGGTCAAACTGATCCATTTACCACAAATGTTACTCATTAGCTTTATTGATAAAAAAATGTAATGAATGATATAAAATTTAAAAGAAATGTACTGTTGACCACGTTTGAGAATTACATGTAATATGAAGCCATAATTTTTAATAGTTTCAAAAAACTACCTAATATTAACATGACGATGGGTCAATTTGACCCATAGACAATAGGAAGGATAATAATAAAATTTATTTAAATTTCAATTGCATTTTACTCAATATTTTTGTAATGTAATATAAAATGATTACATGGTTGAATTCAGAAAAAATACTCTATCGAATGTGCCTAAAAATATATATATAATCCGATTTAAAAAATATATCTTTATGTTACAGTGTGAGAACCCCAAGTTCAATTTTTTTTCTTCAAATGTATGTCCCTCTTTCTATATCTATACTACAACTTTAATTTGAATGATTTTTTTCTCTTTACAATAATAAAGAAAATAATCGGGCTGTCCCTATTCGAGAAACACCCCGTATGTTGTATTTCATCTGTTGTTATTTGTCAAATATTTCATTTTTATTTATCTATATTTATAATTTTTCGTTATATGTACTGTCTCTGAGATGGTGAATTAAACACCGAAATCGATCAGAAAGTATATTCGTTTGTG
Organism: Harpalus rubripes; assembly: GCA_963082715.1. Lineage (NCBI taxonomy): Eukaryota > Metazoa > Arthropoda > Insecta > Coleoptera > Carabidae > Harpalus > Harpalus rubripes. The sequence goes on from OY720453.1 coordinate 46,057,914, forward strand.
TTTTATTACTAGATTTATTTTTATAATTTGTGGTACAATATCAAGAGAATTAATTTAAAATATATACTTAATGATATCTCTATTTAATATAAAATTGTTGACTTTTACATTATTTGTCGGCTCCGGTGGCTCAATGGTTAGAGCAACGGCTCTCAGTCATGAGTATGCTAGGGGTCCTGGGTTCGAATCCCACTAAGGCATGGATGTTTGTATATGTAAACCTCTCTGTAATTGGGATTTAATCCTGTTGAGAGGTTTTTAAAGAAAAAAAAATTATAAAACTCTAAAATTCAACGTATAATGTATCGCATAAAGTTTTACGGTACAGAAAATATTTGAAAATAATTTTGTCACGGTTTCACGTGATTTCGTGTTCACCTGCATAATATATGTAGATCAAGCTTTATGCTACAGTGCCATCTATGACACAAGTTCTAACACTAACATAAATTTTAATCTCTACCGTTTTGAAAACAAATTGAAAAATACAAATGTATTTTTTTCGTACACTCCTACAGGGAGGCGCTATTTTAAAATTTATAATAAATAATTTGACATAATACGTACTATTTATTTATAATAATTAAATAATAATGGATAGTCTTAATTTGGTTAAATATTCTGTATCGGACATAAATAGAGCGATTCCGTCGGAATTTAAAATACTCCCCCATATTTTAATTATTCAATATATTTATATAATGTAAAGGTGACATATTCATAAAACCTGATGGACCTTAAGTAATTCAAAAGTATCGTACTAAATTTTACAAGTACTTTATTTGAATATGTGAGGTGCGACAAAAATAGAGCGAGTGTAAGAATCATTTATTTTTTATAAAAATTAACCGGAATAACAATTTATGAAACAAATTTAAATTAGATAAAAAGTAAACGATGTTACATATTTAATACTTTAAAATTTATTTATTATAGATTGCATTTATTGTTGCATCGAATTAAGTAAATTATGAATGATTTTATGGTTTATAGATTTCCATGCATCAATTATAATTTTAAATAATTGCTTGGAATTATTAATATTATTCCTTGTAACATTTTTGTCAATGGTTTCCAAAAGATTTTCAAATGTATTATAAAGATTAAGTACTTGCGAGTTATAGACACATATTCAAATCGGCTCAATACTCTTTTTTTATCCGCCACTCTCACACAAATAAAACAAATATCATTCCAAAGAAATTTCTGTAATACATATATTGAACATCTTTAAACGTCAAATCTACTAGCCACTCTTCAGCAACAATCGTGTAAGTACATGATGGCAAAGAAAAATGCATGTCGAATTTAAATTCAAACCGCGGTATAATGTCTTTAACGGTGTCGAAGTAGTGGATGAAAAATGAGAAATTTGCTGATTTGGCATTTTCTAAAATTTAGGAATTGTGACTACATCATGAAGTCATAATATTAAAATCATTAAGAATATAACGGGCTGGACATTTCTAGTATTTTTAGATTATCCACGTTGTTTGAATTTAATCAGGGCACAAATGAAAAGAGCGAAAATAAAAGATGTCAGATTAGAGGTTTGTACGACACCTGGGCGATTTTGTATATTATCATATAGACGTAGATCATAATCATCGACGTTTGTTAGGAACTTTGCAGTAGGTGTTGCGGCGCTCACGAAATCTTTTATAATCAAACATTTATTTAGTGTTATTATAATATACATGCTTTATTTAATATTGACACTTCGTATCTCTAATAAATTTATCTTCAGGTATTAAAAAAATTAATTCTGATTGTTTATTTATTAAATGGTTTTACATTAAAAATATATTTTAATATGTAGTTATTAAGTTCTCCATATTTTCCGTCGGCATGCTTGGTATTGTACATTCCTAATATCTAGAATTAAGTTATATTAATATTTCACATCAGATCCTATATCTAATTATTGATGAAGATGTTATTTTTGAAAATTGAAAACGTATATTATTTTATTTCATACTGTCCACTGTATCCTACATTACATTGTTAATTTGAGTCCGAGAAATAGCACATTACAGTACCAGTGATGGGATCCCAAGATTACGCCATGATAGCGGGGTATTTTTGGCTACAATATCATAGCGTAGCAATAAATAACATGTCGCTTTCTTATTAACTTCCACGGCTGTTAGGGAAACAAAGTGTTATTTATCGCTACGCTATCATAGATGGATTCCACTCCGAGAAGTGTTGTCTAAAAACATTTCCCTGACTGTTTATTTTGAACAAAAAGAAACGGCAATTTCAATTTTTGGTATATTTATTTTAAATAACACACTTTCAAAAGAATATTCAGCTGTCATTTATGATAATTAAGACAAACAATACAAATAAAACAAATACACACCTAATGTTATAAATTCAGAGATGATGAATTAATAAAAATAAAACACGCAGACTGCATGAAATAAAGTATATTTCATACGGCCGTGAAATAGTATTACGGCACACATTTCAAAATTCCTTAAACTTCTCTCATTCGTACCGTAATCACTGACTTCTCAGCCTTATTACGTAAATAACTATCATTGAAATAAATTACACTCAGTAAAAAGCTATCATTTTTGACAGTTCAGTTGAATGAAGACGTATGTCTACTATTATTTTCGTTTAACCAAATTAAAACACACTAAATTATCGACAATTCATACATTTAACCATCGGTGGACATGCGTTGAACTAACTTTCATAGTGACATCTAGCGATAGGTAGCCTAACCTGGTCACGCCCACTTATTCAGTTTTTGAATGATTCGGGCAAAGAGCTTTCGGGTTTTGCGCGATTCTGTTGATGCATTTTCGGTCAAAGCGTGATTCTGTGTTTGAATATTCGGGATTTGAATGATTCTGTGTATATAGACCGGGAACCCAGCTATCAAAAGTCACGTGATAAGGTACAAAAGGTTTGACCTTGGGATAGGGTGCGGATTGGCTCCCCATACAAAAATTATCGTGTCTTACAAGTCGGAGCGGGGGTTTTACGCCGTGGTAGTATTTTCAAAATTCAAAAAAGGGCCAAAAATTACGTGATGAGGTACATTCAAATTTTTTGTGCCATTCAATGCGGGCTTGTGTCTTGTTTGCTAATATACCTTGTAAGACATCGAAACCGGGGGCTTTTGACATGTAAGACATGAAAGAAAATTTCAAAAAAGGACCAAAAATTACGTGATAAGGTACATTCAAACTTTTTGCGATATTTTATGCACCATTATCCAAAGATCATGAATACACTTTGTAAGACATAAAAATCGGGGGCTTAATGCATTTAAGACACCCAAAGGTCAAAATGTTGTCCAAAACTACATGATGAGGTACATTAAAACTTTTTGTGTCAATCGACGCGGGTATTTGCCCAGTTTGTTAAAATTTATTTTAAGACATAGAAATCAGGGGCTTTTGACTTTTAAGATACGAACCAAAATTTGAAAAAGGGCCGAAAATTACGTGATAAGGTATATTCAAACTTTTTGCCGTATTTTATGCACCATTATCCAAAGATCACGAATACACTTTGTAAGACATAAAAATCGGGGGCTTAATGCTTTTAAGACAACCAAAAGTCAAAATGGTGTCCAAAAATATATGATGAGGTACATTAAAACTTTTTGTATCAATCGTCGTGGGTATTTGCCTAGTTTGCTAAAAGTCATTTTAAAATATAAAAATCAGGGGCCTCTGACTTTTACAACACGAACCAAATTTGAAAAATGGCTGAAAATTACGAGATAAGGTACATTCTAACTTTTTGCGGTTTTTTATGAACTATTATCCAAAGATCACGAGTAGACATTTTAAGACATAAAAATCGAAGGCTTAATGCATTTAAGACAACCAAAAGTCATAATTTTGTCCAAAAACTATATGATATGTGATACAGTAAAACTTTTTGTATCAATCGACGCGGTTTTTTTTTGCCTAGTTTGCTAAAATTTATTTTAGGACATAGAAATCGGGGGTTTTGACTGTTAAGACACAAAATTCATCTCGATTTTCTTGAAGTGCCCAGAGATATATTGGAGTATTGGAGCGGGTTATATGTGAAATTTATGGACAAAAAACTTGTGAAGATCGCAACAAAGCTCGTCTAAACATCTTCAAGTCTAGCATACCAAAAAGCTCAGATACCATTCCAAGATATCAAATACCCTGCTTTATTTCCTCCATGTAAAAGCGTGTTTGAACAAAAATTGTGTGCAATTATGTCTGCAAAATGAGATATAATGCAAGAATACCAACACTTTACCTTTAGTAACTCCAGAGAGTAATGGCTGGATTTTGGCAGGAGATGGAAATCTTCACATTCCATCTTGGGATAGTAAAGACTCTCTGCCGTAGTCACTAAGCGAAATCGAAGAATGTGCAATAATCGAATCAGATGAAGAAGAAGAAGAGGCTCAATCCGAGTTCAATGACGAATTATTCGACGATATGTAATATAAATACTGATTTCATTTTTGGCTTTAATAAATATCCCAGTTCTTATTTAATAAGCAGTTTTTTTAATTTCATTTTTTATAATACCCAATTTTATACCTGCTCATGTCTTTAAAAGTTTTACCGTTTGTGTTTATTTGTAATACGCAAAAAGACTCTATTTCGATTATTTAGAATGTATTTGGAAAATTAGGCATCAACAATCTTTAATTCATCTCATATTGGATAATTTTTCATATGAATTCTTTTTTATTTGTCTTAAAAGCAAAAGCCCTCTATCCTGTGTCTTAAAAAAGTCTTCGTAATCTTTAGATTATAGTGCATAAAAAACTGCAAAAATATTGAATGCACTTTATCTCGTAATATTTTTTAAAATTTTGGTTCATGTGTTAAAAGTCAAAAGCCCCTGGTTTGAATGTGGTAAAATGTATTTTAGCAAACTAGGGAAATACTCGCGTCGATTGACACAAAAAGTTTTAGTGTACCTCGTGATGTAGTTTTTAAACACCATTTTCACTTTTGGTTGTCTTATATGCATTAAGCCCCCGATTTTTATGTCTTACAGAGTGTATTCGTGATCTTTGGATAATGGTGCATAAAATACAGCAAAAAGTTTGAATGTACCTTATCACGTAATTTTCGGCCCTTTTTCAAATTTGGGTTCGTATTTTAAAAGTCAAAAGCCCCTGATTTCTATGTCTTAAAATAAATTTTAACAAACTAGGCAAATACCCGCGTCGATTGACACAAAAAGTTTTAATGTACCTCATCATGTAGTTTTGGACAGCATTTTGACTTTTGGGTGTCTTAAATGCATTAAGCCCCCAATTTTTATGTCTTACAAAGTGTATTCATGATCTTTTGATAAGGGTGCATAAAATATCGTAAAAAGTTTGAATGTACCTTATCACATAATTTTCGGTCCTTTTTTGAAATTTTCTGTCATGTCTTACATGTCAAAAGCCCCCGGTTTCGATGTCTTACAAGGTATATTAGCAAACTAGACACAAGCCCGCATTGAATGGCACAAAAAATTTGAATGTACCTCATCACGTAATTTTCGGCCCTTTTTTGAATTTTGAAAATACTACCATGGCGTAAAGCCCCCGGTCCGACTTGTAAGACACGATTATTTTTGTATGGGGAGCCAATCCGCACCCTATCCCAAGGTCAAACCTTTTGTACCTTATCACGTGACTTTTGATAGCTGGGCTCCCCGTCTAATACATATTCTGCTTTTGAATATTCTGGTTATGAATATTCGGGGTTTGAATGATTCTGAGTATGAATATTCTGGTTATGAATATTCTGGTTTTGAATATTCGGGCGTTGAAGACATTCCCTTTTTGATCTATTATTAAATTCGATATTTTGGTATAGTATTTCGATTTCATATTAAAAAATATCGATTTTTTGCTATTGGTCGATCACATCGATCAATCGCGACAAATCGAGAGGTTTGGCAGATGACATCTGCCATAAAGTTTTAATACTTACTGATTTTATTTAATTATTTATCAGAAATCCCGAATACATTTACTATCGCAGTTCGCAGAAAAGCCCAATGGAATAATATTAACAATTAAATATCAATGAATAAACTTTTTTCTGTCGAAGTCAAACAATAAGAATATGTATTGTATGGTTGTTTTTTGTTTTGCATGGCACTTTGTAAAAAGCTTAAAGACGAATATTTTATTTTACGTGGCAAGAACATCTTACATCAATAAATTTTGGTTCATTTGATGCAGTTTTTAATTTTAAACATTTTATGTATTTACATTTTTCCTGTAAAATTAGTAGGGCAGAAATTACAACTATATGAAAATATTACCATTGTATTTCCTATGGTTCATGAAATGTAGTCACCGCGTATAAGTAGAAATAATACCGAAAATTACCATAATATTTGCCTTACAATTAAATAATTATAACCTCTCATTTCATTAATGTCCTTACAACTGTCACAAAATTATTCTGATAAAACACTGGCGAATCACGAGTCTCCCAATCTCTGTATGGTCTATTCCCTCTGTAGGGATTCTGCTGGCATCGCACAATTACATGCAAATTTCTTCCCGTACTCTGGATACGCTGCAGGTCTCTTGCTGCCTCATCGGCCGTGTAGGCGGTAAGCACCAAGGGCACAGTGCCCACCAGCAAGTCGATGGAGTTTGCCCAGCTATCGCTCACTCCGACGTGCTCGAACTCGTGAAGGCCACAATTAAACGCGCTCACCAAGTCAGCAGTAACAAACGATGCTGAATTTACATAGTCGTGGTAGTAACACCTTTCAAATAGCAAGGAGTATGTTTTATTATTGCAATTATGACATAACTGTTCATTGATGTTGTCGGGCACGCTTACTTCCGGACCTATTAGAATTAATGTTATTTTTTTAAGGTTAGAAATCCAATGAAAGAAAAATTCGCAAATTATACAAAACGGGAGGGACACTTCGTAAATAGATGCTCCAGTTATATGTATTACTAAAGAATGTTTACAATAAACGCGATTTTTTATTAAATTGCATGTTTCCAACGCGTATACTATTGTTAAAAATGGTGAAACAATGTCCGATGTTAAAATATCAACAAAATCGCAAACTTCCGTTGGCATTATGAAGTTTTTGATGAAAACGTCAGTATTTTCCGGTAAAGTTTCACAATCAACACGAATTTTAGGTAAAGGTTTAATGAAAGTCTTGTTGGTGAATAAATACAGATTAATTTCGTAACACAATTTCATCTGTTGACAAAATTTTTTATGGACATCAAAATGAATTGATTGGTGTTCTATGCAGCAATAGGTGACCGAGAAACATAATGAGCAATCAATCAAAATATCTTGTTTTGAATTACCGCATATTTCGCAAATTCGTGGAAACATCCATACTTGATTTTCGCCGACTGTTAATTTACGATTCAATAAATGTTCCCATAAAAATTTTAAATCTATTTTCATTTGTTTCCGTTCTTCAAATGTTAAGTTAGCAATACCGGATATATCAAAAACATGTGAACGCTTTTTGCCGTCTTTTAACAAAAGTGAATGTACCATCGCGCAAAATTGTTTATGATGAGGCCAATGAATTTTTTGATGTTCTTTTGAACAATATGCATATAGTTTACATTGACTACATCTTTTTAATACTGGTGAATATTTTTTACAAACGTGACAAATAGTACTTTGATACAATTCGTCCATTTAAATAATTTTGAAATGTAAATTGTAATTCAGATTAATCACATCAGTTGGCAGCACGTGTCGGTCCACGTTACAGTACCAAAACTTTTAATTTAAATGTTCAAAATTATATTTCAAATTCTGAATGTGATTATTTTTTGCAAATGTTTCTAACACAAAAATTATGTTATTGGTTGTTCTTTGTTGCTGTAATTTATTCAGTATTTGTTGTAACCATGTGAGTTGTCAACATAACCTATAAATATAAAAATGGGTGTAAGAGGTTTAACAACATATTGATAGAAATGAAAACAAATACCTGAAGGATTACTACAAGTTCAGAGACACAGAACTAGTAATCGATGGCAACAGTTTATGTGCACAGCTGTATAAGTTCTCTACGCCAAATGTAACGATGAATTTGGAAGCGATTGTGACAAGTTTGCAAAGTGCATTGAAATGTTTTTCTCTATGCTGCAAAAATGCAATGTTTCCCAAATTGTCATTCTGTATGGAGGGTACGAGTTGAAGAAAATAAGAACGGTTAATTATCATTTACAAAATAAATTACTATTGATACAAAATATGAATCCAGCCCCTCTGATTCTACAACAATATTTCCATTATTTCCTGTTGTTATATAGATGTAATTTTGAAGCCTATTTGAAAATTGCATGTGTTGCCAGGAAAATAAAATCTCTAGTTTTGAGTTTATGCTCTGTTCCATTTAATGTAAGTAATGTGCCATACGTTGCCACTTAATAACAAGGATGCAAGGTATTTTAATCTGCAATAATTTCTTTTCTAATGTGTATGGTGCAATTATAAAAGCATTTCAAAGTGGACCAATAAGAATAATTTATTTGAATAAAGAATAATTAAAAATCACAGTAGTTTGAGTGAAAACAACACTTGCCATTTTTGAAGATTTGAAGTCAGGAGCAGAGTATGGATAAAACACTTTTTTATTTATGACAAAAAATAGTTATAACAAATGTTCAAAGTTTTCACTATTTTGTCTGGGTAAAACTCCCTGTAGTGTCTCACAGCAGCACCAATGTTTTGGCGCACTTCTTCATACACCCGATGCATGTCGGTGTATTCTTAGTTAGTGAAACCTCTACCTTGCAAGACATATGTGATAATACTCAGAAATTTGCAGGATTTTAGGGATAGAATGCCTAATAGAATTAAAGCTGGTACAGAGTGATCCAGAATGGTTGAATGTCACGTGACTTGAAAAAGTTCTGATTATGATCAAAATTATCTTTCACGGAAAAAAGTTAATATCAATTTACCGGCAATGTCAAATTATGTTACATTACAGATATTTGGAAAAATCAGCGGCGTTATGTATTTGAATTTTTTGACATACAGTTTGTTTTTACCTTTATAATTAAATTGTTATTTATGCAAATCATTACGTTAGAATGGTTGTTTATGGAAGAACGTGACAAGTTTATTTTGGAAGTATACATTCTTACTGCGAGGAATGATGAAAATGAGTGAAAATATGTACGCCAATGCAATCTGTCAATCGTATTTCACTATCGCAACGATGCGGCAAAGAAAAAATCAGAACGAGGCGGAATCATTAAATGGCGGAATACTTGAACAACATATACAGTTTTTGTAAGTTTAGAATCTAAATTTTAAACTATACCGTATATCAGATAAGAATGGAGTGGTAGGAAGATAGGAGCAGTTTGATCTTATTTGATAGGATAATATCGGGGTTCAAACTACTTCTATCTTAGTACTAAGTGCAATAAACTACATACCAAGAGTCATTAACCAATGATAATTGAAGAATTTGTCATTTGTCAAATTGAATGTTTTTTCTCTTTCCTTAATAAATGAAGTGTTTGCTACACTTATTTTATTTTCTAATCTTACTTTTTTCTATTTTGGTTCTTTGATATGTACTTTATGAAACCAATTTGGATGTCATAAAGTACTTCTTTATGACATTCAAATGAGTTTCATAAAGTACATATTAAACAATCGAAATTGAAATTCCTGAACATGAAATAATGTACATTTTTTGAAAAAATGACCAAAATAGAAAAAATAGTATAAAATACATGTTTCATAAGACATTTCAGCGCACTTGTCCTCTTAGAAAACTCGCGGGAAGCCGCTCGTTTCTAAGAATGACGCGTGTGCTAAAATCATGTCTTATGAAACTTGTATCTTAATGTACTATTATAGATCAGTTCTTCACATTTTAACATAAAAATAACAAATAAACCCATATTTCGTTTGTTAAAAGTCGGCAAAAAACTTTTTTTGGTGTCCGGTTTTTTTTCACGGGTGTATTTTATATTAATTTGATTAAAATATGACTATAATCAGAATGCCATGATAGAAAAAAAATTATACATAAGTATTAATTATTTTACACAGAATCATAGAATTAGAATGCTATGAAAGGAATAAGTGTATATTTTATGCGCGGTGAAGTCTTGGTTGACATTTGTGGTCAATTAACAGAACAAAATATTCACTTCTTTCCGTCAAGGCACTCTAATTCAATGTAAAATAATTAACATGTATTCATTTTTACCTCCCGCCATAGGTAAGGGAGGTAGGGTTTTCGGTCAAAAAAATTGATGGTGAGTTTTCAATGAATAAGCACGAATTAGGCTCCCCATAACAACACGTTTTTACTATTTTACAATGATGTCTAGGTGTGTGAGACAATTTTTCCCCCACGATACATAACTCATGTTAAATTTTGAAAAATTTCTATTTTCCGTATTTAAGCTTTCTGCATTCATATAAAGAGTTGATTAGATTTTGGGTAAAATGGGACAACTTGAAGCCTATTTTAATGAAAGAAAAACTATACCTATTAAAATATAATCCAAAATTTCCATTTTTTATATTTAAGAATTATATATCAATGGTAACAACATATTAAATTTTGACTAAAACTGATAAACCGGAAGTGATATGATACTTTACTTTAAGCTCTGAACAGATTTTCACAAAAAATGTATTGATATAATCCAAAAATTTTCAAATTTGGTATTTGAAACTCATATATGATTGGAAACAACATATTAGATTTTGACTATATATGATAAACCGGATGCAGTACTTTACTTGAAGTTCTGAACAGATTATCTTGAGAATTTTTTTTTTATTGGTAAATTTTCAAGATATTACACAAACTTACCTTTTTTAAATAGAACCCAAATTTTTACTTTAAAAAATACTTATTAACCTGAAGTAGGCGTAACCAATGCATGTGTACGTGCTATAAATATATTGAACAAAAGTTTGAATTTAATGAACGATTTAGATTGTCTTCATAAAAATTGGGGCATTTAATAATTTTAATACAGTCCTTTCGCCGAAACGAGACAAATTGGAACTAACCCGGGATCCGAACCAAGTCATTCTTATTAGTCGACGATGACAAATCTGAAGATTCAACATCAAATTTGTCATCATCGGCCAATAAGAATGACTTGATCCCAGGTTAGATCCAATTTCTCTCGTTTCGGGGAAAAGGACTATAGCAATATTTAAAAGGGAGCAATTATTCCAATATTAAAAAAAATGATTAATCTAATTAAAATTTTAAAAGAAAACATGAAAATGAATTTATGTTTAAATAAATAGAGAAAATGTTTTATTATACCGCAAAGTGAGCCTGTAACAAAAACATTTACCACTGATCATAATGTATCCCGGCAATATTGCCAGTCCTTCTCATTAATGCGTGCGAAACAGCAAATTCATAGATTAATTTCTATTTTTCGCATTTCATATTTTTTGTTAAATTTGTGGAAAAAGCGCCAAATAGAATGTCTTTATTTTAATTTCCAGAAGAAACGCTAATTTAATAGCATTTTTGCCATATTAAATATTGTTACGTCCCTCCGGTGCGAAGGACTAAATAATAAGGACCTAGTGGCTCGAAGGACCAAATGTTCAATCCCTAAACCAGCGAATCCAGCCTAGAAGAACCAAATGTTTTGATCCTGCTCGCAAGCCCAAATGTGATGTCTCTAGATCAGCGAATCCGGCCTAGACGCACCAACAATGTGTTTGATGTTAAATTCAATGAACAAAACAAAACTATATGTAAATCAAATTAATTACAACCTTCGATAGCTGGTTCACATCACTGGACTTGGCCAATACACGGAATAATATTAACTTGTGAAACGTACTAATTAACAACGAACGAAGGACCAGCTAGTTTTACGAACTAACAAACGTGCTAAGTATAATTGCAACAAAATAACAAACAACTGAAAACCAATTCTCAAATATATGTGATAGCGTATTGAATACAAGTGACATAAACTAAAAAATACGATATTTGTAGAAATTAACTAAATCATTTAATAAGTGTATGACCACACAAATTTAGTTAAATAATATTAAGAACACTCAATGAACTTAATAACAACCAACTAGAATGCAAAACTTGTTGCATTGACTGTACCTAAGCGACAATAACAGCAGGTGTGCTGTGGATGACGTCACTCGAACGTGAACTTGTGCAAACAGGTTTACAAAAAAATAATAATAATTTCACCCAAGGAAATATGAATCAAATCCCTAACAACACGAGTTCCCGTGAGAAATCAAATTGTATAGTTCGATTTTACAATTGATTCCTGAGATGTGTCTGTTAGCTGCATAAATTGGCGCCGGAAAGTATTCACGGACTATAAAGTACCAAATTAAATGAAAACCGAACGATAACTCCTTGAATTAGTCGTGCTAGGCTAATCAAGCTACGCGAACGATAATTAAACAACAAATTACTTTGCTGACCATATGAAAATCAGAAAGTTTATGCAAAATGGTGGAAAGCCACTCTCGCGGACGACGATGCGATACGTCTTCACCGTTTGCAAGCCAGACACACTCTGAGCGTGCTCTGAGCTCTCCGCGGTCGATCAGTGCTGTAGCTGCACTGCGCTTGGCGTGGGGGTGCGCGCGCACTCTCGTGAAAATAGCTCGCAGTCGTATATTAATATTAATAAATAGTTTAAGACACTAGAACTATTTCAAACAATTCTAAAATTAAACTTAAACACGTAGAAAATATATAACTATTTTTTCCAAGTAACAGAAACAGTTATTTCTATTTATTTATTGACTTATTTAAATAGAGTCAGGGCGGGTTACCCGTTCTATTCCCATGTGCAGCGGGTTGCTACCTCAAGGGGTTAATATTTTCCAATTCCTCTTATTTAAGACATATTCGTCTTAAACAAATATAATTACAAAACATTATAATTTCACCTGCTTTACTTTCATTGATTAGGGTTGAATGACAAAATGTGGATAAAATTAAATTAAATTATTTTAAAACGCATACTTTTAATGTGATTAAAATAAGGCAAAAGTGGCTGCATATTACATTTATTATGAAACCATGGTTTCAAACTTGTCAACTTGTAAAAATACTCTAGTAATATTGGAAAACTGACAAGTAGTCAAAAACTATTCTTGAAACAGAAATTACTAAAACTTGTCACTTGTACACTTGTAACTTGTCGACTAATAATTTTTATGAAACAGGGCCCTGATTGTACTTTTTAAAGCAATGCGCATGCGTCATTTTGAATAGCTTGTCACATTTCTAGCAAGATATCAAATGAGAATAAAATGAAAACAGTAAAAATCAAATAGATTTTTATTGAATTCTTTGATAATATAATATAATGGAAGATAACAATGTGATCATATGTATATTAATAAGTATTACGATCGGGATGCTCTTCGCCTTCTGTTTCCTGAAGTGGAAAGAAAAAGCGGTAAAGTTTAAGAATGAGTTTGCGCAAGTGTGGAATTTGTTGCCATTTTGATATTTGACGGTTTGTATGCATTTAGCGATTGATTGTTATTCATTGTTGTGTTTTATTATTTGTTTCTTTTTGTTATCTTGTTTGATGTTATTGTTATTCCTTTTATTGTTATTTTCTGTTGTTTGTGAGTGTTGTTATTATTTTTTTTAAACGATGCCAGTGCCGAACCTGGCTCTACCAATGATTTAAAATATCCAAAAGAAAAGGCTCCGAAGCGGGCAAAAAAAGTGGCGTATAATTTATACTGTACATATCATGCCACGAATGCATATTCCAAATTAGAAAGTATCCAAATTGTGGCATCAGAACTGGGCATAGGACGATGTAATATTTGGAAATCTATAAAAGAACATGAGGAAAAAGCGTCATTCGGATCACCCCAGGAACAAAGAAATTTGTTTTGAACATTATTTTGTTCATATTTAACGGTGTATATAGTTTATATATAAGTTGATCGAAATGCTTGAAGTTATCGAAAATCGAGAGCTAGTTACAGATATCTTTGCTCGTGTAATAACGCCTTTACTTAGACTATAAATCCAAAATTATGAATAGAAGATTGTAATTATAGTATCTACTTGTACGGACTTTTCCAAGCAACTCAAAATGCTCTTGACGTAGGACGTAACAAAGTTTTGGAGTAAAATTGTGTAATACCAATTACACTCCATATCTCCCAGTTGATTCTCACGTCATCAATTTCTGATGCAAGAATTACAAAACGTTTATCTAGCATCCTTGTCGTACAAACACTGCATATATGAGACTTTTATTCGCTATCTCATTCTCGTCCGTGTTTAGGAGGGGTATTAGCTATCTCCGTCTAACAAACGGCAAAAAATGAAATAGAAACTGTATTGAAACCGCGGTAACGAGTGTCATTTTCAAATATTTGAGAATTCATGTCATTCTGTCATTCATGTGATTAAGGTGATTTGGCGTCGATAATAATTTGTGCTTCGTTTTCTGTGTGTTGGTAATGTTGTTAATTCTTGTGAATATATACATATATACTATTATTCACGAAAGATGACTATTCAAGGACCTTTGTTCGAAGAAAGAATACACATGACTTTACAGCAGTACCTTGACAACATTTTGTATTAGAAAGAGAAATATTATTTGACCTATGTCTATTTAATTTATGTGGTGGGACAGATATACGTAAATAGTGCCATTACTTTCTAACACATTATAAATAATAAGGACGTATGTCGTAGAATTACAGATACCTAATTATCTACTACAATGCCCTCTGTGCTAATATTTACCCAGTGGCGTTGCCGTTTAAATCAAATTATTATTACTTGGTTTATAGTTAAGACTACGTTTTTGAATTTTGCAAAAACATAAGTGAAGAACACAAATCTTTTAGAAAGCCATTATTTAGAACAAAACATAATTTTTAAATAACATACTCTTATTTTTTCAGTTAAAATGTGCCCATAAATATTTTATGTTACACGCCTATGCTTACGAAATGCAGTGAAGTTATCTGCGAGTAATATTATATCAGACGGCTCAGAAATGACCTTGAATAGTCATCTTTCGTGAATAATAGTTTATATATGTTAGAGTGTAAATATTTATATTTCAAAGGTGAATTATATTTTTATTTGACGTTGTTTTCTTTAAAATTTATTTGATTAATGTGGTTTTCAATTTATGCATCCCCCTTTCGCCGAAATGTAGAGAAAGGTACGGAGATTATAAGTATATGCATAAAAACACAAAATAGATTAGCACATGTACGTACAAGACAAAATAACTGAAAAAATGTCAATTAGAAAATATTTGTTAATCCAGGAATGGCGCCAAAATTTGAATTTTTTATTTAATACATGTAAAAACGGGTGCGCTCGAAACGACATCTAGTCTATAGTTAAAACCTCAAACGGATAGAGTGGGTACGTTCGGCATTGAAATCTACGGATTGCTCAGAGCTCATAGGTCACGTGACGGATTTCACAGATGCTAATGCCTTTCTGAAAGATTTATGTTTTTGCAAAATACAAAAACACTTAATTTATAAACCAAGGAATAATAATTTAATTTAAACGTCAACGCCACTGGGTAAATATTAGCACAGAGGGCAGTGCAGTAGATAATTAGGTATCTGTAATTCTACGACGTACGTCATTATTATTTATATTGTGTTAGAAAGTAATGCCATTATTTACGTACATCTGTCACACCACATAAATTAAAGACATAGGTCAAATAATCTCTCTTTCTAATACAAAATGTTGCTAAGCTACTGCTATTGGCGAAAAAACTGAACTATAGGTGGCAGGCCGGACGGTAGCAAGATGGCGGAGGAATAAGGAGACTTCTCTCATTCCTTATTGCTGGCAATATGCATTTCAAAATGCAAAGTATTTAATATGGAGAAAATTAACATAAAGTTAGGTGATATTTTTGAATAAATTGCTTCTGCACGTTCTCTAAAGGAAGGCGAAGCAGTTTTTAAGGCAGGGCATGTATTGCTTTATGGAATAAAAGATGATGGATCAGGTACAATACTGGGATCTTGTTTAAAAACCAGTCATTTGAGTAGAGATTCTCATATGATTTAAATTTTATTAAATGAGAATATAAATTATAGGACAGCAAAATTTAGTTGTAGAGCAGAATTGGGAGGCAAATGCAAACATATTGTTTCAGTTTTGTTGCATATAAACACGTTAGTAAAAATCGAAACTATATTTATTGTTTTACAACAAAAGTTATCATCATTATTATTATGCTATTAATTTATTTGTTTATGGGTTTGTATATTACAGAGCAGAAGAAATAAAAATATTAAGTTATACCGGTTTGGAACAAGTAAGGGGAAAACTTGTTAAAAATGATAATAAACAGTTTGGCTATAAAATTAGAAGAATTTTGCTATCATATTTTAAAAAAGAAAAAATAGAACCGACTAGAGGGAAGAAAATTTCAAGATCATATTTTGTCACTTTGGATATAATGTAAACTTACACTTTCTGACTTGTAATTACTGCATTGTGGCACTGAGCAGTATCTATGGCATTTACTGATCATTATTTAAACCTGAAAATGTAGTATACACTATATATGTCACTTTCTTTTACAACAAATATAAATTAAACCTGTTTAAAATTGCATACGTTTCAATGTATGCTATCAACGTTTCCTTATTCCTCTAGTTCACAAATCTGCCACCAGACGTCACCCACTTTGAATTTTTTCGCCAATGACCTTGAATAGTCATCTTTCGTGAATAATAGTGTACTGCTTTATAAAGTATAATCTGAAGTTAGCATGGGGTGGCATGGGACAAAGCCGAAGATCGAGTATGAAGTGGGACAAAACATATGGTAGGTTACGTGATCTTCCGTGCCCTATATGAAATTTTTCTTGTAAATAGGTATATATTTTAAAAATATGCTTTAATAAAGGCATTTATTTTAATTTTATATTTTCGTTTAATAATGTAACAACTTCACACCGTACCGGGCAGTAAGATCAGCTGTTAGCTGTTTCGAATTCGAAGGTTTACGGATCACGGAAACAGCTGAGTGCCCGTTCTCTTGTAAACAAGGAATTGTTACACAAACATTTAAGTTTTTTAAAGGTAGTGTAAATTATTCTGTAAATAATAGCCACAGATATTAAATTAAGTTTATATTTATGATAACATCTGTGATAATAACTCATTAACATAACAAACATAACCTCCTTACTGAAAATACGTTTCGAAATTACATGATTCCGATTACTTACGTTAATTTTAAATTTTGATAAAGTTTTATTGCTTGTACTACAAATACTGATTCAAATTCTAGAAAAATATATTCAACTTCTGAATATTTAAATAATTTGTAATTAATATTAAGTAATAACACATTTTTTTATGGTAGATCTTATTAAAAATCTTGTATATAATTTAAAATTTATAACAATAAATATGTTCCTGTAAATAAATGAGTATGTGTTTGCTAGAGTCAAGAAGTTAAGATGCCTGGTTGTTCAGCTCTTGGTTGCAGTAATAGAACAGAACAGGGTTTCTTAATGAAGTATTTTCCAAGAGATCCAGCCAGAAGGAAACAATGGGTTGTAAACATGAAAAGAGAACGGTGGATAGCAACTAACAAATCTGTGTTATGTGAAGTATGTATTTCATTATGAGAATATGTATTTTTTATACTAGCGTATTATAACAACTTTTCGATTGTCATTTCCGTTGTTAAATGAAGTACTTTTAAGCACTAGTGCTTAAAAATGACAGTTTAATGCGTAAAAGACCTATTATAACTGTTTATTTATGATAAATATTTGCAACGCAATTACTTTGAACGCCACCCTCCATGTCGCTTGAACACTGTAATGTCTGCTCCTGAATCAGCCAAAAATGTTGCAGAACACCGCCGAAAGCAATGCCCGGTATATTCTTTACCATTTGGGAGGCCGAGGAACTCTGCAATTTTTTTAGGTATACCACCTATAGTATTTATACCTACAGGAAGCGTGCAACACTTTTAAAAATTTCTGTAGGTTAGAAAAAACCGTTGATGTTCAGTATGAGTAGGTCGAAGTTGTGGGTACTTGGGAAAACTGCTAAACAGTTGATTCCATTGATAAACCCTTCAGTTATAAAAAATCGTGAAATATTCGTTTTAGTATTTGGAATATTAATTTTTATGAAAGAAGTAGATATCTCCTACACGTAAAAACGTAAGTTCCTACCGGCGACATGCCCCATAGATTCCAACAATTAACACAACGTTTGCCAATAAATAATCCTTGTCATCAGCTTCCTTCATGAAACGAACTATCTCTTGCTTAGTGAATATTTTTGAATTTTTAGGCTTATATCCACTAGCTTTTCTTTTTAAGAATGCAATAAGATTGGTAAATTTACTTATATCCACATTCTTATTAAGGTATATCATAGTTTGGAGCATACAGTAATTACTCCATAAAGTGGATGGCTTATAAATGGATGATAATTTCGAAAAATAGGCTGAAACTACCTTTTCTGTAATGTGCCCAACGTTTTTCTGCGCACACCAACTGTCAAATTTTTTGTAAGTTTCTTCATACAATTTTTTTGATTTTCCTGGAACCAGTGTACCCAATGCAGCCTCTGCACCATTTTCAATATCAGAGTCAATCTCTGAGTCACTCATTTTAAGTAAATTTATTACCAAAAATTCTCAAGAAAAATTATACACCGAGCACGTTGACATCAATGTTTATTAAACAACATATTGAATCCCATAGCAACAAAAAGATGAAGCTGATGCCTGCCTACTTTTAAATTTTGAAAAATTAAAAATGTTGACATTTGAGAATAAATATAAATAATCTGTTTTAAAACGCTAGTATAAAAAATCTTGTATGGAATACGTTGCAAAATCGTGTATTAAGCACTAGACGTGTTCTCCAACTCGGTTACGCCTCGTAGGATAATATTCACGTCGCGTGCTTAAAACACATTTCTTTTGCAACTTATTACATAAATAGCTATTAATGGTTGCTAAATGTGAAAAATATTGTTCTTATCTAGGTTCATTTTGAACCGAGCATGTGGGAGAACACCAGAGAAGATGGCTCTAGAAAATTGAAGCTAAGTGCTGTCCCTACAATATTTCCTTGCAAGAAAGACAAACGAAAAAGGAAACCTTCAAAAGAAAAAATATCAATACCGATGCAAAATATTTCTATAGTGCCAGATTCTTCAGTAGCTAGTACATTTTCAAGAATAAATCCAGTTGAACCTCTTCCTGATTCAAGTACTTCAACTTCTGAATTAAATAGTACATCTGCTAGTAATCTCGAATCATCTGAATCAACTTCCATAATATTCAATGAAGATACACATTATGAAGATTTAAAACAACAACTTATCCGCCTTCAAAATCAAAATAAAATATTAAAGTTGAGAAATAGAGATTTAGAAAATAATTCACGAAAACTTAAATATCAACTTCTTGTTTTCTCTTCTAAGTTGAAAATGTTACTGAAGAAACGAAAGTAGGTGAATATTTAGTTCTATTAAAAATTTCTTTAACGAAGATAAGATAAACCCGATGCAGGGTTCAATGAAATTTAAAAAAATTATGTAGTACGACAGTACTAAAAGTAATTAAATTGAATTTTTTTTGTGGAACAATTCTTGATGATTAAGATTTATTAGAACAATATTAGTATATTACTAACCGCAGTTGAAAGTGTTTTATTAGTGTCGAGACGTAATGAAACTTTTCACCGAGGTTTGTATATATGTTTCGCGCGTTGGTTTGCTATCTTCGCCCTCGACAATAATGAAACATTTCACCGAGGTTTGTATACTATTTTATTCACAATCGAAAATTAATGAGTAGTTGATATTGAACTGTCATTTTCATTTCACATCTACACTTATTTATATTATTCACAATTTCATTATTTTCTTTACATACTGGGTGTCTACGTGGGGGAATACAATATTTATTTTGCTGTAGTTAGTTCTCTATTAATTTTAGACAAAAATGTTTTAAATAAAGGTTGCAGACAATAAAATTCTACACCTAAAGTACTAATCGGATTTTATTTTCCACATTTGGTAACCTGTTAAATCGAATTTTATAAATATTACTCATTACATTACAGGGTGTAACAGCTAAACGAGCTACCTCCAATAATTTCTGTATTATTAAAGATACAATAAAATATTATAAGACAATCTTATAGAAAACTCAGCGGGACATCCGAATACAGAATAAAATATATTTTTTAAACCAGTGGTTCTTAAGTTACAATAAAAAGTTATATTTTTTTAAATGCGATGGCATATATTTTTTACACCCATTCGATAGAGTATTTTTTTTTCTGAGTCCAACCATGTATTCATATTATATCCTAACATTACAAAAATATTGAGAAAAATTCAATTCAAATTTAAATAAATTTCATTTTTGTAGTTATTTTTCAGTAGACTTACGAAAAACAATTGAACTTAAAATAAAATGAAACAGATATTTGTTAATAACTATAAATAATGTTCTATCGTAAATAATTCAAATTGATAGATTACAGTTATTGTTTTTCATACATAGCCTACTGAAAAATAGCTATAAAAATTAAATTTCAATTGAATTTTTCTCAATATTTTTGTTATGTTAGATTATAATATGAATACATGATTGAACTCAGAAAAAAATATTCTATCGAATGAACGTAAAAAATATATGCCATCCCGTTTAAAAAAATATAACTTTGTGTTGTAACTTGAGAACCACTGGTTTAAAAAATATTTTATTCTGTACTCGGATGCCCTCCTTGGTCTCCTATAAGATTGTCTTATAGTATTTTATTGTATCTTTAATAATACAGAAATTATCTGAGGTAGCTCGTTTAACTGTTACATATTGTATATGTAGTGATAGCCATGGAATTGACATAAAATTACAAATAAATGCAAATGTTTGAACTCATTGAATTATTTGCAGCTTTTCTTCGTGATAAAAACGAATTATTTATTTATAAAACAAAATAAACTGGTATCTAACCTTATAAACTAATTTTTCTGACAGTTACAACATGCATTTATTTGTAATTTTGTGTCAATTCCAGGCTGTCACTACAAATGAGCAATATTTAAAAAAATTCAAATTCGATTTAACAGATTACTAACCGTGGAAATTAAAGTCTGTTTAGTGATTTAGGTGCACGTCAAGTCAGAAATCGCCATTTTACTAACCGATTTTGAATAAATAAGTTTACCTTCATTATGAACTCTGCGTGGACGGTTGGAAAATTAAAAGTTTGAGTCTGGTATCTTTTATGAAATTTACGTATTTAAAAACATTAAAATTTAAGAAGAAAATGTAAATAAATATATCATCACGGCTTATTACCCACTTTGTACACAAATATCGGTAATGATGAAATATTTGCAACTTGCGGGGGCTTACAAGGCGTCACCTCACGGGCACTCATTGCTAGTGTGGAGACTGCACAACAGGGGTCAATTTTGTGCCATATAAAATTCGAAATATTTGGCGCCGGTCGGGATCGAACCCGGTTCCTCAAATTCGCGACCTGACACTTAGGCACGCGGCCACGAAAAGTAATTTTTTCAAATCAAGTACTGCAAAAAAACACTTGTTTTTATGTTTGCTGGTATAGGATCCAGGAAGATGCAAACAGTTGCATATTACTTAACAGGTAAAATTGCCTATTAAGTTTTATAAATTATATTTATTGTCACGTTTTAGGTGATTCCGTCCATGAAGAGGCATTTCATGATGTAATTTTTGAAGTAATAAAAATATTAGAAGAAAAAGGTTTGTGAATTTCCAGTATTACTTCAAGGATCTTCAAATCTTTATGGAAACCTTGGAACATAGTGGCTAGTAGATTAATTCAAAATATCATTCCGCATCCTCTTGTGGAAAAGCGAAAAATAATGTGTCTCATTTATTCAAAAAATAAAAAGTATGCTTATTACGAACAAAATAATTTATAATCAAGTGATTTACAACAAAAATTTAATTTACTTTTTAAATTAAAATTGAATATATCCAGGTTGTGGATCGAAAACTGGAATATAGGCTTTAACATGGGATTTTAAATAAAAGTGGATATTTGTTTTTAAAGCGAAACTACAAGAATAAAAAGTTGTTTAAATTTCAATTTTACATTATTAAAGAATAATTATCATTTTTTATTATGTTCAAAATTATCTGAAAGTGATTTATTCTGGTCAATTAAAAAAAATGAAAGCCTCCCGACCAAGTAATATTACTCGTATAATTAAAGACATTAGTGGCTCATCAGAATTTGTATCAGCAACTTAATAAACCCAAGTATTTAAGAGACTAGCCTACCTAGAGCAAAAATTCGATTTCAGAATAGTCGTAAATGAAGTGTGGTGGTATTACAATAAATTTTCTCCCCTTCAACGGTCTGACTTGTAGCTGTAGCGTAAACTCAAGCAATCGTCCTACCGTACAATATTTTGTTGCGCATATTGATAATTACGGGAATAGTAAGGTCCCCCAATAAGAGCGCCGGATTTAAATTTGGCGTCATTATTATTATTTTTGTAGTTGGTTAATACCTCTGCAACTTTGACATTAACTTGTCATTGTTCCAAATAGTAAAGATAGAACATTTCACGAAATAATAACGCATTATTATTATGAAAACGCAATTTGAAATTTTGATTGGAACCACGGTAACGGTAAATAGTTCACTAGAATTGATGCAGTTCTCGTGCTTAACTCCGGGAAGAGGTTTCGTCAAGACGTCTGCGATCATGTCTTCTGTGGGAAGATACTCAAGTTTCAATGGATAATCCATAAGTGCTTGACGTATGAAGTGAAACTTGATATCTATATGTTTGGATCTAGAATGGAAAACTGAATTTTGAGCTAGTTTGCCGGCTGATTGATTGTCGTTAAAAATGACAATGTTAGATAAGTCTTTAAAACCTAATTCATTTATGAATTTTATCAAGAAAATGGCTTCCTTTGCGGCTTCAGTGAGACTCATGTATTCCGCCTCGGTAGACGATAAAGCCACAGTCCTTTGTTTACGTGAACACCAAGAGATAGCTGCTCCAGACATGATAAAACTATATCCAGAATATGATTTTCTATCTGTGGGGCAGTTTCCCCAATCTGTGTCCGCGTAGCCAAGGATTCCTTTATCATCCCGAATATAATTTATTTTCTTATTGATAGTCCCCTTCAGATAGCGTAGGACACGTTTTGCGGCTTGCCAATGTTCGTAGTTATGGCAGTTGTTAAACTGACTTAACATGTTGACGGCATAGGCAATGTCTGGTCGTGTGCCGACAGCAATGTACATAAGGGCTCCAATGAGTTCTCTAAATGGGTATCGCTTGTATTCGTTTTCACTGGCTTGATCGGATTCTAGCTTTGTTCCGACTGAGATCGGAGTTTTTACGGCCTTACAATCGGTCATCTTGAATTTTTCCAAGACATCCCTAATGTATCCACTTTGACATAAGGTGATTTGACCTTTGCTTTGTTTTACCTCAATACCAAGACAATAATTTATGAACCCAAGGTCTTTCACGTCGAATCTGGTAGCGAGCTTTCTTTTTATTTCGTCAGTTCTTTCGGGATTTTGTGATGCAATTAGGATGTCGTCCACATAGATCAGGACGAAAGTTGGATGATCATCTTGATGGTCGACATATACGCAGGGATCGGAATTGGTAGGTTTCAATCCAATTGACTGAAGAGTTTCGTTCAGCTTAAGATGCCATTGCCGACCGGCTTGCCGAAGACCATAAATCGCTTTTCGTAATTTACATACCTTATTTCCAGATTTCGACTTCTTGAGCATGTCTCTTGTTCTCTTTATTATGATCTCGTCCTTTTCGGTTTTGACCATTTTCTGTAAAACTTCTAGAAGATTTGGTCGTTCCATGAATATTTCGGTGTCGATGTCGCCGTTGAGATAGGCGGTTACAATGTCGAGCTGCGAAATCTGTAAGTCAAATTTGACTGATAAAGCCATAAGCAAACGAAATGACTCCATCCTGGCGACTGGAGCAAAAGTTTCTGTAAAGTCTATGCCCGGTCTTTGGGTAAAACCTCGTGCGACTATTCTTGCTTTCCTCCGAGCCAGTGTACCGTCTGGACTATATTTATTTCGCAGGACTGTTCTGCAATCAATCACCTTACCTTCGGTCGGTCTGTCAACTAATTCCCAGGTGTCATTCGCTATTAAACTTTTGATTTCTGAATAGATAGCATCAAACCACTCACCTTGATCCGGCCCGTTAACTGCTACGTCGAAAGGAATCTCTGATGCGTTCATAGCGAAGTTAACGTCATAAATGTCATTATCTTTATTTTGAACGTCACCTTGACTCGAGTTTTCATTCGACTTGTTTGACGGTCTGAAAATTTCATTTTCACAAGGAACATCAGTTATATCGACGTTGGAATCGGTGCGGTCTGCTATCAATTTATAAATCTTAGTGGGTCGACCTCTTTTTCCTGTTAGTAGTTTTCTCGGTCTACCAGGTCCTCGCTTTATCGAAGTATCAGATCTGGAATGCGTGGTGTTCTGAAGCTGATTTTCCGTTGAGGCGGGTGGATCCGTGGCGTTATCCAAGATCAGGAACGGTGGCTCACCGTCGTCTGACATTTCCGGAAGATCGACGTTTGACGTTTCCGAATGATTGATATTTGACATATTGATGTTTGACGTTTTCAGATCGTTGACATTTGCGTCAATTTCTACTTCCTTCGGTATACAAGTTTTCTGGTTGAAATTCTCGTCATTCGATCCATTAGGCATTTCGTCTTTTGGAACGAAGTCCTTATAAAGACTTTCGGGTTCAAATTCGTCTAAAAATTTGATATCCCTGGAGATGCGGATCTTTCGCTCACTAGGCATCCAAACTCTGTAAGCTTTAGAGCTTTCGGAATATCCAACGAAAGTTCCTTGTATACCTCGTGGCTCAAACTTGCCCTTAGTCGGTGATGAATATATTCGCGACGCCTTTATAAGTGGTTTAATTTCTCCGAACATTAGACAGCGCTTATTAGAGAATTCTGTACTTGAATTAAAAGATGCTATTCAACAAGCGTTGTCTCAAGAATCTGCTCAGAAACAGTCGGAACAGTACGTACATCATGACTACACTGCTGCTAATGTTACTTCTGCGGCAATGGCCTTAAGCTCTCAGAGTGCTCATGCTTCTCCTACAAAAATATCTGCACAGGAATCTGACGATTTAAATAACGTAGTACTGGGTGCTGCGTCCCGTAATTCCTCTGGGAAAGACAAATGCTACTTTTGCGGATATAATAAACATCCTAGAAGCAACTGTCCAGCTAGAGAAGCGATCTGTAACAAATGTAGAAAGGCAGGTCATTTTGCCAAAGCTTGCAGATCGACATCAACTCGAACACAAATTTCTTCTTCGATGCTGGGAACAATAAGATCCGGCTCTTTATCCAAAGCTTTGATTCAGGCTACTGTTGATGGTATCCCGGCTTCCTGCCTTATAGATACTGGAAGTTCCAACAGCTATGTAAATTATAAATTTGCTAAGCTCAATAATTTTAAAATATATCCTGAAACAGGAAACGTTTCTATGGCAACTACTTCTTTATGCTCCAAGCTCGAAGGTTACATTATTGCGGAACTTCGTTTATTTGAGCACTGTTATTCTAAGTTTAAATTGTCCATACTAAGAGAACTTTGCTCTGACGTACTTGTAGGACATGACTTAATGAAAAAGCACTCGAAAGTAGATGTAACATTTGGAGGAAAGCGTGATTCCTTAAAAATATGTAACTCTGTTCCTGCTTCCTTAGATCCTCCGCGCTTATTCGGGAATCTTACTCCTGAATGTAAGCCAATTACCACTAGATCCAGACATTATTCGGACGATGATACAATGTTTATTAAATCAGAAATCTCCAGGTTACTGTCAGAAGGAATTATTGTAGAAAGCATGTCTCCTTGGCGTGCTCAAGTGTTAGTAATAAACGACGAACGACGTAAGAAACGACTAGTGATCGATTATTCACAAACTATAAATAAACATACACTACTAGACGCTTATCCATTACCAAATATTAATTTTTTGGTAAATAAAGTTGCAAATTTCAAAATATTCAGTGCAATAGATTTGAAAAATGCGTACCATCAAATTCCAATTCTGCCGGAGGAAAGGCATTTTACAGCCTTCGAAGCATGCGGTAAACTATACGAGTTTACAAGAATACCGTTTGGAGTCACTAACGGAGTTGCTTGCTTCCAAAGAATAATGGATAAAATAATCGAAGACGAAGGAATATTCGCCTACCTAGACGACATAACTGTCTGTGGAAAGGATCAGTCTGAACATGATGAAAACTTAACAAATTTTATGAAATGTGCAGAAAAATACGGACTCACAATAAACAAAAGTAAGTGCCACTTCTCTCAACAAACAATAAAATTATTGGGTCATCTTGTAAGTCATAAAACTATTAAACCTGACCCTGATCGACTGAAACCCATTCTTGATTTACCGGCGCCCAATGATTCAAATTCTTTAAAGCGAGTACTTGGTTGTTTTGCTTATTATGCTAAGTGGATACCACGGTATTCAGAGAAAATTCAAAATCTAATCAGCTGCAGAACGTTTCCTTTGAATCACCAAGCACTAGATGATTTTAATAATTTAAAACAAGAATTATCAAAAGCTTTAGTAACCACTATAACTCGTGATTCTACCTTTACGGTTGAAACGGATGCCTCAAATAGTGCTCTAGCTGCAATTTTGAGCCAAAATGACAGGCCAGTGGCTTTCTTCTCTCGTACACTATCAAGAAGTGAAAAATTCCATTCTGCCGTGGAGAAAGAGGCTGC
This sequence comes from Harpalus rubripes, assembly GCA_963082715.1. Taxonomy (NCBI): domain Eukaryota; kingdom Metazoa; phylum Arthropoda; class Insecta; order Coleoptera; family Carabidae; genus Harpalus; species Harpalus rubripes. The sequence goes on from OY720453.1 coordinate 46,084,747, forward strand.
AGCTATCGTTGAGGCATTGAAGAAGTGGAAAATGTTTTTAATAGGCAGACCGTTTAAACTTATAACCGACCAACAGGCTTTATCGTTCATTTTCAACCAAAAGTTATCAAGTAAAATAAAAAACGACAAGATAATGAGATGGCGTCTAGAGTTAGCGCCATACGATTATGAAATTATCTACCGTCCTGGAAGAGAAAACGTAACAGCTGACATGTTATCTCGTACTTGTGGAGCAACGAACTCTAATAAATTATACAGTCTCCATAAAATGATGTGTCATCCTGGTGTGACTAGAATGGTGCACTGGGTACGAACAAAAAACTTACCGTATTCTGTCGAAGATATTAAGAAAATGACCTCAGAATGTCCTATTTGCGCTGAGGTCAAACCTAGGTTTCATAAATACGAAGGGCGTCTTATCAAAGCAACAGCGCCATTCGAAAGACTGAATTTAGACTTCAAAGGACCCATACCATCTAAATCTCGCAATCGTTATATATTAACTATCGTGGATGAATATTCTCGATTTCCATTTGCTTATGCTTGTTCAGATCTGAACTCCTCTACTGTTATAAAGTGTCTTATACAGTTATTTTCTGTATTTGGTTTACCTTCATACATCCACTCAGACCGAGGTTCTTCATTTGTTTCAACGGAATTGACTTCATTTCTTCATTCTATGGGAGTCGCTACCAGTACTTCCACACCGTATAATCCTAAAGGAAACGGTCAAGTAGAACGATACAATGGTATTATTTGGAAATCTATCAATCTTTCATTAAAAGACAAAAATCTCGCAGTAACTAATTGGGAACAGGTTCTGACAGAAGCCCTGCATTCTGTAAGGTCACTACTTTGTACTGCTACGAATTGCACTCCTCATGAAAGATTCTTTTCTTATCCTCGGCGTTCAACTAATGGAGCTACCTTACCTTCTTGGCTTTTAAACCCTGGACCCGTGTTGATGAAACAAAACGTAAAAAGCAGCAAATATGACAACTCTGTCGAAGAAGTTGAACTACTTGAAGCCAATCCTGAATATGCACTTATAAAAAAGAAAGATGGGACGGAGTGTACAGTTTCCTTAAGACAATTGGCCCCCAGAGGTAATAAAGAATTGTTATCTGATAACACTATTGAAGATAAAATCGACAACTACGAAGTTAACAACCCTTTAGACAATCCAAATGTTTCCAGTCCTCAAGTAGAACAAGAACCCACAACCGCTCAACATCTCCCGCCTAGCGATGCTACTGATGAAGCTATCAGTGTTACAGAAACAGAACGTCCACAACGATCCCGAAAGCCTCCAAAGTATTTAGAAGATTACGCATGGTAATCAAGCCAGGAGGGAAAGAATGTGGTGTACTCCTAGCTAGCTGTGACACAAATTATATCTATTGTTATATTTTGACAGTTCAATTGTAGTAAACGTTTTTAGTAAATAAAAACCTATGTTAGGTAGACTAAAATTCATTACAATGACGACCTTACTACCAAAAGTGCGAAGATGTGAGATATTTGGTCGATTTCCCATCCATTTCTCGTGCGGAGTCCCATTGGCTAACCCCTTTGTCGTACATCGGTTTCGGAGATAATTTGCTGTGGCCACAGCCTCGGCCCAAAAGGATGGAGGCAATCCGGATTCGATGAGCATGCAGCGAGCAGCTTCAACGAGAGTACGATTTTTGCGTTCCGCTACGCCGTTTTGTTGCGGCGTGTATGGCACAGTCAACCGTTGCTGTATTCCTGAATTTTTAAGGATTTTCTGCATTCTTTCGTTACAAAATTCCTTACCGTTGTCTGACTGAATGGATTTTATTTTTCGTCCGGTTTGATTTTCTACTAGATTTCTAAACTCCATGAATTTGTCGACTGCTTCACTTTTATTACGTAGAAAATATATATGACACCATCTGCTAAAATCATCAATAAAAGAAATGAAATATCGTGCTCCACCTTGAGACGTATTCCTCATCGGTCCGCAAATGTCGGTGTGAACTAGTTCCAAGATTTCCTTCGAAAGATTTTCTCTATTAGAAAATGGTGTGCTTGTCATTTTACCGGCGAGACAAGTATTGCATTTTCTCAAGTCAATCGAATCGTCGAATTTAAGACCAATCGTATCTTGATTCTTGAGCATGCGAATCATGTCATTTAAGTTTAAATGGCCGAGACGAGCATGCCATATTTCTATGTTTGTCTTGGGAGTTTTTCGTTCTGAAACTGCACAAGCTTTATGATAGCTCTCGCGCAAATAAAATAGATCACCGATTCGATTTGCGATGAGTTTGACGTTACCATTGTTGTCCCGTATAACCGCACGATCCTTTTTAAATGTCACTTCATTGTTTCCATCGACAATCTTTGCGACCGAAATAAGATTGGTTCGTATGTCCGGTACATACAAAGTGTTCTTCAATGTAACAACGTCACTTACATTGTTAACCGTCGCGAATTTAACGACTCCTTTAGCTTTTACTTGCGTTTCACTATTATCCGCGAGTTTTAGACTAGTGTCAATCTCTTCCGTTTTCGTGAACGCGCGTTTATTATTGCACAAATGGGAAGTACAACCACTATCGATGCACCATAAATTGTTCGCGACACCCGATTTCGAAGTTTCCCCTTTTGAAAAGAAACAGCAGTGTGCTTCATTTGACTTTTCGTTTTTTAATTTCTTTTTCTGAAAGCAATCGGATTCTTTGTGTCCCTTTTTGCCACAAAAACCACACTTATATTTCGGTTTAAATTGTCTTTGTTTGTTTTTATATTTTACGTACGCATCGTCATCTGCGCCATCTCTCGGCTTATTCGGAAATTTTCGACCTGATTTTGTAAACATTGCGGCACTTTCGTCTTCATTGCATTTTTGCCTTCTCGCATTGTACTCTTCCATAATCTTGATCTTTAATGTAAGGTGAAAAAATATAAGTCGGAACTGCAGTCAATTAGGTTTTTTATTGGATCAAACCGACGTTTCGGTCATACTATGACCATCTTCAGGGCTCTATAAAATTATTCATATGTTATATCTACATTTTTCTTACAACAATAACTTACATCCAAAATCAGCAAATTATATAATAAAAACACATTTTAAAAATTTTACATAAAATATTATCGTCAAATATAAAACAATAAATAAATAAATAAATAAGGTAAAAACAACGAAAATGGTATACAATTTAAAAAAATTATTATTAAAAACTGACAAGAACAATGATGGACAACTTTAAAACACGAACTAATAATTGCTGAAAAAAACTGAAATTGACTTAGTGTCAAGGTTTGAACTAACAACCAATCATATGCCTCGGAACTTACTTAACGTAAAAATACTAAACTTATACAACCTACTATACGCGTTGGTAATAATTACACCTACCGTAACCTTTTATTATTTTATTATTATTAATTTTTAATTTTTATTTTATTTTTATTTTTTTAATTAATTATTGTGTACATTTATTTTATTAATTATGTTGTGATAAATTGTGCTGAGGTTATCGATGTCTGTTTGTGCGTTTATGTTGTTTTTATCTGATGTTATATGTAGCATTTCTAAAGTTAGTCTTTTTTGAAGAATTGGTTCGTATTGTAACACTTTAGTTTTGTTAAAATCGAACTCATGTTGATTTGTCCTTGCATGATCGACTAAAGCACATTTTAAGGTTTTATTTAGGTTAGTGGTATACCATTTTCGTTGTTTTTACCTTATTTATTTATTTATTTATTGTTTTATATTTGACGATAATATTTTATGTAAAATTTTTAAAATGTGTTTTTATTATATAATTTGCTGATTTTGGATGTAAGTTATTGTTGTAAGAAAAATGTAGATATAACATATGAATAATTTTATAGAGCCCTGAAGATGGTCATAGTATGACCGAAACGTCGGTTTGATCCAATAAAAAACCTAAATGACTGCAGTTCCGACTTATATTTTTTCACCTTACATCATCTAGAACAGTCGATCATCGTTCCTATCAATTTGATCTTTAATGTCTCAGCATCCGGCAAATTGTCACGTGATTCAATTGCACAACGGAAGTTGTCATAGCTGTTCGGGAGGCTGTAAAGAAGCATGATTGCCAATAATTCACCGTTTATATCGACTTCCATCGATTGCAACTTATCTAATGCGTCGAAAAATCCAGCCAGGTGTTCCGACATGTCATCGGTTTCTTGCATTTTATGCTGCGTGAGGCGTTTTAGAAGTGTCGCCTTACGAGCGGGTCCTTTCGATGCGTAAATGGATTCCAATTTGATCCAAACATCGCGAGAGGTGACACATCCCCGAATTTGTTTTAATTCGGATGGGTTAATGGATAGAATCAAATCCGCCTTGGCCTTTTGATCCGCTTTCAACCATTTCTTATACGATTCTTCTGCTGCGGCTAGCGCTGCGCCTTCGCCGATAACTTTAGGTGGCGGATTTTCGCCCGAAACGTATGCCCATGTATCGTTTTTTATTAGTAAAGCTTCTGCTTGAATTTTCCACGTATCGTAATTATCACGTGATAACATTTCAAGTCGCGTCGCGTTCGCGTGCGCCATTTTTATAACTAACGAATCGACTGTCTTTACACTTTACACGATTTTATATTTTCAGATTTCCGATATCGTCGCGTTTTCAAATTATACGTCCGCGTGATTCGCGTACCCTGGGCCCCATAACCTGTTGGGTTGTGACTAAATTCAAACAACACGACCACGGTAAATCCAAAACAGTTTATTAATATTTAAATACAATGTGCGAAAAATGATAAAAACATCTGTCACATATATATTGACATGAGATTGACAACAACAACTGAATATTTTATCTAGGTCGACTAGAGGTGCAATATTGAATTCCAACAGGTATTATATATTCAAAAGTATAAATCTCAGAGACATGTGGTT